>OY856412.1:701666414-702266414 GCA_963693085.1 Alisma plantago-aquatica | reverse complement strand
CCACCAAGCAAGGGGAAGAGAGGGTGTGTCGTGCACAAGGAGAAGAGGAACTAAAGGGACCTCAAGTTAAGGAAGAGACAACCTATATAGATGAGGAAGGAGGAGAAACCAAGGTGAACCCTTGCTAGGTGTCGTCCACCCAAGGGACACATGTCCACCAACTCAAGCCACCTCTCTTACAAGCCATAAGACACTTGTCCAACATGAGCACCATGGGCAACACAAGCCCACTCTAGGCCGACACAAGCTCTACTTGGCCGACACAAGGCCCAAGCAAGCCCAAACAAGGGACTCCAAGGCCCAAACAAGCTCAACAAAGGTCCAAAGAACTCAAACAACAAGCCCAAGCCTTCCTCTCAACCCTAGAGGAAGCAAAGAGAGAGAAGAACACCTCTCAAGGTGAAAAACTTGCTCCTAAAACCCTAGACTTGGGTTAATTGCAAGTAGCACCCTCAACCCTCAACAAAGCACAACCAAACCCTAATCACCACTCAAAGGTGATTAGCAAGCCTCAAACCATCAAGGTTAAGCAAAGCAAACAGGGTAAGCCCTAAACGCAGGTCAGGGTCCTTACAAACTAACCCCCTTGAAGGGATTTCATCCCCAAAATCTGAAGAGAAAAGTGAGGGATACTTCCTCCTCATCTCTTCCTCAAGCTCCCACGTGGCTTCCTCAATGCCACGATGCTGCCAAAGGACCTTCACAAGAACCAGGTCCTTCCTCTTCAGCTTCTTGATCCTTCTGTCAAGAATCACCACAGGACCTTCCTCGTAGGTCACATCTGCATCAAGTTCAACCTCAACTGGCTGTATCACTGTACCTGAATCTGGATGACTTTTCTTTAACATACTGACATGGAATACTGGATGTAACCTGTGCAACTCAGGAGGTAACTCTATCTCGTAAGCTACCTTGCCAACACGTGCTACGACTGGGTAAGGCCCCATATACCTGGGTGCCAACTTACCCTTTCGACCAAACCTTAGCACATCCTTCCAAGGAAAAACCTTAAGATACACTTTGTCTCCTACCTGGAACTCCAACGGTCGTCGGCGATTGTCTGCATAAGACTTCTGCATGTCCTGTGCCACTTTCAACTGTTGCTGAATCACTTTGATCTTATCTGTCGTCTGCTGGACTAACTCAGGACCCAAAAGTTGATACTCACCAGACTCATACCAACACAAAGGAGATATGCACTTTCTTCCATACAGAGCTTCATAAGGAGCCACATCGATGCTTTGCTGATAGCTGTTGTTATAAGCAAACTCTATCAAACTCAGATGAACATCCCAGCTGCCTAGGAACTGCAAAACACAAGCTCGAAGGAGATCCTCCACAATCTGAAGAGTCCTTTCAAACTATCCATCTGTCTGTGTATGAAAGGTTGTACTGAACCTCAACTGCGTTCCCAACGCTCTGTGCAACTGCTCCCAAAAATGACTGGTAAACTGAGGACCTCTGTCAGAAACTATTGTTGCTGGCACACCATGCAAATGAACTATCTCATCCACATACACTCTAGTGAGCTTCTCCGCTGTGTACGTCATCTTCACAGGCAGAAAATGGGCAGACTTTGTCAATCTGTCCACTATCACCCAAATGGAATCATGATTCCTAGTTGTCTTGGGCAGACCAACTGCGAAATCCATGGTTATATGATCTCATTTCCACTGCGGTATCGGCAAAGGTTGTAACGTACCTGCCAGCTTCTGATGCTCAGCCTTCACTTGCTGACATACCGCACATCTAGCCATGAACTCAGCCACATCTCTCTTCATACCAGGCCACCAATACAAGTCCTTCAGACTATGATACATCTTGGTGACACCTGGATGCATGGCATACATCGACGTATGTGCTTCCTCAGATCGTCAGCATCTGGAACCACCATCCTGTCACGATAGCAAACTAGTCCATCCTCGGACTCATGAAACCCATCACGCTTGTCGCTGCCGAACTCTGATATGATCAACTATACCGCCTCATCTGTCTGCTGTGCATCCTTGATCTGCTGCCTCAACGTAGGCTTGACTTGCATCTGTGCGAAAAGACCATATTACTGAGAAACTTCCATCTGCACATTCATCTGTCATAGAGAAACAAACATATCCCGCCTATGGCAAACCAGGGAACTCAACTGTGCCTTCTTCGAAGAAAAAGAAGACTTTCTACTAAGCGCATCAGCTACCACGTTCGCCTTACCAGGATGATACTCGATAGTGCAGTCGTAGTCGTTGATCAACTCCATCCATCGACGCTGTCGCATGTTCAACTCGTGTTGCGTAAAGATATACTTCAGGTTCTTATGATCCGTAAAGATCTGACACACTTCCCCATACAGATAGTGTCTCCAAATCTTTAACGCATGAACTATTGCTGCCAGCTCCAAATCATGAGTCGGATAGTTCTCCTCATGCTTCTTGAGCTGTCGCGAGGCAAAAGAAACCACATGATCTTCCTGCATCAACACACAACCTAAACCTTTCTTAGAAGCATCACAGAAAACAACATAGCCTTTCCCAGGCTCTGGCAAGATCAATACTGGGGCACTGGTCAGCTTCTCCTTTAGACTCTGGAAAGCTTGCTGATATCGGTCATCCCAAATAAAAGGTACATCCTTTCTGGTCAACTTCGTCATTGGCAACACTATCGAACTGAAGTCCTTGATAAACCTCCGGTAGTATCCTGCTAAACCAAGGAAACTATGAACTTCTGTCGCTGTCTTCGGTTGTTCCCAATTTGCAACAGATTCCACCTTCTTTGGATCTACCTTGACTCCTTCAGCGGATATCACATGGCCCAAGAAGATCACTTCATCTAG
This sequence comes from Alisma plantago-aquatica, assembly GCA_963693085.1. NCBI lineage: Eukaryota > Viridiplantae > Streptophyta > Magnoliopsida > Alismatales > Alismataceae > Alisma > Alisma plantago-aquatica. The sequence goes on along the minus strand of OY856412.1, from coordinate 702,263,590 downwards.
CCAAAACTCACACTTACTGAACTTGGCATATAACTGATGTTGGCGAAGAAGAGTCAACGCTCGACGAAGATGTTGCTCGTGCTCTAGCCTGTCCCGACTATAGATCAAGATGTCATCTATATAGACTACCACAAACTGATCTAAGAACGGACGGAACACTCTGTTCATCAGGTCCATGAAAGCTGCAGGTGCATTGGTTAACCCAAACGGCATAACCACAAACTCATAATGACCATACCTTGTCCTGAAGGCTGACTTCGGTATGTCATCTGCCTTTATCCTCAACTGATGATATCCGGACCGTAGATCGATCTTTGAAAACACTGTAGCACCACGCAACTGATCGAACAGATCATCTATCCTCGGCAACGGGTACTTGTTCTTGATCGTGACCTTATTCAACTACCGGTAGTCTATACACAACCGCATCGAACCGTCCTTCTTCTTGACGAACAACACAGGCGCACCCCAAGGCGACGTACTGGGTCAGATAAAACCTTTATCTAGAAACTCCTGTAACTGCTTCTTCAACTCTGCCATCTCTACTGGATCCATTCTGTACGGTGTCTACGCAACTGGCTGCGTTCCTGGTACTAGATTGATCTCGAAATCAATTTCTCGGGGTGGGGGAACACCAGGAAACTCCTCAGGAAACATGTCTGCAAACTCATGAACAACTGACACCTCCTCAAGGCTAGGACCTTTTGCCTTGGCATCCACTACGGTATCTACCACGTGAGCTAAGAACGCCTCACATCCTTGTCGTAACAACTTATCTGCCACCATAGCTGATACCAGACATGTCGGAAGAATCTTCCTATCTCCCTGGAAGATCCACTTCTCTCCAGCAACATCAAACACTGCCTGCTTGGAACCACAGTCCAATACAACCTTATACCTCTCTAAGGTATCCATCCCAAGGATAACATCGAACCCATGCATAGCAAGTGGTATGAGAGCCACTTGAATGCGGTGTCCTGAGAAAGACAAGACACAAGATATACACTCTTCTCAAAGAAAAGAGGAACCATCAAGAGGGGTTTCTAACAGCAAGCTATCCTTCTTACAGCTAACAGGTAAACGACAGTTCTCAAGCATACTATAGGCGATAAAAGAGTGTGTAGCACCCGGGTCAACCAGAACAGATATAAGGCAAAAAGAAGACATATCAGAATGAAATAACTCCATCTAACCTGTCACTACTCGCGGGTTGACTACCGCCTCCGGCTGATTCATAGCGTAGAATTGAGTCGTTGCTTGCTGTCCACGACCTCTGCTTCCCTGAGTAGACGATCCAGCCTGAGACACTTGACCGCATCCCCACCCTCTGCTACCACTGGGCTGTGGTCTCTCAGACCCCTAAAGGTTCTGTCTCGGCTGCTGCATCACTTCAACATCATTGTAGGGACAACTTGACCTGATATGCCCTGTCTGACCACAGGCATAGCATGTCCTAACATCATCTCGAGGCCTAGACGGTCCTGTTACTATCATGGAAGCCGAACTTTGTGCCTTAGATGGTGAAGAAACATAGCCTCTTCCTCTACTCATAGGCCACTGAGACGGCCTACCAGAACCTCTCATCGTTGCCGGTGCTGAAAATCTGGGCTTCTTGAAGCCACCAAACCTCTGACCTTGGAACTATGCAGGTCTCTTCTTAGCCATAGACTCTCTCTTTACCCTTACAGATCGTTCGATCCTCTGAACAGATTCCACAAACGTAGCAAACCGTTCCCGGTTCTCCAACGCAGAAACTGGTGTCGTCAGCTCAGCACTCAGACCCTTCTCGAAACGTCTGATCCGTTCCTCGTCTGTCGTCGCCATGTGAGGACAAAACCTCAACATATCCATAAACTTAGCTTCATACTCGGTGATGTTCATCGTTCCTTGTCGCAAGCTCTCAAACTGACGGATCTTCTCATCCAGATACGTCTTGGGAAAGTATCTGGTGACGAACTCGCGTCGAAACACTTCCCAACATATCACCTCACCAGGCCGCTTCTCTTCCTTGATGGTCCACCAGTGTCCAGCACTACCTTTCAGAAGGTAGACAGCATGCTTTACTTTGTCTGCTTTGGGGATGTCGAGGATCCGGAAAGCCTTCTCAAGACTTGTCAGCCATAGATCTGCATCCGCTAGATCAGCCGTTCCAGCATACTCCAAAGCTCCGACTCGGCAAAGCCGCTCAAAGGTCTTCCCAATACCCGATGCTTCTCCATGGGGAACCTGTGCTCGCGGAGGAGGCACTGGTAATCGCTCAACCATGAGATTCATCGTAGCCATCATCTGCCCCATAAGCTATTGGTAGGCAGGATGTTCAAGTATGGCTGGGTCAGGTTGGGGGACCTCAGACACCCGATCTTCATGTGCCTGTCCATCTACTCCATCAACTAATGTAGCATCACTGTACTCAGCAGAGTGTTCTTCATGGTTTCCAGACATCTTGACTTTTCTTCCGCTGAGGGCAGAAGATATTGTAAGAAAACCTGGACACACATAAGAACAGACTCAACCTAGTCCTAAATCCCTGTAGACTCAGCGAACCTAAAGCTCTGATACCAAAACTTGTGGCAACACATCCCATTATCACACAGATAACGAGGTGTTACGCGAAAACGTGCGGAAATCACCATAACCACAGCTAATCAAAAACACGGGTTAATGAAAGCCGATTGCGGAAAACTGATAAATTGTGAAACATATTACATTCCAGTCCATATCCTGCAAGAAAACAGGTTATATACATATCCATACAAGCCTGGATACATGTCCACAGCTTAGTGCAACAGCTGTCCTGTCATAACCATGAGTTCATCACATGTTATATACATAAAGGCCCACATCCGGCCAGTAGCAGGATATACAAACGATATCGGTCGTACATCGTAAAACAACGTCAAACACCGCCAAGGACCTGAGAGTACAGGGATGACTCTAGACTCTACTACAAAACATCCAGAACAACAGCATCTCCAAAGCTTGCCTTCTACAGATCTTCTCGCTGCTCGGCCGCAATTCCGCGACCACCACCACGACAAGCTCGACCACCTAAAAAGGGTACAAACCACCGGAGTGAGACAATTGAACATTGTCCCAGCGGGAGGCATAACTCCGCGCCAAAACTATAAAACCTCAGATAAGATAAAGCTTATCTCAGCAGATTATTGATAAAGAATATAACAAGAACAGTTATAAGTAACAAGCCATCCTGAGTCTTACCAGCGGTATCAAAAGGGCATATAACCACTATATTTCCCAATGGAACATGATTAACAAGGTAACTATATATAAAACTTCAACACATAGGAGTAATGCACAGTAACTGCAAGATAAATAAAGTTAACTACACAAACAAGGCCTCAACCAATGTTTCGTGTTTGTCTTATCAATACATACTAAATGGTTGTATTACGTTTTATTATGCCCTGAGGAAATGAACTGTACCGTTCAAATCCAACCTTCAGTTGCGAAGCCCATAGCCGGTGCCATACAAGGTCAATGGAAGAGTCGGAATCCAAGACCTTCTCCGCATCATGGTCAGTACATGAGAACACAAAGCAGGACCGCAGTCTCGTGCTTGAAGTGGTCATAAGCCACAGGGTCAGCTCCTCAGGCTACCCTCTGCCTAGTCCGCCTCGGTACAGGTCACGGCACTAGAAACTGAGCCACGTGTCTAAACACCGTGCTCGGAGCCATGAACGCATTCATGCTCAACATATCACATATCTGGAGCCATGGGCCATGTTCACCATGCTCGTCACACATCTGAGTCTGCAACCGCAGCTGTACTCGTTTCACCTCTCTATTTTAGGCTAGGAGAAACCTCGCATATTCAAAAATATGCGCTCTGGGTTAACCCGCAGGGGAACCCATTTCATCATCACCCTATCCTGACTGGTGATGAATCTGTGGCCAGGGCAAGCTACATTATAGATTACACTGTGATTAGTTAGTATCTTTTAGATGGATTGCAAGATTCAACCAAGTTGTATAACATGCCAGGTATAACAGAAGTAAACAGCATAAACTCAACATTAGGTATTTACGTCATACTGATTCATCACAAGGATCTCACATCACATGTTATCACTTGGCCTCTTGCTAACCATCTAGACCCATCTCAAGGATCATCACACATCATGGTATCTCAATCCCTCATCGCATAAAGCCATAGCCTCTCAGGGCTTTCAACATCATATGAAATCATCATTCATAATACACATGTCATCACAGTGTTCATTTACCCAATTCTCATATCGTTTCATTGGGCTAAGCATTACCTGCATGGTTAGCATCATTCAACAGCCAAAGAGAATAACCAAGGAACTTACCATTCACAGGATTACATTATTATCAAATTAGGGTTAAGCATATCAATGATATAAGGGTTATGCCCACCATTAGGAGATATCACTGCTATAAATGTCACCATATATCACCTAATAATCATGTTCTCAAAATACACTATTATGCAACCATTTATGTACCTTACCATGCTTTGACATCATGTTAACAAAAGGTACATATAACACAAGCATCATCATAGCCATTATCGTTATCATTAAGTGAGCAAGGTGCTACTAATGCTATCAAGGGAAATTGCTAAACGAGCTACTTCCATGATACCAAGGTCCCTCACAAGAGATACTAAAGCCCTCACCAAAAGAACCTACTCGGGTAGAGTTCACCCTCACCCAAACTAAGGCGTGCAGCTCACTGCTGACCGTGCAGGACATAAAGGGTGTGCAGCTCAGGCGCGTAGGTGTTTCAAGCGAGCAGACTGGCCGTGTCAGGCGAGCAAGGCCTGTCAGGCGAGCCAAGGTTGTGTCGGGCGAGCCAAGGGTACCGGGATACACAGGGGCGTGCAAGGTAGTATCGGGCTATGCGGGCAAGTGTCGGGCGAGCAAAGCATGTCAGGCGAGCCAAAGAAGAGTCGGGTGAGCAAGGTAGTATCGGGCGAGCAGAGCCAGGTGCGTTCAAGCATGTAGGGTATGTCGGGCAAGCAAGACATAGGGCGAGCAGGCACATCGAGTGAGCAGGGTATCGGGCGAGCCAAGGAAGATCGGGCGAGCAAGCTTGTGAGGCGAGCGAACAGAGCTACTGGGCGAGCAGCCCACCGGGCGAGCAAAAAGAAAAGCTTGACTCACTCAAACCGTGCAAGGTAAAACTAGGGCAAGGCTGTCGGGAAGCACCTCTACAAGCACATCTCGACCAAGGTGTAACTCATCAAAGCCATCTAACAAGCTCACCAAATTGCCCAAGGTGAGAAGAGGGTATTGCTCAAACCACTAAGTCATAAGCTCACCTCAATCGAGTAGGAAAGAGTGGTGTTGCTCATGGCATTAGGACCCAAGCTCACTCATCTAGACTAAGGGGAGAAAGGAGTGTTGCTCTCCTAAACCCTAACACACATGGATCGGCCAACATGCAAGCTAAACAAGAACCAACTACTAACATGAATAAGCAAGATTAAAGCAACACATATTGAGAAGAGAGTAGAGTAGTTAGGGTTAGAGTCATGCAACCCGCCTTAAGCTCCAAGGAAGAAGATGCACTTGAGCTCCAAGGGTTTTCGACCACCAAAGCTCCTCCAAGAGGGGTGTGTCGACCTCCACTCCTTCAACTCCAAGGGTGTATCGGCCTCCAAGCTGCTCACACAAGGGTGTGTCAGCCACCTTAGCTCCTTCTTCAAGGGTGTGTCGGCCACCAAGCAAGGGGAAGAGAGGGTGTGTCGTGCACAAGGAGAAGAGGAACTAAAGGGACCTCAAGCTAAGGAAGGGACAACCTATATAGATGAGGAAGGAGGAGAAACCAAGGTGAACCCTTGCTAGGTGTCGTCCACCCAAGGGACACATGTCCACCAACTCAAGCCACCTCTCTTGCAAGCCATAAGACACTTGTCCAACATGAGCACCATGGGCGACACAAGCCCACTCTAGGCTGACACAAGCTCTACTTGGCCGACACAAGGCCCAAGCAAGCCCAAATAAGGGACTCCAAGGCCCAAACAAGCTCAACAAAGGTCCAAAGAACTCAAACAAAAAGCCCAAGCCTTCCTCTCAACCCTAGAGGAAGCAAAGAGAGAGAAGAACACCTCTCAAGGTGACAAACTTGCTCCCAAAACCCTAGACTTGGGTTAATTGCAAGTAGCACCCTCAACCCTCAACAAAGCACAACCAAACCCTAATCACCACTCAAAGGTGATTAGCAAGCCTCAAACCATCAAGGTTAAGCAAAGCAAATAGGGTAAGCCCTAAACGCAGGTCAGGGTCCTTACAATATTTTTGGCATGTCATGTTGTTAAATTTTGGCACATGATACAAGGGTATGGCAGTCTTTTCACAAATTTTATCATAAAATGATATGGAAAATGTAAGGCCCATGACCTGGGTATGGGTTAACCATGTACACTAAAATTTAGACTATGTTTTCCCCTTGACCTTCCCTTAGTTTTCTAAGAAGTTAATATCAGGGTTTAAGGTGATGGATAAATACAAATTGAGATGGAAACTTTTATGAACATGGTGATTACGGAATGCTTGTATGTTATTATGTACAATGTACACTAAAATGCTATGAATGTTTTTTGTTTCAAATGCTTATGAAGATAAAAGTTAGTACATCAGTAATCACTGCATGTTCTCTTCTTATCGATGTCTACTATATCACCTTTCACGAATGAAGTTAAGAATAAGAGTTAAGGAATAATAGATAGGAGTTTCAAGAACAAGAAAATGATAAAAGATAAAACTTATATAAGATTCTCATTAAGTGGATCCTCAGAGAAAACTAAGAGGGACTTTGATGCATAAGAGAAGTGGCACCTCATGTGCACTAGACAAGAGGTACCTCACTGCAACCTAAGGATTTTTTATAGGTCAAGATAAAAAATGATCTAAAAGAAAATCTGCATTTTTTAAAATTTTAATGTTAAAGTTTATTTCAATTTACATGTTTTGTTTAAGATATAATATGTTCAATTACACTTACAAACTATTTGATGCATTATGGGGGCACAATTCCCACAGGTAAGCAGCAAGCATAGAAGGATGGAGCCATCTGCTTTGCAAGGACTAGTTCGATATCTTTAGAAGAGAGGACCTGATGGGGTTCCATCTATTTAGTTTAGCTTTATTTTCCTATTTTTGAGAAACATATCATGTTTAAGTGTGAAATGTGTTGAGGATTTCAAAATTAGAAATGCTATCCATTCCTGTGATTGTCTAAATAAACTCTGTTTTTATGCAAAAAATATCATGATTGTGACATCCCCTTGAAGTGAAGGCAATGTATGTTTCCTCTCTATGTTGTGTATGTTTTACATAGTAGGGTGTTATAGTCATACCCCATCCCATTTCTCTTAATAAAAAGGTCATTATGGGACCATAAAATTTAAAGAAAGGAAAGAACGAGCTCATACTATAATCATTAATCTAGGGTAATTTGTGAAATTACCATATCAATATATGGCCCCCTTTGTGCTGAAGATCCCATCACATGGATACAACAACACAAATTAATAGCAAAGTGCATTAGTTGCACCACAAGAATACCTGACTCTTTATAAGAATGATCTTTTTTCCAACAATCAACATCAAATATCAAGGGAATCAAAATTAAATATTTTACCCTTGGGACGCTCCTACCATTCCTTGCTCATACTATTCCATTGATATAATGGCATTCTGCTTAAGAACTACAGGAAAGGCACTGCCTCTAAAATGCGGGTGTCTCACTAACATCTTACCTAGATGAGATATGAGCTATTGAGACCGTCCATACCATGTTCCAGAGAATTAAATAGCAAGAAAAGTATCAAATCCATAATCATAAATCAAACCCATACCCAAAAAATTGTAGGGCTTGTACTACTCTTAGATGGAGGTCAAACTCAATGAAACCAATCAAAAACCTCTATAGATCGGTAGAAAAATGTTCATAGACATGATTATGAGCTAATCCAACAAGAAAATGATATTTGCCTCAAATATGAACAAGGAACAATGGTTAAAAATGAAACTATCAAACTACATAGATAATAGGAAAACATTTAGAATACCACATAGGAGGTGCCAAATATCAAACTCACATCAGATCATGGTAGACACTCTAGTGTATCTCTTTCCTTCTCTTGAGCAAAATCACCCCCTATCTCACTCAAAAACCCACCACCAAGTGACCCATGTTGTTATCAGTTTGTTGTCTTCAAGTAGCTGGCTTGCATATACATGAATCTACTCCATGTCTATGTGACCATAATTCAAAGATGTGTAGGGACAACCCTTTAGGACTTCTCCATATAGACATGGTTAGATTCATGCCTACAAAATTTGGCATAGTTGCTTGATTTTTGTCCCCAAAAAACCATGTTTCTTCCAAGAAGATGAAGAAATGCATCCAAAGGATGTGAACAGTACATCCTAACTTTAGAAGAACCATATGATGTATTATGTGGGACCCAAAAAATTATCTAAAAGATAGGGTATGAAAGGTTACCAACATTTATCCTTCATAGGGGGAATTTTTGCAAGATCTGGTCACTGTTCTCTAGGGAAAGTTTGGTTAACCTCCATGATAACTGATGATAGAATCACTGCAAGTTGAAGTAGCATTCTCCTCACTAAGATCACTTCTATTGTGTGTTTATCAAAAATTGATAATGGATGTCAATATGATAATGGATGGTACAATCAAACCCTATTTATAGTCCTTTAATAAAGGTTGATATGGTACTTGTTTTTATCATTGCTACCTCTAGATAGGGTGTTTGATATGATGTCCTTTCATTTCCTTCACGAAGATCGGCCACATCCATATTATTGAAATCCCCAAATAGAGTGTTGGGAACATTGCATGTTTTCTTAAAATCATTTTTATGGATGAGGAATCACTTATTTATTTGGTCATTAATTCTGAATTCAGTACATGATGCATTATATAACTACTTCAAAGACATGTTTGAAGATTAAGTAGTTGCTCATTCATTCCATCAACACTTCTAATCAAGTACTTAGTACATATCCCCTTTATAGATCCCTTTCACCTAAAGGGAAAATGCAAACATCATTTCATATTCCCTTTGAACACTCCTCATGGAGGTCAGGTTCTAAACAGCCTCTCAGATAAAATAATTGATGGGTAAAAAGCTATAATTTACCCCCATTAACTTTAACAATTATGATTTTAAAAGACCTATCATCTCAAACATATAATTCAAAGTACCATGACCCAAATATTTGCCATGATCTATCTCATCTTCATAATGAATCATTAAAAAAAATTTGGAGATAATAGAGCTACAAGGAAAATCGGTGTCTAATTAAACCCAATTCTATGGTATTTGACTTAAGACAAACCCCATATATCATACCTCACCTTGGGAGGGGCATATATAGACACTCCATTTTGGACCACCTTGTGAAGTTCATACTTACATGTTGTTGAAGGAAGTCCCAAACATACTCTCATATCTATTCAATCCATACATATACATCATAACATCCCAAAACCATACACAAACCATCAATTAGTCACATAATTTGTATTTGACGTCATGTTTGTACATGAGTGGGTCTATTACACACCTACATGGCATACAAATATAAGTTTAGATTATCATAGCCAAAATCTAGAAAATATCTCATTGTGGTAGAATCTAACAACTACATTGGTCCAAGATATGCATACACAAGGAATCAAAATATTCATGTACAATTGCCTTAACAACTTTGACTTGTTCATAGCCTATCTCACACCAAGCTCAAAGCCCAACATAGGTGTTGATTTCTTACACACATATGCATTTTCTGATATGTTTCATTCATTTTCATATCTTGGATACAGATCATTTGAACTTTGAAAACACATGCTCAAGATCCTGGCTACATCCCCCTTGTCTGAAAATAGGGTCCTACCTCGACCTTAAACTGGACTTTTGATGACATTTACACAGAGATTCTAAAGGAATCTTAGAGAAATAAGTGCCTCTAACCATAGTGGTCAAACCCTGCCTAGAAGATTCCCAAAGTTTCACCTTTTTTCATAGATGCCTCCTCATATCCCCAATACCAAAGAACTCTAGGATGATGTCAACAAGAAACTATCAAGCCAAAGATGAGTCAAGGTAGTAGCAAAAATGGCTTAGTGTAGCTATTGTTATCTCTCTTGAGATGCAAGGAAGGCTCGAGGAAATGAGAATCAAAGGGTCCCATTTTGATTCCTTCCCTTTACTTTTGTTTTGTCCACCTTGACATTACCAAATCATTGTGGTTTAACAAAGCCTGACAGTGCTTTCTCAATATTTTAGCATGTTTTCTCCCTTTAATACTAAATACGACAAGTCTAGGTGTGTTAGGGTGCCTCCTACCTTCCTGGCACTTAACGTAAGAGTGATAAAGTGGAATTTCTTTCTCTTCCAATTATGCCCGTTCTCACTCATAACATGCTCTATTGCATTTAGTAATATTTATTCTCATCATTTTGATGGTTTTGAATCACTTTTGATCAATTAATGATTTGAAATTGATGAGATGACACTTTGGACACTTTTGTATATAGTTGAGGGCATTAATGAACTTTAGGAATGCAATTTACTTTTGGAGACCCATCAACAACATCTTTATCTCAATTTTTGTCTATAACAAAAAGAAATTTGTGAGCCAATTGTGAAGATTTCCCTTAATTGGAGTTATAGATCAGAACATATGATTTTGCAAGATTTTTAAAGAAAATCAACTTTTTCCCCTTTTCCTTTGGTTTTTCCACATCGCTCGTCATCTTGATCTTAGTTCGACAAATGGGAGACCTTAGATCAGCTCCCACGTATCCAAGCCTAATCCAATGGCTAAAGAATTTTCACCTACACTATCTCTAAGGTCATGGTGGCTTCATGGGTTGCCCATGTCGTGCCCCTGTCATCTCCTTTGCACCAAAGTGGCACCTACTTTTGCTTTGCATTTTTCTTCTCGTTCTTTTCCTCTTATTTTCACTTGATTTCCAAGATCAAAATCCCCTTCACATGAGCTTTCCGTTACCAAGTTCATTCTCCTTCTCTAGCGAGTCTTTACTCATGTCGGGCCTTCCTTGTCTGTTGCTAGACTCTCCCCAAGCTTCACATAGATGCCCCAACATAGAAAGCCTATTTTTACTCCCACCTAAGCATGTGGTCCTTTTCTCCTTTTGTTTCTACAATAGTTGTGACCAACCATGGTCTACTTGGATAGTTGCTTGGGAGGAAGACGACGTAGCGAACATTAGATCAACTCTCCATGCTCTTTCCCTTTCTCCCTTGGTCATATCATGCTAGTAGATAGGAAATGGGAGGTGTCACAACTTGTCCCACAATACTCCTCTCTCTTGCAGCCTCACTTTTCTAGTGGGTGAGGTTGCCTAAAGCCAATGGTTCACAACAATTCCACAATAGACCTACAATTCACACTCTTCCTTTTTTTTTCGGAAAATGCAAGGCCCCTAACCTGGGTTTTGGGTTAACCCTGGTTACTTTGGCTTGATGATATGCTTATAACCTTTCTTTAATCATTTGACATGATCTTGGAGCTTTTATACAACTTAAGTTTCAAGTTTGAGTTTATTTGGATGGTGTGTGTGCTTCGTGTGCTAGTTTTGGTGCAAATTGCAAATTTACACAAAATAGGGAGTTGGCATCATCTAGAAGAGAGAGTAAGAAGTGGGTTCCTTGTTTGAGCCTTCATTGAGTAGTGGCATCACTAGAGGTGATTAGGGTTTGTTGGGCTTTGTGAGTGTCAACCTGGATGACCATAGTTGGGAGGGTAGTGCCTCTTATATCGACCCTAGTAGGCATTTTGGTTGTGTTATGACCAAAACGCATTTCCTATATTTTGTGGTTTTGACCATGATGGTCTTGGTTGGCTTAGGTTGTAATGGTTTGTCTTTTTGTGAAGTGTATCAATGTTACATGTATGGTGACCTTTTGCTTTGACCTTGCTTGAGTCTTGGTCTTGGTCTTGGTAGATACCTATGGGCTATTTTTTTTGTGTTATGACCAAAGCACTTACCTAGGTGTGATGTTGTTATGACCATGATGGTTTGGCACCATGTGTTTTGACCTATAGGCTTGTTCTTTTGTGTTTCGACCTCCTTGATGGTGGTGAACCTGTTTCAACCTAACCTTGATGTTTGGATCTTGTTTCGACCTATAGGAGGTGTTGCGACCTGGAACACCTGTTCGAGACCTAAGTATGTCGATAAATAACATATTTTTATCAACATCTCATGCATGAAAGGTTTAAGTGGTTGCATGTTGGTGTCTTTATTGGACAAGTGTATCTTTGGTGCTTTTAGGTGTTGATACTTCATCTCCACCCTACCTCCCTCCTATTTTGGTATATAAACCCTTTCTTCTTCTTGCAAGTGAACCTTTTGATCCTTCTTCTTCCTCCATCTCTTTTTCTCATCCTTGGATCTTGGTGGAGCAAAGAAGGGCTGATCCTTAGAGCTTTGGTGATCAGATCCCTTGCATGTAGTGATCCTTGCTCATCTTCAACCTTGGTAAGTATCTCCTCTTCTTTTGCAATGTTTTACTTGGAATCTCTACTCCATCTTCTTCCCTTTTCTCAGCCATGGACTTTGTTTGGATTTGATGGTTGATCTTGATGAAGAAACCCTCATCTCTAAGGTCATGGGTCATGGTGGGATGGAGTTCTTTCACCTTTTCCTACTTCTTCTTTCTTGGTTTGGTTAGGGTTTCCTTTCTTTCTCCTTTTATTGGGCTATCTTGACCTTAGTATCTTCTTCTCTTGGAGGTGTTTTTGTGGTTGAAAGTGGGACCTTTGGTGGATCTTTTCAACCTTTGGATCGTGTGCTTGGATCTTGGAACCTTAGAGCTTGAGGATCCTTGGTGTTGAGCTTCTTAAGGTGGGTTTTATAACTTTCTACCCTCTTCTATTATTAGCACTCTTAATTTTATTTGCATGTTGTTGTTCTTTCTCTCTAAAACATTCCCTTATCATGATAGTAGATAATGATGATCTCTAGATCTGGTTGGTGGAGGAAATCTTATTTGTCTTGATAAGAATTAGAAACCTTAATTGTATACCTGAGTTTTGATAACTATGAGATAATGGTGGTTTTTCCTCATCTCTAAGCTATGATCTGGAGCATGTTCTTTGGGGTTCATGTACTTTGATACCTTAGGGAGTTTTAGGTTCTGTTTTGAGTATGATAGCCATGGTTTTACACCCTTGCATATGCTACTTTCATGGAGTTCTCTTGGTGAAAGTTTAGGGTTCTTGGTGATCATCTTGTGTGGAGTTTCTCCACCTTGATGATGGAGGCGTTCCATGGTGTTCCTTGCTGTTCTAAATATGTTTCCTTCCTGTTTCGACCTTTGGGATGTGTTGGGGACGGCCTTGACCCTGTGGGGTCGCTACCCCTTGAGTGTTGTGGCTGATACCCTAGCTTTGGGTCAACTTGGTCGTAACATGTGAGCCTCTTGAGAGGTAGGTCGATACCTTTTCTTGTAGCGGTTGAAACTATGTCCTTATGGACCAGTTTGGCTCAGCTTTTGCTGTAGTTGTGACACCACACAGGTGGTTGACCTTCTAGCTTTTGAGTGCAGGTCAAAACAGTAGTAAAGGTGAAGGGTTGTGACCATAGTTTCATGGGTGGTCATTATATGATGAAAGTGGTGCTTAGGCTTTGTATATTGACCTAACCCTAACCCTAGTTGGGCTGTTGTGGATGTAATAAATACAAGAGAGATTGAGGTCATAAAAAGGGGATATGTTATGGTTGTAACACATGGCTATGGCAGGTTGATACCCTTGGTTATATGTATGGTTGTGACCTAGATGTTAGCGGGTCACAACACTTGTAGATGGTATGGATGAAGACCTATACATGATACATGGTTAGCACACATAATCTTGGACACATGATTATACATGTATAGTACTATTTGGATAACATATTACTTAACTCTAAATTGGATGATTAACCCTTATATGATCCAAGAAAGTCGAAAAACAATACATCTATGGTTCGATGATGCTATATGATACAAAACCCTAATGTTAAGTATACAAATTGGAGGTTGGATATGTTATGGTGGTTTACTTCCCATGTTTTGATCTTGGTTTTAATCACACACATGAGGTCTGTGTGCCTTGATGTATCATGGAGTCTAATTTCTGCTTTGGAAGTGTCAAACGTGGTTTTATCTCTCTTGCACAAAGACCTTTCATGATGTTTTTATGATACAAGTTTTAAGGTTTTAGTGACCGATTTTGAGTGAAGTTCATCTCCTTGAGGATGGTGGTCTTCCTTGATGTAATCTACTATTTTAACCCCTGGATATGATGTTAATAAGCTAGATGATGTTATCATGAATTTAGGGTTCAAGACTTTGTAGTATTCTCATGTAGATTACAATTTTTCTTAAACCCTAAATTCATGTGACTGATTTGTTTGTGTGTTGATTGAGGTGATCTTGATGCATGCAATATAAGCTTGGGTTTTATCACCATGATAAGTTTTGGCCTTTATGTTCTCCTTGGTGTTTTGGATGTTTTCCTCATGTGTTGAGGTTCAGCTTTCTCTCTTCTAAGTGGTTTTTATTAGATGATCTCCATAGTGTTTGTTTTAGGGTTTGGTAGTCTTGGATCCTTGAGTTTTTAACCTTGATGGTGATTGGTTTCTGTTGTTGGATCTTGTTTTGACCAAGATAGTTTTGAGCCTCGATGTTTAGGGTCCAGTCATGTGCTTTTTTGATGCTTTGGGGTCAAGACTCCTTGTTTTCAGTCCTGGTCAGGTTGCATGTTCTTGTGTTGACCATAACGTTGGCCAAAACAATTGATTGCAATGCCTTTCTTTAACGTTGTTTCTTCCATGCTCTGTCACGGGTGCGACATTGTTACGCAGTAGCGGTTGTAATGTTGTGTCATGTTGGGGTCGCGACACCATGTAGTGTTTTTGGTTGAGTTGTCTATGCCGGTGTCGATCGTAACGCCATGCCCTATCGCGGTTGTAACACCAAGTGGGATGGTGGTCCCGATGCCAAGTCAGTGTGGGATTGTGACACCTAGTCAGTGTGGGATCGCAATGCCTAGTCAGCGTGAGGTCACGATGCCTAGTTAGTGTGTGGTTGTAACGTGCGCATAACACCACACTATTGTCTACATATACACATATACACATATATTATAGTGTCACCTAATGTTTTTGACATGATGAACTTTTATGGTTAACTGGTGATGTTCTTAATCCTAATATACCTCAAGATGATGGGAGGTAGTGAATCTAGGGTTGATGGTAGAACCTACCTTTATAAACCCTAATCCTAATAATGTGCAATGAGGCTTGCTTGTTTCTATCTCATGGAATGATTATGAGCTTTATAATCATAGCTAGTACAGGATATGGTGATTATGATATGACACAAGTTGAATATTCCCTTGTGAGGCATGTTGAGGCACTTGTGATATAGGAATAATGTGAATGGGTCCTATGACCTGGAAGTGGCTTGTTGCATTATATGTGATGGATTTTCACAATGATGAGTTGAGGGATTGGTATCCCCTGATGTTGCCTTGTTCATGATGGAGTGTAGGGCAACAATACATGCATCATGTGGTGGAAGTGTGACAAGTTCACACCTTATATGTCTATATTTTCTAAAGTGTATTATGCCCTTATCATTGTAGAGTTTGTTATGACTTTATACGTTGCAACTTTATTGATGTTAAAATACATTTAAATGGGTTTAATTAATCAAGTGGATTCTGAACATGTAGTTTTGCCCCGTGCCATAGATCCATCTCAGTGTCAACACTTGTCAGATGGTGAAACGGGCTATCCCTTATAGGAAGCCTCGAGTCATATACTGTTGAGTATATGCATTCACAAGATTGGTTGCAGGCCATACCCTAGGAGGAGTACGTCTACAGGTTGTAGCTCAAAAGTTTGATGCTTATGAGGTTTCACTAGATTGGCTACGGGCCATACCCTAGAAGGAGTGTGTCTGCGGGCCATAGCTCAATTTCATTAGCGTCATAACCTATACCAAGATGGGATAGGACTTTCACTGTTGACTATATGTCATGGATTGCAGTTGACTGGTATGTCTCTATTGTGTACTCATGTACTAACCACAAGGTTTGGTGAGGTCGTGGATTCTAGATCTTCCATAGACCTTGTATGGAACTGATTTCGACTTAGTAGTGGTTGGTTGGATTTGGGTGGTACGACTCAAATCCTCGGGGCATAATAAAATATTCAATCAGTCGTGTAGCATATTTGGTTAGGATCAAATACGAAACATTTTTGAGGCCTTGTTTTGTTTTTGCATAGTTCTATGGATAGAAAATATACATATTCTTCATATTCCTTTTTATAATATTAATTGCTCTGCTTATATCATTTACTTGAATCTACTTATCTACTAATAGTATAATCTCATGTCTTTTAATAGATGTTGGGGGAGAGTTATAACTCTCGCTGGGATGTTTGGTCTCACCCCATGGGTTTCCACATATTCTAGGTGGACGTGCATGTTGGGATAGAGCTTGTGTTTCTGAGCCAGACATTCTGAGGTGTTGTAGTTGTTGGATCATGGATATGCATCTAGTGTCTCGGAATAGAGTCATATGTTTCATCCATGTACACTCAGGTCCTTGGGGGTGTTACATAGATGTAGTACATCAGTTTGAGTTTTTGAGTCTATACAATAATGATACAGAGATGGTTTGTTTACTTGAGCAGGTTATTACATGTAATAGATTGCAATTACTTAGCCAGTGCACAATGTTATGTAACTCCATTTGATATGAATGAAATACAAGTGACTGCAGATTATGGCCTCAGACGTGATGAGTTCAGCTTGATGCATGGTTATGAAATCAATTTTAATTTCTTGTGTTTTTTGGTAATCCACTTGCTTAGTGTTTACTCTATGTTCGGTTTTGGGTAATCTCACTTTGTGTGACAAAGGGTGTCACATTTGGTGGTATCAGATCTCTAGGTTCGCTGAATCTACAAGGATACTAGGACTAGGATTAGGATGGTTTCTAAGTTCAGAACATGATGTAAAACATGGTGCATACTACCTAATCTCAGTACTTGAATGCCCTGGCCAGGCATACAACTATTGAGAAGAAGGTGAGTATGGAACTCTTGGGTTGCTTTCTTTCTGATTACCTTGATCAAGTAGTCATTTCAAAACAACCTAAAGAGAATAATTAAACATGAATCATGGTAATAATACCGTCATCTTTCTCTAAAGAAGGAAGAATTACATCTTACCCAATCGAAACTTGAATGACTATAATCATAAGAGAAGAATATGACAACCTAAATTTGAACACGAATAAGCTATTACAGATCCTTGAAGAGATAATTCCAAGAAGTTTCTAATGTAAAAGATAGATAAATCTATGTTAATAAGGTAATTCAAGGTGTAAAACTCGCATAAGATGAAGAGAATTCCTGAGATAAGTATGATAAAAGGTAACACATGAGAATGATGATGAACTAATAAAGTGGAATCTGAGCTAAACTTAGACCAACCTATGTGAATAAGGAACTTCCAAAATGAAACCTTCATTATATGTGAAAGAGTTAAAGAGGGATGATCTCTTCTTAACAAAAGAAATATGAAATATGATGGTTTATCTCTTAAAAAGGAGTTGGAAAATGAATTAAAATAAGAAAACATACATAGGGATGATGAAAAATAACTAGAAATGAAGTAATAAGATGCTTTAACCTTGATGATTCCTGTGCTTATAGCAAGGAATCCAAGTTGAAAAATGGAAAATGACATATAATAAGTTGTAACTTTATATGATAATAGAGAGAATTAGTAAACCATTCTGTGTTAGTTGGACTGTAGATATAGTCACCAGTAAGATTGATGTTGAGTTAACAGATCAGATTGGCACAGAGGAAGCATGGTGGGCCCTTAACCCACATGTCATGTAACATGAACTCATGGTGATTTTAAGCTCAACATATGAGAAGTGTTCAAAGATGATAGTGTTAGCCCCATCAGCCGATGGAGACATGATGCTTCATAACAAATGGCAGTTCATGTTACCACACCATAATTTAACTAAGTATCCTGAGTTGTTTTAATTAATCCCTTAAGTAATAGTTCCTATGGTTATATGATTCAAGAGTAAACCTCCAATACGAATTAATAATTTTAAAATGATTGAACCAGATTCAGTAATTGTGAATAAATGCCATAACATCCAATGGTTTATAATGAAGTTGATAGTATAATGGTTTGGTTCTAATAATGAGAATTTGATGATTTATACCCTTAAACTTGTAGTCTTACCTTTACCCTCTAATAAAATATGATAAACTTCCAGATATGTGAACCTTATCTTGTAATGTTACAAGTTCAGAAGGTAACTTACAAATTAAAATTTTCATCTAAGTTGTACATAGTATGAATAGTGTTTCTATGTTGAGGGTGTGTCCTATGTGACAAATCATGTGTAAATCTTGAGCAAAGATCGTGATGTTGGATAAAAAGTGTTATGACATCACCAAGGTATAGAATAATCCACATGGGAGCTTGAGGTAGAAATGCGGAAGTAGTGCATGTCTCTTTCCATTGAGGATTTCGAGGGAGAAATCCCTACTAAGGGTTTATGGCTTGTAAGGATCCTAACATGGGTTTTGGGTTAAACCTAGTTGCTTTTGCTTGATTAAGTACTTAGAACCTTGCTTTAATCATTTGAGATGGCCATGGAGCTTGTGGAGAGCTTGAGTTTCAAGTTTGAGCTTGTTTGGATGATGTTTGTGCTTTGTGTGCTAGTTTTTGTGTGAATTGCAATTTACCCAAAATAGGGGGTTGGTGTGCAATTTGTCACCTCTATAGTGTGTCTTCCATCCCTTGGAATCATCTATAATAGAGAGGAAGAAGTGGGTTCCTTTTTTGGACCTTGGTTGAGTAGTGGCATCACTAGAGGTGATTAGGGTTTGTAGGGCTTTGTGAGTGTCAACCTGGATGACCATAATTGGAGGGTAGTGGCCCTTGTCTCAACCCTAGTAGGTGTTTTGGTTGTGTTATGACCAAAACACCTTTCCTAGATGTTTTGTTTTCGACCATGATGGTCTTGGCTGGATTAGGTCGTAATGATTTGTCTATTTGTGAAGTGTGTCGACCTTACATGTATGATGGCCTTTTGCTTTGACCTTGGTTGAGTCTTGGTCTCGGTAGCAACCTAGGGGATGTTTTGGTTATATTATGAATGAAACACTTGCCTAGGTGTGATGTTGTTACGACCATGATGGTTTGGGACCATGTGTTTCAACCTAGAAGCTTGTTCTTTGGTGTTTCGACCTCCTTGAAGGTGATGAACATGTTTCGACCTAACCTTGATGTTTGCTCTTGTTTCAACCTCTAAGAGATGTTGCGACCTGAAACACCTATTGGGGACCTAAGTAGGTTGATACCTGACATAGGTTTTATCACCATCTCATGCATGCAATGTTTTGTGGTTGTATGTTGGTGTCTTGGGTGGACAAGTGTCTCTTGGTGCTTTTAGGTGTTGACACCTCATCTCCACCCTACCTCCCTCCTCCTTTGGTATATAAACCATTTCTTCTTCTTGCAAGTGAACCTTTCAGTCCTCCTTCTTCCTCCCTCTCTTTTTCTCATCATTGGAGTTAGGTGGAGCAAAGAAGGGTTGATCCTTGGAGCTTTGGTGATCAGATCCCTTGCATGTAGTGATCCTTGCTCGTCTTCAACCTTGGTAAGTATCTCCTCTTCTTTTGCAATGTTTTCCTTGGAATCTCTACTCCATCTTCTTCACTTTTCTCATCCATGGGCCTTGCTTGGATGTGATGGTCGATCTTGAGGAATAAACCCTCATCTCTAAGGTAATGTGTCATGGTGGGATGGAGTTATTTCACATTTTCCTCCTTTTTCCTTGGTTCGGTTAGGGTTTCCTTACTTTCTCCTTTTCTTGGGCTATCTTGACCTCGGCATGTTCTCTCTTGGAGATGTTGTTGTGGCTGAAAGTGGGACCTTTGGTGGATTTTCTTCAACTTTTGGAACGTGTTATTGGAGCTTGGAATCTTGGAGCTTGAGGACCCTTGGTGTTAAGCTTCTTAAGGCGGGTTTTATAACTTTCCACCTTCTTCTATTAATAGACCTCTTAATTTTATCTTCATGTTGTTCTTCTCTCTCTCTAAAATGTTTCCTTATCATGTTAGTAGGTGTGATCTCTAGATCTGGTTGGTGGAGTAAATCTTGTTTGGCTTGATAAGAATCAAAAACCCTAATTGTATACCTGGTTTTTTATAACTATGAGATAATGGTGGTTTTTGTCATCTCTAGGCTATGATCTGGAGCACGTTCTTTAGGGTTGATAACATCAGTTTTGGTGAAATTTCAATAGCCTTTTACATTATAAATGTCATTAGAAATAATGTTAAGATGTTTAGATTTACCCATTTTATTCTAATTTACTTAAATAGCAAGTTATAGTTTTGGTGACATTTGAAGGAATTAGACGCAAATCAAGTGAAAACAATGAAGTCTAATTAATTATTCAAAAAAACTCTCTATAGTATGTCGATCAATCGGTCGACAAGAAGGTCTGACCAAGAGAATCGATAAAAGACTATAAATTTAAGCCCAACATACCTATCGAGCATCATCCAGATGAATTAAAGTACCTCGATAGCCATCTATTGAGGGAAGGAGTGTCAAGAAAAAAAGGGGCAAAACTCACCTATGCCGATTCAACATCGACAGCCCAATCCGTCGACATCGACAAACACTTGTTGGTATGATGCTATTGATCCAACACTCGACACACATGTCGAGCAGAGGATCCTCGATAGCCCCCTCAAATCATTCCACCGATAGACTACATCAACAGTGTTATCGATGCCCAAAGATGACTGTCGGGGAGTCCCCTTGATAGACCTATCGACAATAAGATCGACAGATCATTTTCCAAGCGAGAACAATTTCAACAATGAGAAGAGATTGGCATGCCTGTCAATCGACAAAGATTGTAATAAGATCCATTTTCGACCTGGTCATTGGTAGACCCAATGACTGGAAACCATCAACATCGACAGAAAGGGGTCGACAGTCTTAACCCTATAAATATGCCCCAGCACAGCCATCTCAGGCATCTTGAATTTTGGGGAGTCAGAGCGTTGAGATGTTGTCACCAAACTTTCTCAAGTTGCAGAGCTGGAGGATGATTCATGTCTACCTGCTCCCGATCAGTTCCTTCATCATCACCAAAGAAACAAAAGGACCTTCTTGCCTTAAGTCAAAATAAAAAATGAGGACGAAAACTTTTGACACCGTTGTCAACTGCAAAGATATCAACGGAGAGATTGGTAGATTGACCATTTGATCTAACCTTATATAGATCTTCTCTTTCTCTTTTTTGCACCATGACTTACTCTAGTTGTATTCTTTTTATTTCTTTGGCCATGTGTGGTTAAAACCCTAACTTGGGTTGGGAGTAGCCATCAGGCCCTCCCAACCATGTAATTGTTCATCTTTCTATTTTATGGCAACCAAAGCATTTTTCTTTTCTATCATTTATATTAGTTTTTGATGATTTTATTTCATCTCATGAAAACACTTCTTAAGGATTGTCCATCTAAATCAAGGAGGACAACCGTTTTTCTTTTGAAATGATGATTAGAAGATAGTCATTTGACTTTGACCTATTGACCTAAAATCTAATCCACCTTATCACATATTACATTTAGAAATTTGGTATCTTGTCGATCGCAGTAGATCGACAATGTTGTCGATCCGTTTAGGTCGATAAGCCTATCGACCACCTAGAATTGATCTTCTTTATGGAAAGACTATCAGCCTTGTAGTCAAGAGGATCAACACAATTCATGTCGATGGCTTGGTCGACAACATTTTGGGTTTCAGAAGCTTCCTATTGATAGGATGGTTGAAAACACTCTTGTCGACCTCATGATCAATAGTGTTCACGACGGTTGACATGCCCACATTTAAGACATGTCGACCCTCTTAGTCGACACTCATGTCAACTAACAGTGAGTTGTCAGATCTGGATCCATGTCTAAATAACTTACTTCAGTTTCACTAAACTTAACCTCAGCTATAAATACCAAGCTCAGTGTGAAGAAACTTTTAATGCTTTCTAATCATAGAGAATCTCTACCTCTCTGTCTGCTCTCCTGTCGACTGCCAAGTACAACCACTCAATAAGCCTCCTATTGATGCCAGTCGACACTCCTGATTTGTGTGTTCATGTTGACTATGTTTCCATATGATCGACAGGTATATTTACACACCAATCGACACCCATGTCGACTGACACCATGACTTACCTGTCGACCGATAACCTTGTCAACTGTTTACAAATCACACAGTCGACTTGTTTTCATTATAATATATCGACCATGTTCTCCTTTTTCAAATTTATATCATTGGATTTTATGTATGCAGTTGATGCATGTAATCGACAATGTTAATACACATCTGATCAGTATCCTTTCCCTTTTTCTTTACAGCAATGGCTCTCCAAGGAGCCACCATCCCATCAAATAAGGGGGAGAAGAGACCTCTTCCTGAGCAGCCCATAACTGAAGTAGAGAAAAGGGGCATGACTACTACACTAGCACCAGAGGCTCCACAAGGTTTACAGTTAGAGCTCCCCTATCAAGGAACCTTCAAGCCTCAGAATAAATACCATTTAGAGGCATTCAAGTCAATGAAAAGAGCAGTTTTCAAACCCACATGCTTCATCTCTTCTACCATCCTTGACAAAATAGGCATCTGGTCATGAGTCGAGGGAATGTTGGCTAAGTCCAATTTATCCCACCTCTATTTTTCTACTCTACGAGCCTATGTAGAGGAAAATATAGAGTTCATGTCATCTATCAAGGAGGTAGAATCTATTAAGAAAGTGCACTCTAAATAGATACAAGTTTGAATCAACAACATTGACTATGTTCTCACTGACCAAAGTTTGAACAAAATTTTCTTTGGTTCAGAGGATGAAGCTACCAGGGCCTCGACTGCCTCCTAGAGAAAGAGGATTCCAGTTTTAATGCCTCTAAATATTGGGAGAAATTGGCAGGCCAAAAGAAGTATCAATATGGACACTCCAAAGCATTTGTGGTGCATTCTGATTTCTAGAGAGTTATGCACAAAATAGTAGCCAACATCCTCTACACCAAAGCAGAAATGGGGAGAATCTAGCTTGAGGAATTATATGTGCTATCTTTGATAATGGGCGGTTGTCCTATCAATATGGGCCACCTCCTTATTGATAAATGGTTACTTATCTGCTCTGCTCTACAAAGAGAATATTATATGGGTGGTCTTGTCAGACTTATATTTTAGGAACACGGACACCCCCATGTGTTGCTTTGAAGGAAATAATAGGTGACAACTTTATCACCATAAGGTAAATAAATATCCGTTAGTATTTTGGTATGGCGCGAGAACTCTACTAACTATAGGTTCATGAGAACCAAGCTTTCTATTCTTTTACCTAGTCTGGAAAATTATCATAAATACCAGTTACTCTTTTCTGAGGAGGAAATTAATGCACTTGTTCAGAACTTTCGATAGACGAACTGAGCACATCCAAGTACATCACAAGGTCAAGTACAACCAAAGCCTATCATTAAAAACCAATCTAAATGGCCGATGTCTAAGATGTCAGAATAAAGTGATTAAAGAAGAGTTGTCGGGTATTACCTTGACAAACTGTGAGTATCACCCGAGCATGGCCCATACTCCCTCCCATACTCTAAAGAAGATTGCCTGCCAGTCACTCTATCTACTGCTACAAGCAAGCAACCTGCATCCACCACAATCTTCCCCACCTCCATCCTAGTTACAGTTGTTGCTAGCAAACTTGTCTCTCCGCCCAGACAGACGGTGCATGATGTTCCTGAAAGCCCACAATGATGTGAATCATGTTCCTATTGGTCCTTTTCTTCTTATCAGGACCCTAGGTCTGATAATCATTCTTCATCTTCTTCGGAGGCGGATACTTTGGGTGGAGCCTTTAGTCATGAGTTTGACACTATACACAAAGTCACTAGCGCAATCATGACTACCTTTCCTAAACTCTGAAAGATCGTAACAAACATTAGACAACGGGTTCTAACAATGGATGCACGGGTCAGCGAGCTAAGAACCATTCCTCTACAAATGGTGACCCTTCAATGCCATCTAGATGAAATATTGAAGGTCCAAAACCACCTCCTACTCAACATGACTTATCAAGAAAATCACAGGCAACGCCAAGAAGAACAGCGTGCCCTATAAAGAGAACAAAGACGAGTGTGTCGACGCAGTTATGTTGAAGCATCATCTTCACCGTCTTCCCGGTCTGCCAAGGGTAATTCTTATGTTGTTGATACTATGAGTGAAGATGCTTATCACCACTCTCCTGATCAGATCGTCGGATTATTCTAAGAATATGTATCCCATTTATTTGAATCAATTTTCAGTTCTGCCAAACCTTTGTCAAAGAATGGCCTTTGTATGCCTCATCCACCAAGCCTTTAGTGGATGGCCTGCCTCAGTTTGAGACAACACCTATTATTAGTCCTTCTGAGATAGACCATCTGAAAATATTCCTCCTCCATCTCTGCCATCGTCCCAAGATATTTTTAAAGGGAGATGAAATAAAAACTTGATGAAGTGATGCTCAATCTAATCCCAATACGCTCTCTACTTAGTCTACATATAGAGGAAGACATATATATTGGGGTTTATACAACACATACGAACCTTGACGATGATGTTATAAGTCCTTCCAAAAATGAAGAAGTGTCTTCTGGTGATGATAATGGTGATCTCTCCATTGTTCTATCAGTCGCACCTCCTCATCTTTTGGAACCTATTTTTCCATAATCTCTGTTGCCACTTCCACATCAGCTTCCTCTGAAAATGAGTGGATTTGATTTGGATTGCTTGAAGGGAATGTAGGTTTTTGACATCTTTATCTTACAAGTCATCCTAGATGATCAACGTGATTGAAGCCATATTATCTATAACAATGGTTCCATCACCTTCTCCCGAGATGATTTCCATAATCTTTTTTACAATCCTGCCAAAGTCATCAGAAAAATGTTCACCATCCTCGTATCAACTATTTTGGAAGACGTCATGCCTAGCGATAAGGACTAGCCATATTATAATGCCACTCCTTCTTTGGAAAGCTACTTATTTAATAACTGTTTGAAGTCTCAAGCTTTTTGATCTTACAGGCAAAGCTTGAATATAAGAAGACAAGGGTGATCTCGTTACCCTTTCATTTCAAAGGATTGTGGGTCTTGTGTGTTTCTGACCTCAACAAATGTCAAATTAATCTATTCAATGCCTGCGTTGAAATGTTGCACATTTTGATATGTGATTTCAAGATCATGTTGCCAAAAAGCTACCTCATATCCCAATTCCACTTCAACAAGATGTTTGAGAATTCCCAGATTATCAACCTAACTGGACAAATTATGTGATTGCACCACTCACCTTCCATCCACAAACATGAGCACAATAATAGGGCTTTCATCGTTCTCTAGGTCATGGAATCCCTAAATTATGAAACTCATGTTTCTAGCCTGGACCCAATTGCCTTCACGCCTCTTCGTGGACGTTATGTTATGGAATTCATCCACGATAGGTGATTCTTTTAGGACCCTGAATTTCTAGAAAACCTAAGGGATCTTTATCCACTTATTCCTTGTCTGGAAAATGAGGCCTTCTGTGATGTCTTATAGAAAAAAGAAGCAGAAGACGGGTAGATCATCACACCATCACCTATTGTCAGTGAACATCATGCTACTGTTACAGCAACTTAAAAGTTAAAGAAGTTGTGGATATACTGAAATTACTTGATGAGAATGGTCCATTTCCGGTATATGGCCTCGTTACCACTATAGAGCCAAGTTTTGAGAATTTTGACTGCAATACATATTGTGACCTTTCTCTGCCTCAATTGATGATGTTGATGCACCGCTTCAAGCCTGGTGGAAATCATGTCATTTTCAATAGAGATGATCTTTTGGTCATGAAAGATGACATCCTGGAGACTCTTCAACTGTGAGGATGTTTATCTCATAACCTCATAATAGCTTAACAATCAGTTATCTGCCAGGATGTTGATGATGTCTATATGGTCGGTCCTGATCTTGTCAATGATCTTTGTCAAGACTCTGATTCAGGTGAAAAATTCTTCTGCTTTGATGGCTATAGGAATCTATTCCTCGCTATATATTTAACCCTATTCTTCATGATGTGCATTGGACTTTGCTTGCTATCTCAACTCGTGAAAGGGAGGTCATGCTCTATAATAGATTCTTCTTTTGATCCTGAAGGCCCAAAATACTCAATGATAATCCGCAGTACACATGAAATTATTGTTGATGCATGTTATAAGGTGCTATTTCGTTGATCTATGAATTTGGCAGTGGTTATTTTTCTCAAGAACCAAGAAGATGGAAGGTAACCAGATTTTGGCATCATTGTCCTCAACAATGACTGTTGTCTAATGATTGTGGCTTCTACATTCTACACTGGATATACACCAATGGAGTTTTCCATGTTGTTGTTGAAGATACTCACAATGATAATTATCATTGCCTTCGAGGAAATTATGCTCTGATGTTGCTTGAGTCCCCATGGGCAACAGTGGACCTTCGTTGACAAATATGTTTACATTTTCTTTTCCTTTCTTTTTTACATTCTATGGACAGTATGTGTTGTATGTTTGGGGGGTATAATCTCGTGAGTAGGTATCCAATTGTGTCACAAACTTGTTTATTTCATAATTTATTTATTTCCATTTACCAATTTAAACATGTTTTTGAAATGAAGCTGCGTTGATGGAAAAACTCCCTCTATAAAGATTCTAGTTTATCCCTAAACAATTCCCTTATACACGACATTTCAAGTCAAAAATCTTTTTGTTACTGATACAATTTTTATGTTTTCCTCTTAGAAAAATGGCATTTATCTTTTATGATGTCATTTAGAAAAAAGAACATAATTACTAAAGTCTTGTCTTGTCAAAGGTATATTGATATAAAAACAAAGAAAGAGTTGCCTCGTGCTTCCGTTGAATGTTTCATCCCAAAAAGAGTAAGGAAAAAGAATATGATAGACATCCCATGAATTAGGGCTATTGAAACGGTGTAGTGTTGTGCTCATGAATGCAAATATGTCGATTTTATTTAGTCTCTACAACCCCTACCTCACTCTAATGGAGTTCATTTAAAGGTATTGCAATCCGGGGAATTGATGCTTAGGATGTGCAATCATTGCTCTAAAACCATCTAGTTTGGAATGCAGTGATCACTTGCCTATGTAAACAGACTTGTACTTGAATGACCCAGAGGAAGAAAGGAATAAACATAAGCCTGTCTAATTTCTCCATATAAATACCTAGGCGAGAGTGAAAGCAGCTTTGACAAAGTGAAAGATATACTGGAGACGAGCATTAGGCAAAAACAAAATAAAGAAAGAAGTTGTTGACATAATGACATCTTGGATAAAGATTAGTTTTGTTAAGAGGACTGTATAAACTCATGTTTTCAATAATTTTTGGATTTTTCTTTGTCTAAATAAATAATGATTCCCTTAGCTTGAGGACAAGCTAAAATCTAAGTTGGGGGAGTTGATAATATCAATTTTGGTGCAATTTCAATAGCCTTTTACATAATAAATGTCATCAGAAATAATGTTTAGATGTTTAGATTTACCCATTTTATTCTAGTTTGCTTAGATAATAAGTTCTAAGTCAGTTTTGGTGATATTTGAAGGAGTTAGATGCAAATCAGTGAAAAAGATAGAGTCTGATTAATTGTTCAAAAGACCTCTCTATAGTCAGTCAATCAATCAGTCGATAAGAAGGTTTGACCAAGAGGATCAAGAAAAGACTGTTGATTCAAGCCCAACAGACCTATTGAGCATCACTCAGATGAATTGAAGTACCTTGACAGTCATCTGTAGTGGGAAGGAGTGTCGAGCAAAAAAGGGGGCAAAACTCACCTCTGTCATTGCAACATCGACAGCCTGATCCATCGACACCGATAAACACTTTTCGGTATGAAGCTATCAATCCATCACTCAACGCACCTGTCAACCAAAGGACCCTCTATGGTCTCATCAAATCATTCAACTGATAGACTACATCGACAACGTTATCGAAGCCCAAAGAAGATTCTCAGTTAATCACCTCGACACACCTATCGATAGTAAGATCGACAAATCATTTTGCAAGCGAGAACATTGTTGACAATGAGAAGAGATTGACATGTCTGTCGATCAATATAAATTGTAATAAGATCCATTATTGACATGGTCATCGATAGACCCAATGACAGGAAACCATTGACATCGATGGAAAGGGGTCAACAACCTTAATCTTATAAATATGCGCCAACACAGTCGTCTCAGGCATCTTGAATTTTGGGGAGTCAGAGCGTCGAGAGGGGGTGCAAAACTTTATCAAGTTGTAGAGTTGGAGGATGAGTCTTGTCCACCTACTCCCAGTCGGTTCCTTCATCATCACCAAAGCAACAAAAGGACCTTCTTGCCTCAAGTCAAGATCAGAAAGGAGGAGGAAGACTGTCGACACTGCCATCGACTGCCAAGATATCAACCGAGAGGTTGGTAGATCAATAATTCGATCTACCCTTGTATCGATCTTCTCTTTCTCTTTTCTACATCATGACTTACTCTATTTGTATTCTTTTTGTTTCTTTGGCCATGTGAGGCTAAAACCCTAACTTGGGTTGGGAGTAGTCGTCAGGCCCTCCCAACCATGTAATTGTTAATCTTTCTATTTTATGGCATATATTCTTTAAAGTTTTGTTCTTTTACTCTTATTTAATTATGTGGATTGATGATTAGCTACCTTCCTTTGACGTTTGACATGGATATTGTTTGAGAGAATGAGTCAACGAGATCTGGAGTATAGGATAGTAATGATTCATGAGAGTGAGGAGTTGCTATAGCAAAAGTTGTATTATCTTCTAATGATCTTTTAGTTATTAACTCGACAGAGGGAGCCCGTTAGATAGACATATGCCAGGATCTCGAGAGAAGGAAGGGACATATATTTTCTTATGACTGTTTGTAAAACAAGTAGAGAATGTATATAAAATAGGAATGAAGGTTTTATGTGTTGTTGAAACCCAATCCAAGTCCTTTTTATCTTGATTTCTCGATTAGTCTATTTTTCTTTTTTGATTTCCCATAATTTAGGTTCACTTCTTAATTAGGTTAATTTTTTTCCTTAATCGGAACACCACAGGATGGCTTTTGGTTAAGCTAGACTACACAAAGATTTCACATTTTTATTCTATTATTCCCCTTATCCCTATGTTCAACCCCGTACTACTACAAAGATCCATATTGAGTTGCGGACATCTCTATTAGTCTGGTATAAATTCAAAGTCCAATTTCTTTAAATAGGACAATTGTGTTTACACTTTTGGCCCATGAAAAAGAGCGATCAAGGTTTCGTGTACCTTGATACCTTAGGGAGTATTAGGTTATATTTTGAATATGATAGTCATGGTTTTCCACCCTTTCTTATGGTGCTTTCATGAAGTTCTCTTGGTGAAATTTTAGGGTTCTTAGTGATCATCTTGTGTGGAGTTTTTCCACCTTGATAATGGAGGTGTTCCATGGTGTTCCTTGTATTTCCAAATCCGTTTCCTTCCTATTTTGACCTTTAGGATGTGTTGGGGATGGCCTTGACCCTATGGGGTCGATACCCCTTGAGTGTTGTGGCTGATACCCTAGCTTTGGGTCAACTTGGTTGTAACATGTTAGCCTCTTGAATGGTAGGTCAATACTTTTCTTGTAGCGGTCAAAACCATGTCCTTATGGACTAGTTTGGCTCAATTTTGTTGTAGTCATGACACCACATAGGTGGTTGACCTTCTAGCTATTGAGTGTAGGTAAAAACAGTAGTAAAGGTGAAGGGTTGTGACCATAGTTTCATGGGTGGTCGTTATATGATGAAAGTGGTGCATAGGCTTTGTATACTAACCTAACCCTAACCCTAACCCTAGTTGGGCTGTTGTGGATGTGATAAGTATAAGAGATATTGATGTCTCAACAAGGGCTGTGTTACTGTCTTAACACATGACTAGGGAAAATCAATACCTTTGGTTATATGCATGGTTGTGACCTAGATGTTAGCGGGTTGCAACACTTGTAGGTGGTATGGATAAACACCTATACAATGATACATGGTTAGCACACATAATCTTGGACACATGATGATACATGTATAGTACTGTTTGGATAACATATTACTTAACTCTAAACTTGATTATTAACCCTTATGTAATCCAAGAAGTGGGAAAACAATACACATAGGGTTTGATGATGTTATATGATATAAAGCCATAATGTTAAGTACCCGAATTGGAGGATGGATGTGTTATGGTGGTTTACTTCCCATGGTTTGATCTTGGTTTTGATCACACACATGAGTTTTGTGTGCCAATCATGGATTCTAGGTTCTGTTTTGGAGGTGTCAAACATGGTTTTATCTCTCTTGCACAAAGACATTTCATGATGTTTTTATAATACAAGTTTTAACATTTTTAGTGACCAGTTTTGAGTGAAGTTCCTCTCCTTGAGGATGGTGGTCTTCCTTGATGTAATCTACTATTTTAACCCTTGGATATGATGTTAATAAGCTAGATCATGTTATCATGAATTTAGGGTTCAATACTTTATAGTATTCTGATGTAGATTACTATTTTTCTTAAACCCTAAATTCATGTGACCAATTTGTTTGTGTGTCGATTGAGGTGATATTGATGCATGCAATATAAGCTTGGGTTTTATCACCATGCTAAGTTTCGGCCTTTATGTTCTCCTTGGTGTTTTGGATGTTTTCCTCATGTGTTGAGGTTCGACTTTCTCTCTTCTAAGTGGTTTTTATTAGATGATCTCCATAGTGTTTGTTTTAGGGTTTGGTAGTCTTGGATCTTTGAGTTTTTAACCTTGATGGTGATTGGTTTCTGTTATTGGATCTTGTTTTGACCAAGATAGTTTTGAGCCTCGATGTTTAGGGTCGAGTCATGTGCTTTCTTGATGCTTTGGGGTCAAGACTCCTTGTTTTCAGTTCTGGTCAGGTTGCATGTTCTTGTGTTGACCAATGTTGGTCGCAACAATTGATTGCAATGCCATGCTTTAACGTTGTTTCTTCCATGCTATGTCATGGGTGTGATGTTATTATGCAGTAGCAGTCACGACGCTACGTCGTGTTGGGGTCACAACACCATGTAGTGTTTTTGGTTGAGACGTCTATGCTGGTGCCAATCATAATGACATGCCCTATCGCGGTCGCGACACTAGGTGGGATGGTGGTCGCGACACCTAGTCAGTGTGTGATCGCGATTCCTAGTCAACGTGAGGTCGTGATTCCTAGTTAGTGTGTGGTTGTGTTATGCGCATAACATCATGATATTGTCTACAAATACATGTATATTATAGTGTCACCTAGTGTTGTTGACGTGATGAACTTTTAATGTTAACGGATGATGTTCTTTAATCCTAACATATCCCAAGATGATGGGAGGTAGTATATCTAGGGTTGATGGTGGAACTTAGCTTTGTAAACCCTGATCAGTTAAGAAGAAACCCTAATCCTAATAATGTGTAATGAGGCTTTCTTACTTCTCTCTAATGGAATGATTATGAACTTGGTAATCATAGCTAGTACAGGTTATGGTGATTATGATATGACACATGTTGAATATGCCCTTGTGAGGCATGTTGAGGCACTTCTGATATAGGAATAATGTGAATGGGTCCTATGACCTGGAAGTAGCTTGTTGCATGATATGAGATGGAATTTCCCAATGATGAGTTGATGGATTGGTATCCCCTGATATGCGGCCTTGTTGATGATGGTGTGAATGGCAACAATACAGGCATCATGTGGTGGAAGTGTGACAAGTTCACACCATATATGTTTATATTTTCTAAAGTGTAATGTGCCCTTATATTTGTAGAGTTTGTTATGACTTTATACATTGTCACTTGATTGTTTTTAAAATAAATTTAATGCATTTAATTAATCAAGTGGAATCTAAACATGTATTTTTCCCAGTGCCATAGATCCATCTCAGTGTCAGCACTTGCGGGATGGTGAAACTGGCTATCCCTTAGAGGAAGCTTGGAGTCATATACTATTGAGTATATGCATTTACATGATTGGTTGTGGGCCATACCCTAGCAGGAGTATGGCTACGGGGTCTAGCTCAGAAGTTTAATGCTTATGAGGTTTCATAGGATTGGTTGTAGGTCATACCCTAGCAGCAGTGTGGTTGCAGGCCATAGCTCAATTTCACTACCATCGTGACTAGTACCAAGGTGGGCTAGGACTTTCATTGTTGACTATATGTCACTGGTTGCAGTTGACTGGTATGTCTTTAATGTGTACTCGTGTACTGAAAATGAGGTTTTGTGAGGTCATGGATTCCATCTCTTCCATATACCATGTATAGCACCAATTTTGACTTAGCAGTGGTCGGTTGGATTTGGGTGGTACGACTCAAATCATTGGGGCATAATGAAATACATAATCAACCGTGTAGCATATTTGTTTAGGATCAAATAAAAAACATTGGTTGAGGCCTTATTTTGCTTTTGTATAGTTCTATGGATAGAAAATATACATATTCTTCATATTCCTTTTTTAGAATATTAATTGATCCACTTATATCATTTAGTTGAATCTGCTTATATGTTAATATTATAATCTCTTATGTCTCTATCTATGCTTTTAATAAATGTTGGCGGAGAGTTATAACTCTCTTTGGGACGTTTGGTCTCACCCTATGGGTTTCCACATCTTTTAGGTGGACATGCATGCTGGTATAGAGCTCGTGATGCTGAGATAGACATCTTGAGGTATTGTAGTTGTTGGATCATGGATATGCAGCTAGTTTCTAGTAATAGAGCCATATGTTTCGTCCCTCTAGACTGAGGTCCTTGGGAGTGTTTTGTAGATGTTGTGCATCATTTTGAGTTTTTGAATCTATACAATGATGGTACAAAGATGGTTTTTGTAGTTGAGCACTGTATTACATGTAATAGATTGTGGCTAGTTAGCCAGTGAACAATGTTATGTAACTCCTTTTGATATGAATGAAATACAAGTGGCTCCAGATTATGGCCTCAAACATGACGAGTTCAGCTTGATGCATGGTTATGAAATTGGTTTTAATTTCTTGTGTTTACGGAAATCCGCTTGCTTAGTGTTAATTCCATGTTTGATTTTGAGTAATCTTGCTTTGTGTGACAAAGGGTGTCACAAAAAAGGTAAATCCCCTCTCTCTCACACAAACGTTATTTATAGAAAATGCCCAAATTTTCAAAAATCATAACAAATTCATCCGTTGGCCATTTTGGTTACATGATATACAATTTTTATCAAAAAAATGATATCTACCCACTAAAATGATTGCGAGAGTTACTTATGCAAGTATTTCTTTTGAGCTTCCTAAATGCTTACTTTTGATCTCTTTTATGTCATAATTCTTCATTATGAAAAATCATGACAATAATATTGA
This sequence comes from Alisma plantago-aquatica, assembly GCA_963693085.1. Lineage (NCBI taxonomy): Eukaryota > Viridiplantae > Streptophyta > Magnoliopsida > Alismatales > Alismataceae > Alisma > Alisma plantago-aquatica. The sequence continues at coordinate 702,230,023 of OY856412.1, read as the reverse complement.
CTCTATGCCATGGTGTGACTATGAACAATAACTTTATGATGCATGATGGACTCAAATTCTGCCTTGATCTCCTTTATGTACTAAATGGGATCTTATGACTCTAAATGTTGCTTAATGTGAACTATTAAGGCAAGATCACTAATTTTATGTTCAAACATGATCTGATGTGTCTCAAATATATATATTTTCTTCCAATTGGCAACATTTTCTATATTTTGGACCAAGAATCAAACTTTATCACAATATGCTCTATTAATGACTTTATGATATGAAAGGTACCATGACATGTGACATTTATGGACTTTTAATGATGGACTTTTAGACCATATGCAGATGTTGATCTAATAGTGTTCAAAACTCCATTTATCTTTAAGTCAGTAAATTTGATGCCATGTATCTAGAAAACTCATGTTGATAAGTCATATGCCTGATTTATAACTACTTTTCATGAGAAGTGACTTATACGACTATGTTTATGTCTAAGTCACTAGTCATGATCAAATCATATGATTTCTCTTTTAAGATACATGAACCCTAAACTTGAGATCCTTTATTTATTTGAGATGTTTCTCCCTCAGGCCTAATTGATCCATGATGTAATATGTAACTTCATGATAAACTATAATGAACTTTTTGAGATGATGAAATCAATATTGAATGAAATAATATATAGACTTACGTGAAACATCCAATCCTCATGAATATGATTAGAATGAGTACAATCTTATTGCTTTTAGAGAAATCATAACCTAATTAAATGTTAGACTCACTTTTGGTGACTCTTTTCATATATCTAGTAAGGTTGTTTAATCTAGTTCTCATGTTTTCAAGGTACACTTCCTCTTATTGAACTTAATTCTGATATTGATGCTTGTATGTATATGTATATGTATATGTATATGTATATGTATATGTATATGTATATGTATATGTATATGTATAAGTCCCTATACTTGGCTATGTATACTTGTTTGAGATACTTGTTCTCCACAAATACTATGTTTCATTTTGATCCTATTATGTTGGCAAACATATAAACATAATCATATATGTCAATTGTACAACTCTCATTGTACCTGCGTGTATTCTCGGGGTAAGGGCACAAATCTCATTGTACCTATGTGTTTTGTTCAAGAAAGGGTGCAACCTTGAAATAAGTTTAGCTCTTGGCATTTTTTCCTTGATGTCCCTTACCTAGAAATAGAGCTAGTTCTTAGTGTTGGCATTAAATTTCCCTCATGAACCCTTCCTTTGGGATGTTAGTCAAAAGTCATATGATGATGTTGTATGGTTAACATATATGCACTTAAAATATTCTTTGTGTTAATAAGAAATCCTTAACATTTTTTGTTTTCTTTGTCTTAGATCTTTCCTTTATATAAGTTTTATCCAAGCTAATTTGTTTCTTTGAAACCTACAAGTTTTCAAATATTTTCTAGCTAACTAATGCGTTAAAATTGATTGTGTCTGGATTCTATTGTTTTAGGTACAAATGGCACTCTATTACTCTTTCTATAATCAAGCTTCTCCTACGGTGATATGATATATGTTGATGACTTTGATAATGTGACACCAACAAAATCTCTATAATTGTTTAAAAAATATTAAAGGGACTATTATCTTCATTTTCATGTACTAAGTTAGTTTCTTTTGTACATATTTCCTAGTTGTTGTTGTTCTTGTTGTTGTTTCGTTCATTCATATGTTATGTGAAGTGCTATATTTTAGGGATAGACACCCGTGTCCTTTCTCCATAGACTTCATAGTCATTTGGAGTTAGGTTTTGGTAGATGTGTATGATCATTAAAGTGCAGTGGTTTGATATAAAGCCAATCTCATAGCATATATGTATGATTAAAACATAATTACACATATGAACATAGGGAAAACTTAAAGTACATAATGGTGAAACTAAGGTGAATATGATTGGTAAAGTGTAGGGGGATAATGCACCTCCTTTATTCCTAGTTGCAATGGTTAAGGTCTTCTCTATACACCTACCTAGAAAAAGTGAATCTAAGACTATATTAAGGATCTTTCCCTCAAAACCCTAGAGAGTCTTCTAGAATATCATCTTTTCTATAATTAATTCAAGCCACTCATTAGATGATGATGAGTTAGTTTTCTCATCTCCTTGTATAATATCTATCTCATGAAAATTAATCACCATGACCTGTTGATTATGGCTGGCATATATTTTGGGAAAACTAAAACTTGAATGAATTCCTAAAAGAAATTGATTAAGATAATGACGATGATATGATATGGCCTTAATTTGAAACTCGATTATGATGAATGAAAGTAGTCTTGAAGTTATGTACTCATGTGTAATCCCTCATATCATGAAAACTTGATGTTACCAAAGCTAGCTTATGTGCTTCATGTGTCTGAGGTAAATGACAACGGTCATTAATATGATGAAATGAGTGGAACTCACAATGTGTAACTCATTTTGAGAGGTTCCTGATAACTAATGTTATGTTGTTCATATTTTTATTAGACCTCAAACATGACCAAGCACATTATTCTCTATTGATTTTTACCATGCTCCATTCTTGGAAATGACTGTGTTTTTGGACACCTAAATCATGATGAAATTAACTTTTTACAAGGAGCCAATTCCTTAATGATTTAAATGCCTCTTTGTATAGCTTAATTTTGAATATATGACAAATATGAGATCTCAATCATAGCATATGATGATTTAATCTTTCAAAGAGCCTATATTGAATTATTTGTTTCCAAGTATACCCCTTTACTCATATCTATGAAGGGAAGAGAAATTATGATCTCAAATATGCTAAAATGTTGAATTATGGTAACTCTATGATAAGAGTTAATCATTAATCTCATGACCTTATGAAGTATAATCATTTCTCTCCCTATTTTTCTATGATCAATGTTTCATGCTAATGATAAAAAATGTGCTAGGTTAGGGTGGTAGTTTGGTTTATGACTCATCTAACCTATGTCACATCCCTATTATGACTCCCTCTAGAATTTCATCTCATTGATTACTCAGAGTCTATAAAGGTGACCCTTTCTTACAATGTTGATCTATTTGACCTAAATTTATAATAGGTCAGATCTTACAATGATGTTAAAAATCAATCTTGATTCTTGATTTGATGATAATCTTGAACATGATGATGTTGATTATGGCTTGTGATTGAGTTCCTAGTATTGGCTTTTTGGATATGCCACACTCATATTGTGATTATGCAAATATTTCCCATTTTTGTCATTAACGTGTGAATTTAGTGTTTCATGTGATCAAGGAACCTAGACAAGATCCAGCAATAAAGAACATGCTGTTATATATATATATATATATATATATATATATATATATATATATATATATATATATATATATATATTTGGATGCTTATAAGTCAAGTTGTACCATGTATATGCTTTGTAAAAGTGCACTTTGTACAAACTACTAGGAATGATGTAATAACAAGTGAAGATCATCCCAATCCTATCCTAAACACTTTTCCACACTTATATCAAGTCTTTCTGATAGTTAGGTGTCAATTGAGAATTCATTTGATAGGTTTTCTAAAACTGTAGTAATGTCTTTACATGGAATATTTTGGTCAAACTCTTCTTTGATTTAGATCCATTTCATTCGAACTACACTTTGACTGAGAAAGAGTTGTTGTAGAAATATAGTCTTTACAAATATAGGCAAAAGACTGCCTCATGGTTGAACTATACTTTGACAAAAATGGAATCTGGTCGAAGTACAATTCGACCGAGATCAGTCCATAATCAAAGTATGCATAACTTTCCAGCCATTATAAAGTAGAGTTTTGACATTCTAATGGCTAGTTTAGAATTTCTCTCATCCTAAACACTTCAACAATTGTATTGACCATTCCTAATGTTTCCTATATATAGGAGTTCCTATGAAAAAACACACACTTGAGCAATCTATTACATGTTATCCTTCTCCAAACTTAGCATTCTACATTACTATCTTCATATCTAAGCCATAAATCAATACTAGTGTCCTACTCCATCAAATATATCCTTGCCTATTCCTTGTAGAGAGTTGTTTATCACTTGTTTATAGAGATCCACAAATTGTTAATCTTGTGAGATTTGTAATTTATTCTTCCTCTCTTGTTTTCTTTAATTGTTATTGTTTCTTCCAACTACTTCATGCGAGAAGTATGTGAGGAAGCCTCTTGAAGCTTGCGAGAAGGTTGCAACCAAGGCAGAAGGCTAATTCTGAACTATTTTGTAGTGTAAGTTCTCCTTGAGATAGAAAAGGAGGGTTGTCTTGAGCCACAAAGGACATCGATTATTTTATATTATTTTGTATTGATAAATAAAATGAATAAAATACATGTTCGAAATCCTTATTGATAAATTACTTGCTTTATATTTTCATGACATTATCTTTTACACAAGTTGAAATTAACCTTCATTTGTGTTTTAAATTGTATAGGTTTTATTCTTAGCTCTATACACACACCCCCTCTAGATATGCCAACTAATATCTGAGCAGGTCTTTAAGGAGCCTTTACAAGTCTTAGAGGATGAAGGAAATGTGTTAAACCATCTCAATCTCCAAAGATCATATGTAAGCTGATCATCGGTATTTGATAGGGAACTACACATATTGGAAGAGAAAGATGTAGTTTCACTTCCAAGGCATCAGCTTTGATCTCTGGAAGATGATTTCCTTACCATATGAATATCTGACAACAAAGATGGAGGAATGGGATCCAGATACGGTAACAAAGGAAACTCTAAATGCCAGAGCAGTAAGTATGTTATACTCTTATCTATCTCCTAGTAAATTTAATAGAATATGCTCTTATAAAACCACATATGATATATGGAGAAAATTGTAAATTACATATGAAAAACTTAATAAGTTAAGAGTACAAAGAGTAATATGTTAAAACATAAATTTGAATTATTTTGTATGACTAAAATAGAAACTATTATTGAAATGTACGTTAGATTTTGTGTTCCATTTTGTTGTGCTTAAATGGGAATCCAAGTGCATGAAATCTCATCACTAGAAGAACTCACTCCTGCAACGTCTGGACCAGTGCCAGGTATGCACTCCCCCTTCATCTAGTATATCTAATGACATTCATTCCATTCATTTACAAGAAGAATATAAATTATCATGAGACGTGAAGAGGTTGATTGGCGATAAAAGGTGAATATTAACTAGTTGCAACATTGAGATGGGAAAAAAAATTATTCCACTCTTGTGTTATAGTCTGGAGATTCCAAAATAGAATCACAAGCATCTGTGACAAGAGTAGTATGTGGCTCACCACCCCTACCGGCATCCCCGAGCATGTGAGAGCATATTTTTGTGCCCTCCTAACAGTCCCAAACATCTCTACCTCCTCACTCTTGAAGATACCAAGCTACATTGGTAGATTCCTAGGATTCCAACACTCACAACAACTAATCAAGATACCATATATAGAGGAAATTAAACAAGTGGTCTTCCAAATGGCACCTGCAAAGGCACCTGGCCCAGATGGCATCTACAATGGCTTCATCCAGACATATTGGAGTCATGTTGGACATTCAATTATTCTCCAAGTCAATGAAGCCTTTCATCGTGTCAGGATCAAACCTAAGCTAGCTAAATCACTTATGATTCTCATCCCTAAGACACAGCACCCCCAAAGATGTAATGATCTTCGACACATTTCCCTGAACAACTGATGTTTCAAGCTCGTCTCAAAGATTATTGTGGAACAAATCAAACCTTTTCTCAATGACTGGATTTCTGAGACCCAATCCAGTTGTATCACAAGCAGGGGTGTAAGTGACAATATACTCCTAGTCTAGGAGGTGATCCTCTCTATGAAGAACAAGAAGACTGACAAGCAATGGGTATGTATCAGAATTGATCTCTCAAAAGCCTTCGATAAAATGTGTTGACCTTTCATCAAGGATACTTTGATCAAGGTCGAGCTTCCAGACAAACCTACCTCACTAGTTATGCAATGTGTATCGTATGGAAAGACCTCCATTCTATAGGAAGGTACACCACTTGAGTCCTTTAAACACATCCAGGGGGTCCTCCAAGGTGATCCCCTCAGCCCTTATCTCTTTGTACTCTACATGGAGAGGCTCATTCAAGCCATAGCTAGTGTGTTTCAATCTGAAAAGTGGAAGTCGATCATCTTATCTAGAGGAGGTGTGCCTCTTTCCCACTTTATGTTCGCAGATGTCATTTTGTTCATGGCTGAAGCATCCCCTTCTCAAGCTTCCACCATACTACAGGTCCTGGAGGAGTTCAACCTTGTCATGGGACAAATCGTATCATAAGAAAAATCAAGGTATTTCTTCTCACCAAACACCTCTACCTCCAGAAGACACAGCTTCTGCCAGAAAATTAGGATCCAGCATATGAATGAATTGGGTAAATACATGGGTATCCCAATCCTACACCACAAATTAAAAATTCAACTCATGTGAACATTACTGTTTCCATCAAGGCACAGATGAACAACTTGTTGGAAGGAGTCTCTCCCTTGTGGGACGTATCACTCTTGTGAAGAGTACTCTATAATCCATTCCATCTTACACTATGCAATCTGTCAAGCTCTCCCCTAGCCTATGTGACAAGATTGATATGTAAGATCTCTCTCCTCTCCTGGAAGAAGTTAATTCTACCCACAACTTATGGAGGCTTGGGTCTCAAGATAGCACGCGATCAAAACGAATCACTAATGCTTAAAAATGTTTGGAACTTCATGACTCAACCATCAAAACTTTAGGTTAGAGTTATGTGTGGCAAGTATATGCACAATGAAGTCATCAGTAAGAAGCCTTGTTCCTCAGCATGGGCCTTCATCAAGCACAACCTTGCCAAGTTGTAGGAGATTAGCCATAAGATAGTTATCCCAGGTCTCAACACAAATGCCTAGTCAAATCAATGGATCATGGGTAAATCACCTCTGTACTATGAGTAGTCCATCTCTATAGCGCAAGGGCTTGAAGACCTCAAAGTAAGTTCCATGGTGCATCTCAACTATGGCTGGGATTGGGACTTCATAAACACCTACTTCCCACTCGAGGAAAAGAAGATGATCCTTACATCAACCCTCTGATATATACCAAAGGCGAAGACACTTGGTCTGGCCTTTCACTTCTATCGGGGATTTCACTTTGAGCTTAGCTTATACCTGGCTCATGAACTAGATACCCAGTCTGACATCTCCCATATGGAAGAAGATATGGTTCTCCAGTCTACCTATAAGTTAAAGATCTTCATGTGGTTGATCTTCCATGGGTCTCTTTTGACTAATCTGGAGATGATCAGACAACACATGTCCACAGACAACATTTTCCCACTCTACTACAATGCCCAGGAATCCCTCCTACACTGCTTAAGGGATTACACTCCTTCTAGAGAGATCTGGCATGATCTTCTCATGTCTGCTGACTTCTTCAACTCCTCAGAACAAGACTGGATATACGAGATCATATCTACACATGCAAGCATCGAACAACGCACTCTACACTATGTAGGTTGTTGGACAATATGGTGAAATCACAATGAATTTACCCACAGTGGTATCTTACAACACATGTCTGTTATAACGGCCTTCATCAAGGAACGCACCAACTCCATTCTAAAATTGAATTCCCAACAACATCCCCTATACAAACCATCGGTCGTCCTCACTAGGACTCCATATAATTATAACACCATTATGTTCATGGATGATGTTGATGGGCATTTTCATCCATGTGGTTGACTCATCAGGCTCGTGTATTATGAGAGCTAGTTATAACTGCTACCCTTCCTCTGCACTAGAGGCTGAGATAATGGTGATCATTCAAGCCCTCCTCCTTTGCAAAGGTATAGGTTGGTAACTCCTTCTATTTACACTAATGCATCATCTACTATCATGATTCTAACACAAGAATTTTCCTGTGAGTAAGCTTGAACCCCACTGGAGATGCTTCGCCTCTCTTTTACTGGACTGCCCCAGCATGTAATTGAACTTCATCCCTAGAAACTACATTTTGTAGTTCGTAGCATAGCAAAACATACCATGTACTCTTTTTCTCTACATGTTTTCAATTCATTTAAACCACCATATCTCTCCAAGGACATCCATGTGCACTTTCCATCTATTTGGCCCGTAATAGAGAATGAGATGAGTAACATTTAATCTCTATGATTTAGAAAAAATGTATGTTAGATTTTCTAGTCTAATAAATTATTTGAGTGCCTTAGGATAATATAACTAAGGAAGAGCAAGTCTCAAAGATACTTAGTTACTTTCCTCCTAACCTCAAAGGTAAGGCAAATGCTATAGAAGAGTCTAGTGACCTTTCAAACTTATTGATGGAATAGCTCATTGGAAACTTGAAGAAGTAGGAAGTGAAGCTTCAACAAGAGGCCAAAATAAAAGAAGAAGAAAACTTACTGAGAAAAAGGGTGTGGCATTCAAAGAAAAAGTTTCAAATTCATCTTTTTCTAGTGACTCATCTAGTGGTGAAGAATAAATCATCATAAAAGTAAGAAATATATACAATCTTCTTCTAATAAAAATATTAGATCTTTTTCTAGTATATGTCACTTATGTGGAGAGAATGGACATTGGAAGGAGGAATGTTCGGAGCTCAAGAAAATGAGAAATTAAAACTCTAAGGACAAGAAGAAGAAGGCATATCATGTTTCTTGGGATGATTCCTCAAACTCGGAGACAAGTGATGAAGAAATATGCCATCATGGAATTGAAGTCATTGTTGAACATGAAGACAATGATGAGAAAGAAGAAGAAGGTGCACAAGGTAATGATTATGAGGTATCTCTCTCAATTTTTCTGAAGTTGAAATTATTGAACACGTTGGACTAACTTCGAATAAAATTGAAAAGTATAATAAAAAGAAAAGAAAATGAAGAACTTAATGTGATAAATGATCAATATGTTAGTGACAATGAAGGAATATGTGAGCTTGTTTCTAAAAATACTTCCTTGTAAACTCAAGATTCTACTCTTTTAGATAAGTTGAGTAATATGGAGAAACAACTTATTTGTTTCTCACATTTTGATTATGATATTATCCTTGAAATAAAAGATGAGTTAAATGATAAAATTGATATCCTCAAAGAAAACAATGCTAGTGCTAGAAAATGTTTAATTTCTACTAGTAAAGACTCTTTGATGCTTTCCAAGGGAAGTACAAATATGAAGAGATGTTTGGATAAATTTTCAAATAGTATAAACATGCTTAAAAGTATTTTGCATTCTCACAATAATCATGTTGGCACTCATGAACTTGAATATATCCCAAGAGATATTAAAAGAAAGAAAAACAAGGACCTATTTTTGTTAAACCAAAATCCAATTCTTACATTCCTATTAATCATGTTACTTTCTATAGTTGTGGGAGATTCAATCACTATGCTTTCTCATACCCTTTCAAGAAAAAAAGTTACAACAGCATGGTTTGGCTACCAAGAACCTCTCTCTAGATGAAATGATATGTAATCATGGACTTCATTGGATATTAGTTATTGATCATGACATTCTTTTAATTTATTTATCTTTACATGTTTAGTTTTTCAATTTTAGCTATATATGTTGTTAATTGGTAGAGATGTTTCTCTATTAAATTAAATTTTTCCAGCAGACTGACTATCAGTTGAAACAAAGCTTGACCAATTTGTTGTTTGGTCAAAATATAGCTCAACTGATATACTAACTCATAGTTCTAATCTGACTATCTTATTGATAGTATTTAGAGTCGGTTTACGACATGTTAATTTGGTCTTTTAGGTCTGAAATGATTTATTTTAAATGTTACAAATTTTATATTTGTTCTTAAATGGTTATTTTATCTTTGTAGTTAGTTTCTTTGTTTGAGCTCAATTTTTATGATCATGTAATTAAGGGGAAGCTCAAATCATGTGATTTATATTGTTGTCTTTGTTATATTGTGTTCCTAATGGCTTGTCTATATCAATTATGGGCTTAAAATCCATTAAATTTGGTCTATAGATTCTTTGTTGACCTCATTTTTATGGCAATCTCTATATCATGAAGGACATTACATTCCTTGCATTGATACTGAGATATTGTTTAGAAAATTGGTGTTATTCATGGCAGCTCTATATCAGTGGTGGACTTAACATTCCTTACAATTGGATTAGAGTATCTTTTTGATGTATTGTGCTTGATTAAATATTTTTATTATGAAGGACTTAACATTCCTCTCATTGGTCATTAGGCAATATAATTTTCATTGATCAAATATGGCTTTTTGACCCTTTTTCAAATTGGTTTATTCATATTGGTTTCTCGATTCAATTGGCACATCCTTATTTTTTGTTGGGTATATATATTTCATCTCCAAAATGACTATCTTGTCGGGGGGTGTCTCCTTGAGGGGGGGCATTGGTAAGCATAACCCCTTTTTGACTTCAACAAATTGGGAGAAAATTCATGAAGATAAATTTGTCTATCTATAGCAATTTAAAGATATGATGCTCTAAATTGACTACTTTCAAATTAACTTATAGAAATATTTCTCACGTCAAAAAGGGGGAGATTGTTGGCTTTTTGGATATGCCAAATCCATATTGTGATGATGTAAATATTTCTCATTTGTGTCACTAAAATGTGCATTTAGTGTTTCAGATGATCAAGGACTTAGACAAGATCCAAAAAAAGAACATGCTATTACATGTGTATTTGGATGCTTGTCAGTCAAGTTGTACCATGTATATCCTAAACTTTTTTCCACACATATACCAAAACCTTAGGATAATTAGGTGTCATTAGAAAAATCATTTGATATCTTTTCCAAAAATATATTAGTGTCTTTACAGGGAATATTTTGGTCGAACTCTTCTTCGACCAAGATCCATTTCGGTCAAAGTGTATTCAATCGAGAAAGATTTGTTGTAGAAATATATTTGTTGCAAATACTGGCAAAAGAGTGCCTCTCAGTCAAATTACCCTTTGACCGAGATGGAATCTGGTCAACGTATAGTTCGACCAAGATCAGACTATAGTCGAAATCTATATTTCTTTTCTAGCCATTGTAAAGTCAACTTTTGACATTCTAACATCTACTTTAGCATTTATCTCATCCTAAACACTCCCAACATATATATTGATCATTCCAAATTGTTTTCTATATATAGCAATGCCTCTAAAACACTTAGAACACACATTTGAGCAATCTAATACAAGTTATCCTTATCCAAGCTTAGAATTATGAATTACTATATTTATATCTAATACATAGCTCGACACAAGTGTCCTAATCCACCAGATATAGTCTTGGTTGTTCCTTGTGGAGAGTTGATCATCACTTGTACAAAGAGAGCTATAAATTGTAATCTTGTGAGAGTTGTAATCTCTTCTTCCTATCGTGTTCTCATTACTTATTCTTTTTGCTTCCAACTACTTCTTGGGAGAAGGAAGTGGGGAAGCCTCTTGGAGCTACTTCTTGCGAGAAGGTTGAGACCAAGGTGGGAGGCCGATTGTGATCTACTCCATTGTTCAAACTCTCCTTGAGAGAAAAGGAGTGTTGTCTTGAGCCACAAAAGTTAGTGCTTATTTTGTGTATTTTGTATCGGTATAGAGAAGAAATGGAATAAATATTTTAAATCTTGATTGGAAACAATAAAGTAGTGAATAGATGTCTTTTGACAGAACCACTCGAGATCGTGTGTTAGTGTGATTGATTTATTGTTTAGTTACTTACTTTTAATTTCCACTACATTATTTTCAAGCAAGTTGCAATTAACCTTCCTTTGTGTTTTAAATTGTATAAGTTTTACTATTAGATCTATTCACCCCCTCTAGACCTATCACCTAGAAGGAAAGAGGTCAAGATCATTCATCAACATTGAAATACCATGATAATGAAGTTGATGTTGATATCATAAAATATTGATTGGTTGTCATTTATGCATGAATGATCACGTCTATGTCTGCATGGGAAGCTTATACCCTAGCTTTGAAATTTTTGAACATGTGACTTTTGATGTCCAAATTTGACTCTCAATATTGATTTACAAAGTATGGACTTGTGATTGTTGATCCAAATATCTAATTTGACTCCTATGATCACCCCATTTGGATCTAGAGATCACCCCAAATATATGATCGATGACTTTCATGTTCCCAAATATTTAATACTCAAAATGATGATTTTGTTAACCTCTTGATTTATCAATTAGGAATAAGCTCTCATGTGGACTAGGTTGGGAGCTTTCATTTATTTTAATGTGAAACCATGATGTTAAAATATGATGATAATCTTGAGTTTTTGAAACATGAAATCTCAATTGTGGGTATATATCTCACCTAGGGCCCATTTAGAAGCTAAAACCCTAATGTTGGGATTGAAAGTTACAACCTTTTGCTTGAATTAAGAAATCTCTATACTTTTGACTTAAAAGGTGATCTCTCCAAACTTTTTATCTTTTGGTGATCTATGTGGTGATGTTTTGATATTGATGCTCTATTTATTGATATTGAAATAATGTCAATGTTGAAGTGATGATGATACTATATGTTGAGTATGAATATGGTTATGATGTGGAATAAGAATTCTCAATATCTTTGAGGATTTGTTTAATTTTGGGGACAAAATTCCTTTTAAAGTGGTGAGGATATGAAATAGTGATATTTACTTCTCTTACAAATATGCATATTCTCATTCATAATATGCTCTATTGCATTCAAGAATGTCCTTGTTCATCAATTTGATGCTTTTGAATTGATCAAATGTCACTTCAGACACTTCTATATAAATTTGATGACATTAATGAACTTTTGGAATGTAACTTAATTTTGGAGACTCCTCAATAGCATTATCTTGATCTCAATCTTTTTCTATAATAAGAAGAAGAAATTTGTGATCTAACCATGAAAAATTTCATCTTAGTTGAGTTAGGGGTTGAAAGTTGTGGTTTTTACAAGATTTTCAAATAAAATAAACTTTTTTTGTTTGTTTTTCTTGGGTTTTCCATGTCACATATCCTCATGGTCTTGGCTCGACTAATGGGAGCCCTTCAATCGGCTCCTATGGATCGAATTTTGATCCAAAGACCTAGAGTTGTCGCCTACCCCTAGCTCTAGATGTATGGTGGTTGTATGGGAATCCATGCCAACCCCTTTGCACCAAATTAGCACCTTCTTAGGATTCACATTCTTCTCCTCTTTCATTTCTCTATATTTTTCCTTTATTTCTATGCTCCAAACCCCCTCCACGTGAGCTCACCACTTCCAGGTTCGTTCTCCTTCTCCTATGAGTTTATGCTCACATTCTGTCGTTCCTCGGTCGTTGATGGGCCCTAGCTTCATGTATATGTGATGAGATTGGCTAGCCTCTTTTTACTCCCACGCAAGGGCTTTCCTTCCATTTCCATCTTTGATTTGGCAAAGTTGTCACTATGTCCAGCCGTGGCATGCATGGATAGTTGCTTGGGAGGAAGACTACATGGATAGAATTGGATCAACTTGTTGGGAAATATGGCTACAGATAGGCAGGCGAAACAAAAAAGTTATTTGCCATATTCCCCTTTAATAGAGGATCACGCCATTAACTATGTATTGGGAAGGATGGTTTTCAAGGTCATACCTGGTCATGAGTCAAGTCCAACGACTATACTCTCGCAGCTGTATGTGCCTTTCTTCAATTCGCACTTGGACAACATCAGCAGTAGCTCCTGGTTGATCACCACAGACAGCGGTTGACCTTATCCTCCTAAGCGGTAGGCAAAGCTTCCTCACCTCTATAGTAGTCCACACGGACCACTGAGAATTCTTATCATTCTAGAAGAACAAACAAGAAGGATTTGTCCCTTCTTGTTGGTGTACTAGCACCAACTTACTCTCCCACAATTGTTCTCCCTTGTTATCCCTCTCTTTATTGGGTAGGAATTGCTCGGGTTCTATTGGTTACCACAACCACAGAAGACAACAATTGTCAGATATAATTGATGTGTCTAAGAAGCCTCTAGTACCCCTCTATTTATAGGAGGGTTAGGGTCAGGGTTCCTAGTCTAAGCGGAAGCGGAAGGGGCCAAAATTTTAGGAATTTTCGCATCTTGCAAGCGGTGAAATGGTCTGTCCATAGGAGAACCGATCAGCTGGCATGTGCACCAATCATTTCAACCCTTGAACCGATCATTTCATCATGTTTCCCAATTGCAATTGTATTTGCAATTAATATTCAATAAATACTAGACATGATGATAGCACTAATCCTTGATGCAATTGAATTGAACAATCCAAATGGTCGGTTCACAACCTAAACCGGTCGGTTCATGGATCTAAGTCGATCGGTTCACTTCCTAAACCAATCGCTTCATGGTCCAAATTGCCAAAGTTGGTTCAATTGACCTAACACTCTGAAATGATTGGCTCAATGCTTGGAACCAGTCGGTTCACAATATAGTCAGTCAATATTCAACCAATATTGTTTAAATTGAATACCTAACTCCTTACTAATCAAATTTAAACTATATTCACAAATGAATCATATTCCAAGTGTACCCTATATGTGTGACCCTATAGGTTCGAAGTTACATTGGTAGTGAATGTCTATAACTAACTTATGACGTCACAAGCAATGAACGGTATCTAGCAACATATCATTGCTACCCAAGTGATCTGGAAAGTTGCATAACAACTTCAACCTACAATTTGTGATTGGTGTTACAGTGATTGTATGATTCCTATCTAGATTGAACTCAAGGCATGGAATCATCATCCTCTCAACATTCAATTCATGTTCCTTGAACTAGAGCAGAATGTCTGAGATATATGTGACCCCAATGTCATATATTGATTTGCATGTGCGCACGCATGCTTTTCTCAGTCTCACTTATCAAGTGGCTAGGATATCAAACTCATATAGGAGTGACAAATCCCATCTACATCACTCACAGTCATCCCCATGAGTCACAATGTACACGAGCACCACCTTTATGGTAACCCTTATTCAAAGTCATGGTGGATGATGTTAAAGTATATCAAATGATACATGATGAGTGTAGTGATTTCAGGACTAAGAACCACAATCACCACCCTCGCTACAAGAGATGATTCTGACTACCAATTATTATTTCCATGTATCAATCTCAAGGTGGATTTGTCATATACAATGTTTTTCAACAAGTATCTATGTGTTTGGTTTGATATCACATATCATGACTGGCGAGACTCTGTCATCAACCAATACACACTCTAGTCTTATGTGTTATTGATTCTATTAGCCTTCCACAACAATATCTAACTAGGTACATAACAAGAATGTGCATACTCTTAACATATGTATGATCTCATTATTCAAGTCATCAACCTGAAGACATACATCATTGAGAAATGTCATTCTTTAGACATTCATTGTGTTTCATCATTATCTCATAACTGAATGAAATAGAATAAATTAGAAGATTGCCTTTATTATCAATCAAATCTTTTTACAATATATGCCATCACAATCATTCTATGATTGGCTCTTTGGGCATACATACCAATAGACTCTTACTTGCACTTAGAGTCGATCACCCCTGAATCTTATTCTTAGTGATCTCAAACATGTCCATCATGTCTCTACTGTGGAAGTGCTAATCCAATGGGCTAGAAACATTTTCCTTTAGTTGGTATATTGCATATTTCACATCTATTCGTTGTATGACATCTCATATGATATGGAATTGCCATAGTATGTTATTTGATAATGCTTGCATAACCATATCTCCGTTGTTGTCATAGTATCTCTACTATGTCATCAATGGTGGGAATATCCTATAAGTTCATCTATATGAACTTCTAGATCCATACAATACCTATTTATGTATTCATAACACCAGTATACTCGGCTTCTATTGTAGAATTTAAATAATGGTATGTAGTTCAGAACTCTTCCAACTTACAGTTCTTAGTTGTAAGATCAAACACAAATTTTCAATTGTGATCATTAATTTTTCTTTTTCATTTTGGAAGCTTACATTGGTGTAACCCTTTACACCCAACTCTTCCTAATTACCATAATTTAGGAAGCAATCCTAAGTGTTTCTCAAGTACTATGGATGCTCTCTTTGGTATTCCAATGACCTTTATTGGAATCTGACTAATATCATATCGTCGTGTCCAATACATACAAGATAATGGGATGAGTTCATTATATTGCATACATGATAGATCCAATTGCAGATGCATGTGGCATTTTACTCATGTTTTCCCATTCTTCATAAGAATTAGAACACAATATTCTTGAGAGACTAAATCCATGGAACATGGATAGATTTTCTCTCATTGAGTCATGTATATTGAAGTCTCTCAGCATCTTGCCAATATATATGTGCTCTTATTTAGGTTAAGAATCTTTCCAAAACTATCTCTATAGATCTCAATTCCTAGTATATGGAATGATTCACCTAAACCCTTCATATAGAAGGTACTTTCCATGCCAGTTTCCAATACGTGTAGTATTGGATGTTATTCCCCATCATTATGTGGAATGTGAATATGCACCCACTAAATATTTTGTAATCATAGATTTCATCTTTATTTTGACTAGGGTCAAACTCTCTGACTATATTGTCAAATCAAAGATTCTAGTTCTTATATGCTTGCTTCAATCATGTGATTGACTTTTGTAGCTTACATACTTTATTTGAATTAATGGAGTTATAAAAGCCTTTAGGTTGTGTCACTCAACAATCCAATTTATTCCTATTGAGGAATGTGGTTTTAACATTCATATGCCAAATCATGTCATCTTAATAAACTGCAGAAGTAAGCATGATCCTAATTGATTTCATCATGGCAATTGATAAAGAGATTTCATCATGTCCAACACTTTGAACTTGTTTGAAAACCCTTTGCAATCAATCTGCTCTTATAGGTTATCCATGTCAATCTTCTACTTGAAAGCCCATTTTTTCCCTATGAGTTTTACCCCTTTAGGTGGTATTACCAAGGTTATACCTTGTTAGTGTACATGGACTCCATTTTTTGATACAATGGCCTTAAGTCATTTCTCAGATTTAGATCCCTCAAACGTTTCTAGTTGATTGTTGGCTCATCATCATATGACCAACTCATCACCTATCTGAGTTATAAGATTCACAATCTTTTAGTATCAATGTGTGTTCTACTAGATTTATGAGGTTGTGTGTTACATAGGAACTTTGAGATTCCACAATTATTTTTTGATTCTCTTTGTTCTTACCGTATATCTTTAGGTTCAAATGTTTTCTCATTGATCTCAAACTTTTGAGATCTACTTTACTCCCATTGATTCCTTTGGAATTAAATTCCTCATTGGAATTCAACTATCCTAGTAATAAACACATTTGTTGTCGGATTGGGATAAAAGGTAGTATTCAACTAACATTTTATGTGATTTATGGAGAAAAAAATTCAAGAAACTATTTTCTTATATAATTTTTAATCCTAATCATTATAAAGACATCTTGGGAGACTTCCCTTGCCATATCTCATATTGTGTCTTTTGAACCATTTTCAAGAGTACATTGTTTTAGTATAAAGTATGTGCCTAAAAGAAATTAGAAGATTTGATTAATTAATAATCACATCATGACTCATCAGGATGTGATTGCTTCTTTCGGATACATCACTATGTTTTAGGTAGAGTTCATTGTGATATACTATCGCAGTCTTTCTAGAAGGACTTCAAATGTTGGTGTAAAGTATTTCATCATTTATCATATCAAAGTATCTTAATACTTTTGCCAATTTAGTTATGTACTTCATTTATGATTTTCTTGAGCACTTCAAGAAATTTATATTTGTATTTCATTAAATAAAAATCACCATATTCCCTGAGATCATTAGTAAAATCATGAGGTACAAATAACTACCTCTAGCATTTATTCTAAGGGTCTACATACATCAATATGTACAAGCCCTAATAGAATATTCACTCTTTCACTACATCTAGTAAGATGTGATTTTGTCATGTTGCCTTATAAAGAAAACTTGCATATGTTTATTGGTTCAATAACCAAAAGAGCCTAGATTTACATCATTGTCTATTCTAGAAATGCATTTATTATCTATGTGCACTACATGACAATTTTGTAGATATTTCATGTTTGAGTTATCGAATTTTAATCCTTTTGGTATTTACGTTCTGAACATTTACCTTTAGATCCAATAAACAAAGATCATAAGACATCTGTGGTACTTTACATAAAAGATCACATGTTTGGAAATATAACATTTAATTATTATTCATAATCATCCTTGTCCATACAAGATGTAGAAAGAAAAAGTTTTTATTATTGATAGAAATGAAATTGGAGTTCATTAACTCTATTACATGTCATGTGGGCTAAGATGAATTCTAAATTCAGACCTTAGTTGTAGTACTCTTGCTCCAGTGTGACTCACAGTCCAACCTTGCCCTTTCGTAAAGTCTTACTTCTTATCAGATCTTGCATATTCAAACATATGTGAGATTTACATGCAGTATCGTATACCTAAGATGAAGAAGTAATTAGATTTATCTTATAATGTAGACCTAACGTGGAGATCTTTATCCCCTCCTTCTTCTTCTCTAGTTCCTATAGATAGAGAGGGAAATTCCTCTTCCAGTGTCTAGGATGGTGACAATTGCCTCCCTCGTTCACCCCTCCCTTTTCTTTGAGCATTGAAGACTTGGGATTCTGGCTAGATTTCGAACTCTTCTTAGATTTACCTTTGCCTTTATACTTCCCCTTTGGTTTGTTGATCATCATCACAGACTTGGGCTTGTCTTTCTTCATTTGTGCTCAGTTGTTCTCAACATGCCAAGCAACTTTGTCAATGTCTTATCAAAGTCATTCATGTTGTAGTTCATGACAAATTGACTATATGATTCTGGTAGATATTGCAGAATCACATTAGTGGCCAACCCTTGACCCAAGGGAATTCCAGTCTTGCAAGGTTCTCCACATACCCAATGAGCTTGAGAACATGAGGACCTACTGGATCTCCTTCTGTCATGTTACAATTGAACAGTTCCTTGGAGACATCATATCTCTCCTGTCTTGCTTGATCTTAGAACATGTTCTTAAGATGTGTTACAATCTCAATAACATCCATGTTTTCATGTTGTCTCTATAACTCATAGTTCATGAAACGCAACATTATGTGTTTGACATTAATGATATCTTCAGTATGCTTCTTGTAAGCATCCTGTCAGCCTTAGGTGCAGTGGAAGCAGGTTCAATCTGGTTCAGGTGTCTCCATGACATAGAGCTTGCTCTCTTGTGTGAGAACAATTCCCAATGTCCTGAATCAGATGTGAAAGTTATTCCCATTTAACTTGTCCTTCTCAAGGACTGATCACGAATAAAAATTGTTGTTTGTTGTCATTTGATTCTACAAAAGAAATATGCATTTGTCAAAACATTTTGATTTGGTTTTATTTGAATAAAATTTTATGATGTTTAACTAGGACTTTAATTTATTTTGCTCTCATTGTTTCGTTCAAATTGATAACCTCACTTATCAATTCAAAATATTGCAGTGTATAACTTTTTAGTAAGGCAAGATCTTTATTTTATCAAATCATGAGTCAGCTTTAGTTGATTGCCCACAACTTGACTATTTAGGTAGGCCACTTTTGCCAATTCCATCTAAATGCAACTATTGACTATATGGTGTGCACAACTCTTTGTCATAATCCATCTTTGTGCTTCTAGGTACTTAATCTCATTAAGATCACCTAGTTAAGCATGACCTAAAAGCCAACACGATAGAACATGTACCCTACTTTGGCATATCTACATATCTACCATCACACTTCCACGACATAGATAACACACCATGCTATGGCGTAACCTTAAGCTTGGTTGATCAAGCTTTTCATGTGCACTACTTAGGGAAAGCATCTTAGGCTTAATATTTATTGAGGGATATGTATTTGTGTGTGTGTGTGTGTATATATATCCAATCACCACATACTACAGTATGTATCATATACATGTTATATCCTACAAATGTAAACATGCAGTAAAACTTAAGTGATAGTTATGGCCATTCTATTGTAATTCCTTGGAGCCACAAGGAATTACCACATCCTAGGGTCTACATCACATGCAGAAACCTATTTGTTGGTTAAGATTTGTACTTAAACCAGTCTGGGTTGGTCGGTTCAACCCTTGAACCGATCGGCTCACCTTCTAGAAAGTTAGTTGGTCGTCTCCCCAGTCGTCTAGTCTTCGGTCAACTATCTTCTGGATCCTCAAATCGATGGGTTGGGCCACCATCCGATCAGTCCAGCTCATCTTGTCGTTAGTGATCCTTAGTTCTCCATACGATCAGCTCGTCTAGTGCAAAGTCTTCTTAGTCCTGATAAGAAATTAAAAATATCGTAATGTTATTCAACATATTACAAACTAATAAGGAAAACCTTGAGTTACATCTGAGGGGAGCATAGGAAGGAGAGAATAATACTTTTACATTTAGAATAGAAGATGAGGCTCGATAAGCAAACCAAGATCTAAATAGGAGCAAACAACCACAACCACCATGCATAGATATCAGAGTTATTGGCCATAACCATGCTTCACATCCACCATCAAAACCAACTTTTAGGGCAACATGTGTAAATTGCATATATATCATATCATATATATTAGTTGAGATCATATGTGGTATTTATTTAGATATGCACATTGGTCATCATATGCAGTAAAGAAATAATGAAAATCAAAAATCTGATCACATCGATTATCCCAAAACATGATAAATTGACCTAGATCTAATACCACTATTGAGAAATATGCTTATAAATAAGCAGTGAAAAAAAATTCTATGTCATATTCCCCTTTAATAGATGATCATGTCAATAACTATGCAATGGGAAGGATGGTCTGTGATGTCATACCTAGTCCTGGAGAAAGTCTAGCGACTATACCCTCACAGTTGTATGTGCCTTTCTTCAAGTCGCATCCGGACAGCATCAGCAGTAGCTCTTGGTTGATCACCATAGATAGTGGTTGACATTGTCCACCTAAGAGGCAGGCAAATCCTCCTCACCTCTATAGTAGTCCACATGGACCACCAGGAACTCCTGTCATTCTAGAAGAATAGGCAGGAAGGAGTTGTCCCTTCTGTTGGTTTATTAGCACCAACTTGTTCTCCTATAATTGTTCTCCCTTGTTATCCCTCCCTTTATCGGGTAGGATTTGCTCAATTTCTATTGGCTACCACAACCAGAGAAGACAATAGTTGTTAGAGCTAATTGATGTTTCTGAGAAGCCCCAGTACCCCTCCATTTATAGGAGGGTTAGGGTCAGGTTTCCCAGTCTGAGCGGGAGAAAAAGGGGTCGTAATTTCATAAAATTTCACATCCTATAAATGGCAAAATGGTCGGTTCACATGTGAACCGGTTGGTTGGCATGTGAACTAATCAGTTCAACCCTTGAACCACTTGTTTCATCATGTTTCCCTGTCACAATTTTATTGACAATTAGTATTCAACTAATGCTCAACATGACGTCAACATTAATCCTTGGTGCAATTAATTGATAAATCCAAACGGTTAGTTCACAACCTGAATTGGTAGGTTCATGGATCTAAGCCGATCAGTTCACTTACTAAATCTATCGGTTCATGGTCCAAATTGTCAAAGTTGTTCCAATTGACCTGACACTCTGAAATGATCGTCTCAACGTTTGGACTGGTCGGTTCAGAATCCAATCAGTCAATATTCAACCATTCTAAAATTGAATACCTAACTCCTTAGTAATCAAATTTAAACTATATTCATGAATAAAATCTTATTCTAAGTGTATCCTATGTGTGTGACCATATAGATTCCAAGTTATGTTGGTAGTGAATGTACATAACTAACTTATGACATCACAAGTAATGAGTGGTATCTGGCAACACATCATTGCTACCCAAGTAATCTAGAAAGTTGGAGAACAACTTCAACCTACAATTTGTGATTGATGTTATAGTGATTTTATGATTCCTTCATCACTGATATCTAGATTGAACTCAAGGCATGGAATCGTCATCCTCTCAACGCTCAATCCATGTTCCTTGAACTAGAGCAGAATGTCTGAGATATATGTGACCTCAATATCATATATTGATTACATGTGCATGTGCATGATTTTCTTAGTCTCACTTATAAATTGACTAGGATATCAAACTCCTATAGGAGGGACAAATCTCATCTACATCACTCACAGTCATCCCCATGAGTCACAATGTACCCGAGCACCACATTTATGGTAACCCTTATTCAAAGTTACAGTGGATGATGTTAAAGTATATCGAATGATATGAAGTGAGTGTAGTGATTTCAAGTCAAAGAACCACAATCACCACCCTCACTATGAGATATGATTCTGACTACCAATTATGGTTTCCATGTGTCACTCTCAAGGTGGGTTTGTCTGATATATTGTTCTTCAACAAGTATCTATTTGTTTAGTTTGATAGCACATATCATGACTGATGAGACTTTGTCATCAACCAACAAACACTCTAGTATTATGTGTTATTGTTGTCTATCTGCCTTCCACAACAACATTCGACTAGGTACATAACAAGAATATGTATATTCTTAACATCCATATGATCTCACTGTTCAGGTCATCAACCCAAAGACATACTTCATTGAATAATGTCATTCTTCAAACACTCATTACATTTCATGATTATCCCATTACTAAATGAAACAGAATAAATTGGAATATTCTCTCTATTATTAATGAATTCTTTTACGATATATGCCATCACAATCATCATATGATTGGCTCTTTGGGCATACATACCAACACAACTCTCCACAACTTTGATTATCTTGGTCCACTCACTTTCCCTCTCTCCCTTGGTCATCCACGCTAGTGGGGAGGAAATGGGAGGTGTCTCCATGTGTCTCTTTATCCTTCTCTTCTCATCCTCACCTCTCTAGTGGGTGGGCTCCTCGGGATCTACTAGACTACAATGAATCCACGATAGACCAATGACCAATGGTCTTCCTTTTTTCTTAAAAAGGTAAATCCCCCCTAGGTCACACCATTCATAAAAAAATTTCCAACTTTGCAAAACTATAACAAATGCAACCATTGGACATTTTGGACATATGATATATAAATTTTATCAGTAAAACAAAATCTATCATGCAGAAACCTATTTGTTGGTTAAGATTTGTACTTAAACCAGTCTGGGTTGGTCACTTTAACCCTTGAACTGATCGGCTTGCCTTCTAGAAAGTCACTTGGTCATCTCCCCGGTCGTCTAGTCTTCGATCAACTATCTTCTGGATCCTCCAATCGATGGGTTGGGCCACCATCCGATTAGTCCAGCTCATCTTGTCATTAGTGATCCTTAGTTCTCCATACGATCGGCTCGTCTAGTGCAAAGTCTTCTTAATCCTGATAAGAAATTAAAAATATCGTAATGCTATTCAACATATTACAAACTAATAAGGAAAACCTTGAGTTACATCTGAGGGGAGCATAGGAAGGAGAGAATAATACTTTTACATTTAGAATAGAAGATGAGGCTCGATAAGCAAACTGAGATCTAAATAGGAGCAAACAACCACAACCACCATGCATAGATATCAGAGTTATTGGCCATAACCATGCTTCACATCCACCATCAAAACCAACTTTTAGGGTAACATGTGTAAATTTCATATATATCATATCATATATATTAGTTGAGATCATATGTGGTATTTAATTAGATATGCACATTGATCATATGCAGTAAAGAAATAATGAAAATCAAAAATATGATCACATCGATTATCCCAAAACATGATAAATTGAGCTAGATCTAATACCACTATTGAGAAATATGCTTATAAATAGGCAGTGAAAAAAAATTCTATGTCATATTCCCCTTTAACAGATGATCATTTCAATAACTATGCAATGGGAAGGATGGTTTGTGATGTCATACCTAGTCCGGGAGAAAGTCTAGTGACTATACCCTCACAGTTGTATGTGCCTTTCTTCAAGTCGCATCCGGACAGCATCAGCAGCAGCTCTTGGTTGATCACCATAGATAGTAGTTGACATTGTCCACCTAAGAGGCAGGCAAATCCTCCTCACCTCTATAGTAGTCCACATGGACAACCAGGAACTCCTGTCATTCTAGAAGAATAGGCAAGAAGGAGTTGTCCCTTCTGTTGGTTTACTAGCACCAACTTGTTCTCCTATAATTGTTCTCCCTTGTTATCCCTCCCTTTATCGGGTAGGACTTGCTCAGTTTCTATTGGCTACCACAACCAGAGAATACAATAGTTGTTAGAGCTAATTGATGTGTCTGAGAAGCCCCAGTACCCCTCCATTTATAGGAGGGTTAGGGTCAGGTTTCCCAGTCTGAGCGGGAGCAAAAGGGGTCGTAATTTCATAAATTTTCACATCCTATAAATGGCAAAATGGTCGGTTCACATGTGAACCGGTTGGTTGGCATGTGAACTAATCAGTTCAACCCTTGAACCACTTGTTTCATCATGTTTCCCAGTCACAATTGTATTGACAATTAGTATTCAACTAATGCTCAACATGACGTCAACATTAATCCTTGGTGCAATTAATTGATCAATCCAAATGGTTAGTTCACAACCTGAATTGGTAGGTTCATGGATCTAAGTCGATCAGTTCACTTACTAAATCTATCGGTTCATGGTCCAAATTGTCAAAGTTGGTCCAATTGACCTGACACTCTGAAAGGATCGTCTCAACATTTGGACTGGTCGGTTCAGAATCCAATCAATCAATATTCAACCATTCTAAAATTGAATACCTAACCCCTTAGTAATCAAATTTAAACTATATTCATGAATAAAATCTTATTCTAAGTGTATCCTATGTGTGTGACCATATAGGTTCCAAGTTATGTTGGTAGTGAATGTACATAACTAACTTATGACATCACAAATAATGAGTGGTATCTGGCAACACATCATTGCTACCCAAGTAATCTAGAAAGTTGGAAAACAACTTCAACCTACAATTTGTGATTGATGTTATAGTGATTGTATGATTCCTTTATCACTGATATCTAGATTGAACTCAAGGCATGGAATCGTCATCCTCTCAACGCTCAATCCATGTTCCTTGAACTAGAGCAAACTGTCTGAGATATATGTGACCTCAATATCATATATTGATTACATGTGCATGTGCATGATTTTCTTAGTCTCACTTATAAATTGACTAGGATATCAAACTCCTATAGGAGGGACAAATCCCATCTACATCACTCACAGTCATCCCCATGAGTCACAATGTACCCGAGCACCACCTTTACGGTAACCCTTATTCAAAGTTACAGTGGATGATGTTAAAGTATATCGAATGATATGAAGTGAGTGTAGTGATTTCAAGTCAAAGAACCACAATCACCACCCTCACTATGAGATATGATTCTGACTGCCAATTATGGTTTCCATGTGTCACTCTCAAGGTGGGTTTGTCTGATACATTGTTCTTCAACAAGTATCTATTTGTTTAGTTTGATAGCACATATCATGACTGATGAGACTTTGTCATCAACCAACAAACACTCTAGTCCTATGTGTTATTGTTGTCTATCTGCCTTCCACAACAACATTCGACTAGGTACATAACAAGAATCTGTATATTCTTAACATCCATATGATCTCACTGTTCAGGTCATCAACCCAAAGACATACTTCATTGGGTAATGTCATTCTTTAGACACTCATTACATTTCATGATTATCCCATTACTAAATGAAACAGAATAAATTGGAATATTGTCTCTATTATTAATGAATTCTTTTACGATATATGCCATCACAATCATCATATGATTGGCTCTTTGGGCATACATACCAACACAACTCTCCACAACTCTGATCATCTTGGTCCACTCACTTACCCTCTCTCCCTTGGTCATCCACGCAATGGGGAGGAAATGGGAGGTGTCTCCATGTGTCTCTCTATCCTTCTCTTCTCATCCTCGCCTCTCTAGTGGGCGGGCTCCCCGGGAGCTACTAGACTACAATGAATCCACGATAGACCAACGACCAATGGTCTTCCTTTTTTCTTAAAAAGGTAAATCCCCCTAGGTCACACTATTCATAAAAAAATGTCCAACTTTGCAAAACTATAACAAACGCAACCATTGGACATTTTGGACATATGATATATAAATTTTATCACTAAAACAAGATCTATCAATTAAAAATGGTTTCAAGAGGTAATTGTACATGACTTTCTACTTATTTGCTTAAATGCTCACTTTTGATCTCTTTTATGTGGATAATGCATAATTATCCCAAATCATGATGAACTACTGACTCTATTCCATGTTGTGACTATATCAGCAACTTTGTGATGCATGACAAACTCAACTTCAACCTTGATCTCCTTCATATACTAAATGTGATCTTATGACTCCAAATATTGCTTAATAATAACTATTACTACGTGATCACTAAATTTGTGCTTGAACATGATAAAATGTGTTTCAAATCACTATGTTTTATCCTGATCACTAACATTTTCTATATTTAGATCCAAGAATCAAACTTGATCATATATGTTCTAATAATGACTTTATCATATGAAGGGTACCATGAAATGTGACATTCATAGACTTTCAATGATGGATCTTTAAACCATATGCAAAATATGATCTAATATTGTTCAAAACTCCATTTGTGTCTCCAAATCAGTAACATTGATGCCATGTAACCCGAAACCTCATGTTGATCACTCATATGTCCTATTAATGTCTACTATGCATGATATATGACTTAAATTACTATATTGATTCCTAAGTCATTAATCTTATTCAAATCTTATAATTTCTCTTTTAAGATCCATGAAAACTAGACCTGAGATCCCTGATTTAGTTTAGATGTTTCACCCTCGGGCTTATTTGATCCATGATGTAATATGTAACTTGATGATGAACTAGTATGCACTATTTGAGATGTGAAAATCAATACTAAATGAAATGATACATAGACTTAGCTGAAACATCCGACTCATGAGTATGGTTAGGATGAATAGAATCTTATTGTTTTTAATGGAATCATACCTTTCTTAAATGTTAGAATCACTATGGTTGACTCTTTTCAAAGATTTTTAAAGTTGGCTAATCAAAATCTCTTATTTTCAATGTACATTTTACCTCATGTTGAACTTGATTATGATATTGATGCTTGTTTGTATATGTATTAGTCCCTATGCATGCTTGGCTATATATACTTGTTTGATCTACTTGTTTCCTATGACTACTATGTTTTGTTTTGATTATAATATGTTGATAAATATGAAAACACAATCATATATGTTCATTATACAACCCTCATTGTACCTGCATGTATACTTGGGGTAAGGGCACGAGGCCCGATGCACCTACTTGTATTGTTCAAGCAAGAGAACAAACTTGAAATAGGGTCATCTCTTAGCATTTGTTCCTGGAGATCCCTCATGTATAAATAGGGCTAATTCTTAGTGTTGGCTTTGAATGTCCCTCATGGACTCTTCCTTTGGGTAGCTGGTCAAAGGCCTTATGGTGAGTATGTATAGTATAATGAAAATGCTCTTTAATATGTTTTATGTTAATAACATAGTCATTGATGATTGTCATTTTCTTTATCTTATTTCTTGCCTTTATATATGTTTTAGCCAAGCTAATATATTTCTTTAAAACCAAGAAATTTTCATGTCATTTATAGCATACCAATTGCATTGATTGTGTTTGAATTTTATGATCTTAGGTACAACTAGTACCTATGACAATTTCGATGATCTTGCTTCCATTCTGTTAATATGATATATGTTGATGATTATAATAATGTTACACAATGAAATCTCTAATGGTTCATAATCTTAAAGGGGTTATCATCTTGATGTTCGGATATTAAATTAAAGTATGTTACGCATATACCCTTTTTGTTGTTAGTGTTTAATTCATGCATATGTTCATTTCATGGATGGATGCTCGGGTCCTTTCTGCATTGACTTTCTAGGTATTTGGAGTAAGAATTTGGGTCATAAACGGTTCTGGGCGTCCCCTAATATCTAATAAGGCATTCTCCAAATTGTGTGGATTATAGCTATTGAGAATAAACCCACATTGGTGAGTTTGGGAGTTATCCATAGGCTAATAAGGTGTGTGGTCCCTTCACTAGTTGCCAATTTGTTTGAGTTGAATGCACACACTTTAACATGGACCTCTCAAAACAAATGTGAGGAAAATCCACACCCTATCAAAAGAACACCTGCAAGCACACAGAAAATGTGACAATACCTTGAGGGGGATGTTGAGAATAAACCCACATTGTTGAGTTTGGGGGTTATCAATTGGCTAATAAGGTGTGTGGTCCCTTCACTCCTTGCCAAATGATTTTAAGTTGAATATGTACACTTTAAGAATACTTTTCCAGTGAATTTTCCTAGTTTTCTCATTTTTCTTAGATTAACTTACTTGTGACTCCATATACTACGCATTAAGGCCGAAATTTAATCCCCTTAGGGGTCTGTCCTTTGTCAAGGGTTTGACACATATTAAACAACTATTGAAACATATATATATACATACATATATA
Source organism: Alisma plantago-aquatica (assembly GCA_963693085.1). NCBI lineage: Eukaryota > Viridiplantae > Streptophyta > Magnoliopsida > Alismatales > Alismataceae > Alisma > Alisma plantago-aquatica. Next base: position 702,201,473 of record OY856412.1, on the reverse strand, counting down.
TATATATATAAACACACAACTAGTATGCAATGAAGATTACCATGCTAAGATAGGCTTAGGGTCTTCAAAATCTCCCCTCATTTTAGATTTTTTTCTTGAAATTCTAAAAAAGATTGGAAGATGGTCAAGCCATTAACATCATGTGACAAGTTTAGGTTTATACAAAAAGTGTTGGTCTAAATTTAACAATAATAAAGCTCAATCAACCTAAACCCAATTTTTAGTCCTACTTGACTAGGAATTAGAAGTAATTGGTATAGATTATGCTTCATCTTCAACTTCTACATATGTGTGTTATGCATGTTGAAGCTCGTTAGCATGCTTTTTGTCCTGCCACTTTAACACATATCTAGCAACAATGGCATGTACCACTTAGGAATTGATGCAATGATAAAACTTAAATATCAATGAGAAATATTATCTACAAACCTTAGGCACGCAAGTAAACATGGGAAAGTTTCCCAATGCATAAGATCGAAACTACAAGGAGATCTAGCAAATAAGAATTGTGCATGCCAAAGTCCACACACTATAACATTTAACTTCCATATAAATTCAAGTAATTTCTTCATCCTTAGTATTGAAATAAAAGTAGAAGGGAAAAGGGAATCAAAAACTCAACATCTTTACAAACCCGACAAAATCCTGAACTTGACTTTTTCTCCTCACATGATTATATCATGTTATTTGGAAGACTATGAACGAATGCTTAGTGACCTAGGATGGAAATAGAATAAGGTTTTCTATCGAGCCCGAGCATGTGTAACTGATCGGTGTTGCGTCAATTCTTGCATATGCTTCCTTTGATGTTGTCGTGTGGCTTCCTACAACGTCATCTTACACATCACATATGTTACTTGGTTTTGGTCTCCAATTGTTCCTTAACCTTGGAGTGAAAGTTGTCGAAACTCTCTCCTCCTAAGAAAGCAATTGACAGTCCACTGATATCTACATAGATCACTGCCACCACATGCCATTGATGCACACCCACTACCAACTACTAAGCCCTACGTAAGGTCATCGCCCATGTTGTTGTCTTTGAGAAAGAATCACAATCTTGCCATATCTATGGCTTTTCTCCAACATGAATTCATCGCAATGGGATGGTTTCGATGGTCTTCACCATGGTCCATATTTATAAGGTTTGCATCACACAATCCTAAAATAAATTATGAATCCTACTCAAACCTCCAAATAGGAAACCAAATTCTTGCTCAATCCCCAAATAAGAAACCATGTAGCAAATAAGGGCACGTCTTCTATTCCACTCATATTGTATGAATTGGGTTTTAAAATCATAATTAAAGTGGACTCCTAGTCGAAAGCAAAATCATAGAACTCCTATTTTCCCAAAAATATCCTCGAGATTGTTCATTAAAGGAAGATGGAATGAGCTAGTCTTATTGTATATGCCATTATGTGCCTCTACTGATACAAGTCAATGTTGCTTAGTCAGGTATGAGTAGGCCGTATAGTTTGACGTAAAAGTATAGACCTTCTCCATAGACCACTTTATAGTAGATTTCCTTTTATGGTGTGTCAACAACTTCTTAGTACTTTTGAAATGGGGATGTACAAATGTGAAACGAAGAACAAAAAATAGAGGACCCCAAACTATGCTGTCTATGTAAGTTCAAACTACTAAAATCGTACGGGGTCCCCCCCTTTCCATAGTGCCTAGATATTGGCACACCAGTTTTGAAAGGTGACGGTTCTGTTTTGGCCACATGCTATGCAGAACGAGAATGCTAATATAATAAGCCTCTGGTTTTTGTCCTTGTCGCCAACAAGGTCTTTGCAACTTCTTGGAGGAAGTGGGACGTCTCCGCAAATGTGACCCACTGCAGATAACTTCTTGCATCTAAAAAGATATAGACATCCGTTTATTTGCTTCCCGTTTACAGAGGCAACATATATCACAGAGTTGTATCTCTTTTCTAGAGCTTAACTGGAACAAGGAGCCTCCCGTGGAAGCACTTCCAGAAATTCCGCACATACATTCGTGGTGTGAAGCCTCTCCACAACCAACCGGCCCAAGTAGGGATGAGCACTGGACCGGGCTGGCCCGACCCAGCCCGCTACCCAACCCATCAAACCCGACCCAACATTCTTAAATGGGTGGGCCGGGCCTGTATTTGTAACCCATTTTCATAATTAGGGCCGGGCCGGGCCAAGTTAAACCCAGACCCGAGGACCCGGAAACCCGACCCATCTTCCATTTATATATTAGTCGGTAGTCCGGTACCTATATTATGTATAATATAAAATATACATATATTCTTTTTAATGTATTGACCGTTGGATGATAGATCATATTCTTGCGTGGCCGTCAGATTCCTGAAACAGGGGATTATTGCTGCAACGTTTGCCCTAAACAAGTTTCCCAAGTCATTTTTAATAGCGTAGCTGCGTAGGTTTTTTATTTCCTTGTGGCCGTCAGTGAATGAGTTTGACTTGAGAGGGGTGACGAGTGACGACTCACGAGTGATGACTGGAGACGACCCAAAACTGGTGAAGGACGGGGACAAAAGTCGTTTTCTTTCCGATCTTCCACGGCGGCAACGTCTCTAAGCCGACAACTCTTCCACAATTGGCGTCTCCACCACCAAAGGCAACGGCTTTCGGGCACTGCATTATGTGGCTGACGGAGTGACGGTTTTACAGTTTTGTGCTTCCACAGTTGCAGCGTTGTGCACCAACGACACTGACGTGCGACGACGCTTTCACGTCTGACGTCTCCGGCACAGTGTTGACCAACATCACTGGATTCCGAGCACCAGCAGACTGCAGATAGCGAAGCTTCTTGCCTTTTTTTGCCACCCAGGTAAGCAATTTCGTCTATGTTTGGTTAAAATTCTTAATCTTAGATTGATCGATTCTCTCCTAAAAGACGATGATCTCTACTCACATTACTTCTCAACTCACGTTTTTGTATGCCTTTACGTAATTTTCAACCATGCAAACATCCTATTCATATATTCTCTTGTTTCAGCTTCTTTAATCATAACCAAATCAACATTGTCCTGCTCAATTTTTCTTTTGATTTCAGTTTAGCTCACATAATTTCTGGTCTGCTCTCATGCTCTCGTCCTGTTTTTCTTCAAGTATTCTTTTATGTACTTAACAATCGTTTTCTCAATAGTCAGTAGCATCTGCTGGAAAACTGTTATTGGAATTTTGTTACGGTTAAGAAGCATATAAAGGGGGAAGCTCTATAATAGAGGTTTGTAATCTAATTTTACTTATGTTCTTTTAGAAATCTGAAAATTGCACTCTTCTAACATAGGAATCTGAAAACCTCTTGATCGAGTATGTATCTCATTTTTGGCCTGCTAATTATATGCTTAAATATATTTACTTACAATATTAATTGCATAGCACCGATTGCTTCAGTTCATTCGTGCAATCACTCTTTTGGATGGTCATATCTTGAAACTTGGGTTACGAGACACTAACTTTGAAAAAGTTTTCTTAATTCAATTATTTCAGAAATTGACATTAAAGATAAATATAACTAGTTATTGCTTTCTTATAGATGGTTGATGCAAATACCCAACAATTGGATAACATTGTTACTGAGCAACAACAACAGAAGATGTGCGATGTACCACAAGTAGAACAACCTGTAGAAAATGGTGAATCACCAGTGACTGAAAAGAAGCGCAAAAGATCAAAAAAGACATCACCGGTATGGAGTCACTTTGAAATTGTGTAATGCAAGGATGGGGTTGAAACATGTCGGTGTCACTATTGTAAGAAAACATTGGCATGTACTTCAATTAATGGGACTGGCCATTTGAGTCGCCACCTAGACAGATCGTGCCCATATTATAGGAAGTCTGGAAAAGCCCAACCTGTATTAGCATTTAATAAGTCTGACAATGGAAGTAGTCTCGTTGCTTGGAAATTTGATCCAGAGAAAAGTAGGGACGATTTGATCAAATTTTTTGTCCAGCATGAAATACCTTTTAAGGTTGTTGAGCATAGTGCTTTTCGCAATTTACTAGGAAATTTGCAATTTAAATTTGATGTTGTATCTCGATTCACTATTAGGAGAGATTGCTTGAAATTGTATGAGAATGAGAAGATAAAGTTGCTGGAGTATTTTAGAAAGTCTTCAAGGAGAATTTCTATCATGACTGACATGTGGACCTCAATTCAAACATTAGGGTACATGTCCATCATGGCGCACTACATAGAAAATTGGAAGTTATGTAAAAAAATTATTACATTTTGTGTACTTCCATCTCCTCATACAGGGGATAAAATTGTTGATATGATTATCAAACGCTTGCATGAGTGGAACATTGAGAAGTTGTGTGCTATAACTGTAGACAATGCTTCCACTAATGATGTTGTGGTTCGGAATTTAGTAGATCATTTTTCTATGAAGGGAGGGTTGCTTCTAAATGGAAAAATATTCCATGTGCGTTGTTGGGCCCACATTCTGAATCTGATTGTGCATGATGGTTTGGCAGAATTGAAGGAGGTGATTGGAAAAGTTCGAAATCTAGTCAAGTATGTCAAATATTCACCAAGGAGGCTGCAGGAATTTCAAGAGGTGGTTGTGATAGAACGAATTAGTACCAAACGACGACTCGTGCTAGATGTTAGTACTAGGTGGAATTCAACTTTCTTCATGTTGGAGTCTGCTCTACTTTATCAAAAGGTCTTTACTAGACTGAAGGCACGTGACTTTAATGCTTATGATGCTCCTACTATTTCTGAGTGGAAGAAGATTGAATTTATTTATGGTATTCTTGAGGTTTTCTATAATGCCACCAAGGTATTTTTGGGCCATCATTATTCTACATCCAATCTCTTTTTTGAAAAGATTTTTGAGATTCAACAAGAGTTACTGAATTTAAAGGATAATGAGGATGACACAATAAGAAATATGGCTGCAAAGATGCAATCCAAATTTGACAAGTATTGGAAAGATAAAAATACTATGTTGCCTTTACACATTGCTACATTCTTAGATCCTCGATGTAAGTTGGAGTATCTGTAGTTTTGCTACAATAAGATTTATCCTGAATTTGATGTTGAATATCAGATTTCAAGCATTGAGGACACAATACATGCCCTTTTCTCTAAATATAAAACTTTGTTCCAAGATATTGTACAACCCATGGGAGAGTCTACTTTACAAGTAATGGATGAGAGTGTAACCAGTCCTAGTGGCACGAAAAAAGGCACTATGAGAAAACTTTTTTGGAAAGAGAAGAAGGAGAAGGAGAAGGGAAGTGCAGACTTTGGTAAATCTGAAATTCAATGTTATTTGGATGATAAATCTGTTGATTATGAAGAGGATGATAATATTAATATCTTAACATGGTGGAGTCAAAATGCTAACAAGTATAGGATTTTGTCAAGGATGGCTCAAGAGTTTTTGGCTATTCCAGTTTCTACGGTTGCATCAGAGAGTGCTTTCAGGACAGGAGGTAGAATACTTGATCAGTATCGGAGTAGATTGCACCCAACCACCGTGGAGGCATTAGTTTGTACTCAAGATTGGCTTTGCGATGAGGTAGAAAGTGATACATAGATGGAGGAGATTGATTCTTTTTCCACATCGGGTGACATGGTGAGTATGTTTTCATTTTGTTCATATCTTCTCTGCATATATCTTACAGTAAGGCTAAAAATGTTGTTCACATTTTTTCCAGATCGATGTCAGATTGAATGAGGTGTGATCACTGATCTGATCATCATGGTTTATCCAAAATCTTGCAAGGGTAAGTACAAAACCATGTTTTATCAAAGGACTGCTAATACATGCATTTTACAGTGATTATTATTAATAGCATGTAATTGCTTACTGCAGGACAGCAGGAGGAAGGACGAACATGGACTCAGAAGTTAGCTTTTTTTGAAAATGATGAACATATTAATTCACATATAGCTTTCTTGGAATTCTTATTTTTTTAGCACTAGTGCTCAATTGTATTGAGTGGACATGTGTTTGTCTTTACTTTTTGTTATAGTTGTGAACGTTTTTGTTTGTTTTTGGACAAGTGTTCTACTGTTGTGGTTATGGACAAGTGTTTCATATCTGGTGTATTTTTAATCCACTAGAAAGTAACGAATGATTCTGTACGCAAATTGCAGCAAGTCTAAAAGGATGTCAATTGGCAAATTGCCAGGTTGCCAATGCTCTGTTTGTATATAACAAGTTGTTTAATATTAAATCCTATTTTTGACAACGTTGGTGTAATGGAATGGTTGTGAGGAATGGGTATGTGGCTATGTGCAACGACAGCAGACGATGCAAATTATACTGTAAAGTAATTTATCTTTTATAGGAGTTCGTGGTTTCTTAAAAAATATGGGCTGGCCCGAGCCCGACCCTGGAACCCGAATATTAATCTGGGCCAGGTATGGGCCTAAATTTTAGCAAAATTTTTCAGCCCGAACCCAGCCCATTACCAGTAAAAACTTTGGGTTTGGGTTTGGGCTAACTGAAATCCGGGGTGACCCGACCCGAAGCTCATCCCTAGGCTCAAGAGGCCTGCAGGCTAGTTCAACAGGATCTCCCCAAAGAGACGGAAGTGGAGACATCTGCATTGCACAAGCACTTGTCCGCGTCACTTGCGGGTTGAGTGAGAGTAGCGATCAGCTTCAACTGTTGACTGGTAGGTCTCTCTCATTCGTGACCATAGATACTATATCTCTATCTTGCTCCTTGAATTCTCTTAACTTCGGTGTTCCACCTGTGGGTCGAGCCGAGAGTAGCCAGGAGCTCCAACTATTGACTAGTACGTCTCTCTCGTTAGTGACCATAGATACTAAATCTCAGTCCTGCTCCTTCAAATTCTCTTAACTTCAGTTTTTTCGAAAGTGGGTTAGACCTAAACGACACTATTTATGACGGTAATTCAACCGGAAAGACAAACACAAAAGTTAGTTTAAGGTCAGGTTGTTCTTAATCTGCTTGCAAACTAGCAGCCATTCTCAGATTCCCTCAGATGGGGACGTGAGGGCCACTGACGCACAACAATCCCCGTCCCCGATAAGCAAGTCAGATAGCAAGACTGACTTTGTACACAATGTCATGATCATTCAATTATGCACATGCACCTGTAGTTAAAATTGTGGAGTTCATACCAAACCCAAGCCAAATAGAAATTCAGTGGATAAAATAGATGGTGCAGTAATACCCTGACAAATGTCACTTGACAAGTTACTGTTCGTGTGGCGTTTTCAGCTTCCACCGGCGGTCCTACTAAACATGTGCATTAGTTATGTGGCTTATCTTTCCCTGAGTGGTTTAAAATTGTGTAAACATGTTATGCTCCATTAATGATTTTTCTGAGATCAACGCCCAGTCTGGTTCTACAAAATAGCACTGCAAGTGAGAACTTCACGCTTTGGAATTGCCACTGGCTGGGTCAAAGACGTCAATAGGAATAAAAACCGAATCATTAAATGCCTTGCATTCCAACTGATTGTAGTTTAGCATAGATACAAGATCATTCAATTAAAAAAAATGAAACAACAACAAAGTTGGATACAATTGCGGCAAAATTAATGTTGAAAAACAACAAAAATAAATGTACCCTACTGAAATACAATATACCTCTACTAGGAATGATTTTGAGCGGAATATACTCGTATTCTAAGTGAATCGACCAAATAATACACAGCCCGAGTCTCACGCATACTTTACACTTTACCTAACATTTATACCCAAGACCCCAAAAAAATATGAACAAGAAAATAAATACAGATACAATTGCTTAATTTGTGGGGAGGGGTGTACAAGCTGTTTTCGCTGTACATTGACGGATCAAAACAGAAGGCCAACTGTCCAAACTCATTGGACTGCGAGCCGCTGAAGATGGTCAAGGAATACCTGAAAGCTGACATCATCAGTATATATAATGTCGCCACCAGGTGGGGGTGGGTTGTTAGAGTTGTATGTGACAGAAGGATTAAGCTTCGCTAAAAGAAAACGAGCCTGCATCCAAATCAAATCATAGGCGTAGATTAATGCCCTGGTCTCAGAATTCAATAAACTATTATAGCGAAAGTACAAACCATCTTACTCGAGAAAGTAATGTAAGAGTAAAACTGACCTGTGAGCCATACTGATCACAAACAACTAAACGTGGAGCGGGAAATCGCTCCTTTATTATTTCTTGAGCATCATCACGAGGCGCTTGCAGAAGATGTGCAAACACCTGTGACATGGCCAATTAAGTAAGGCTGCTTGCACGAAATAATCAAAGAAATACAGAGCAAACTGTTTCCGAGGGGATATAGAGTAAAGAAGAACGCTTACCTCATGCTCAGGTTGTTTGTGATAGCCTGCGTTTCGCCATTGTGCAATGGTAGTCCCATGGAAAATCACAATCGTAAAATAAGAATCCAGAAGCAGAATCCTGTCAGCGGCAATTGCTGTCGCATCTAGTAAAGCTGGTTGAGGCGATGAATTGAATGAATATGCTATTAGAGAGGGTTGAATCATAACAACTGCATTTGCTACACTCTCTCTGTTGAGAAGCATCCTAAAATATGCAGTCTCATCTGGACTGTTACCGAAAACCTGCAATCAAAACAGAATACAACTTCACATTCTAATAGAAGATGGCCAGCTTTCAGATATGAAGCCTTTTACACAAAAATAAGTGGGATTCTAATCTTCAATCACAGACAGCCTTACATCAGCAAGTAATTCATGCACCTCAAAAATGGTCAAGTATAGCTTTATAACTAAGTGGAGGAAATGGATCTGAGATGAAGTCTGCCTTCACCAGGAAACCGATGGGGAAAGTGAAGCCTACGACTAATACTCAGCAAATAGCAAAGTTCACAAGGAGCAGGTCACCTAGCAGATGCATGCCAAGGCAAAGTTTGGGATCAAACCAGAATCTCAAAACACTGGTGGCAAAAGTCATGCCCAAGGGGCTGAAGGGGGCACGGAGTAAAAGTCAGACTCCTGAGAAATTATAGGATTCTTCAATACTATAACAGGAAAGTTAAATAATTTGATCTCTCAATCAACATGGAATCAATGCTGACATGCATGAATTACAAATTTTCAGTTCATATGATGAGTTATGCGAGACAAGAATAGAACTATAACTAAGTAAGAAATTGCGTACCTGAACAAACTGAGAACGACGTAGATTAAACATAAACTGCGGAAATATTGAAAAACGTGGAGAAATGCTGAAAGAGGATGGTGTGTCTTTCTGATAATCTCCGAAACGGGAACACAAACGAATCAGAGACCGGTCAATCCATCGGATTGGATCAAACTCACTCTGCCCAAAACAAAAGTGATACTCAATTACAACGATACAAATATCAAGTTTCATTAAGGTGAAAATTAATGATTAGGAAGAATGAGATCAAAAGAGAGAATAAACTTAATTAAGTCTATGTGACCCTTTAAGTAGATACTCCGTCATATCAGATGAGTAATCAGTACAGCCTTTAAAGAAGGTTTTTGTTTCCACGAAGAAAAAACCAATGCAAAAATCACCTCAGTTTCCATTTTGAAGGAGACTAATCGTGCCACTACGGTAGCGGCAGCTTCTTGATCAAATCCTGCTATCAAGTCCTACAAAGATGCAGAGTATCCAACACTTCTCAGGAAAGTAGTAAGATTGCTGTAAATCAAGTTCAGCTCAGTAATATAATAGAAGCTAAAGGGCCAGATTGAATGGTACTTGAGAACAGGATGCTGACAGAGGATGACAGTTATAGATTTGGCCCCAAAATCAGATTAAATAAATGATTTCCCATTTGCAACAATTACATGAAGCAAGCACTGAAACGAGAGAAGTATGGTTTATTCATGTACAGCAGGACAAGCGAGTCAACAAGAAAGACAAAATTTACTGGCATTATTTGTGCAAATAATCATAATGCGCTGCCTAGACTCACTTCATATAGAAAACCGCACTTCACATTGTAAGCTCATGAACCATTGTTTAATGATGCACTCAGGCGCAATCCCGCACAGCGGATCAAAGCCACCATAGGAGTACCAGCCCTTCAACAAGAGGCAACTGGCAAATTATTCGAACACTTTAAACTTGCTAAGAAAACAGAATAAAAGAGTGTGATGTCTCGACTAAGGAGTAATAAAAACTCCCCTAAAGAAAACCACACTCCACATGAGATACACATGAAGACATGAAAGAGGAAGGAGATGGGAGAAGGAAACTTGAACACTTGGAAGTAAAAGCTTGGCTCTAACAAACACTAGTCTAGAGATGAAAGATTAACAAATGAAGAGCAGCAAAATTTAGAAGAGCATGGCACAGGATTCCTGTACAAAGAGCAACCAGTTCAGTTCATAAATTACACCCAAAAACGACCAACATATAGAGGAGCATGTGGACACTGATACCACTGAGGTGGTAAACATGTACAGAGAGATCACCTGAAACCAAAAGCCAATAGTATAACAGCCATATGGTCAGTTTAAGGTAATTGAAGATAAATCGCCCAATAACATGAACCCATAACTGCCCAACTGGGAACTAAGCCTACATACCGCTCCCATTCAGAACAGTCGCCATTTGGGGTCTGATAAGCCCATGTATCTCAATTACTTGTAATCATAACACTAAGGTCCAATAAGCCTGGAGCAGAGCACAAAACTATCATGGGTTATCGATTCCACAAATTCTGCAGGATATTCCCCTTGTTGTCTGAAGAGGCCTCTGCTAACTTTAAGTCATATAATCACACATCTACTTTGAGCTACAAGGTACATTTCATATCACATACGGATCTCCTTCACCAAAAAAATATGCATGAAATAAATTACAGAAAAACACGTGTTGTGGAACCACATCAGAAGAAAGCGGCCACAAAGAAAACATAATCCCAATTGTAAATTCATATTCCCCTGCCCAAGACAAGCCCCCAAGATGGGCATTTACAATAAAGAGACAAACCCTAGACCCGAGGCAATTGGGTAAATTTCCAAAAAAATAATAAACAAAACTATGAAAATTTGCAACTAAGTGTGCATAACTAGATAAACTGCGCTCCATAACTAGCAATGTAAAGATGAATTGATATAAATGTGCGGGCATTCATGTCGCATCAGTTCCATCTGGATTCAAAATACGAGCCACCGGTGAGTTAGGTACAGGCTCTAAGAGGCCTCGCCAAGTCGTGGTTGGAGGGATGTCACTGGACACCCGCTGGAGTTGGGCACGACAAGCGGGAAACCAGAGAAACGAGTGACCTGACAATATGTCTATATGCATGTCCATATATTACCCAAGGACTTGCAAAAATAAAGGAATGTCAATTGTCAATAAATATTTTGATGTTCTAAGCTGCTCCTAATGGTGGATTGAGAATCTTGGAATCAGCAAAATATTGGCAGGAGGGACCACTTCCCCAAATGGGGCCACATATATTTGATTCAAAGATAAGATTTTTATCCCACCACCCTAAAACCAAATGTAAAAAGACCTACCCCCATCCCCACTGATGAACATGGGATAGCTCTGACCCACCCTGATATCTATTTATCTTCACCTTATATGACATATTTTCTTGTTGCATTTTATCCCATGATATTATTTTGGCCAACACCTGTTTCAAGAAAAGAGATCCAAATATGATTACTTTCAAGAGAGGGTGCAGTGGTAGACAAACTGATTGCTCTTTTACAAGGCATGTAAATCAAGAAATATGCAATGATTGTAAAATGATCCCTCGAGAAGAACCCACCACCCAACATAGGTTGGTGGTATGAATATTAACACGAAGACCATTGAAAATAAGCGTAAGGGAAACCCAAGATAGAAGAGTTCGGTGGTGGAACCTTAGACCAGAGATAAAAATGACTTTTTATGATGAAGTTATAAATGAAGACCCTTGGAACTTGGCAACTAAAGTTAACACAATGTGGCATATAATATGAGCTTCTACATTACAAGAATCGCCAAGAAAGTTATGAAAATCAAAAGGGTATGGGCCACAAAAAGAGACATGATGAGTGGAATCACGAAGTACAAAAACATATAAACATAAAAAGAGAGATTTATAGGAGCATACCAAATCAACAGATAATGTAACAATCCAATGATACAAGTTAGCAAAGAAGGAAATTAAGCAGTTTAAGAGGACAGGTACAAATACTTAAAAGAGATCTATAAGAAGTTGGATAACAAAGAAGGCGAAAAGTATGTGTAAGATGGCTTATATAAGAGAAAAAAAGGAAGAAATGTGGGCCAAGTGAAACGCATCAAGAATGAAAATGGTATAGCATTGGTGAAGGATGATGATGTCAAGAATCTATAGGAAAACTACTACCAAAAACTTTTCAACACTACATCAAGTAATATGAAAAACTTATCTTGTAAATATACAAGATATATACTGCACAGCTACACTAAATAAGTTACACAACCAGCAGTCAAGAATAATTTGAAAAAGGTGAAAATTGGAAAGGCGTGTGGGCCAGGTGATATTCCTATAAATGTTTGAAACAGATTAGTTGACAAAGCATGTTTAGGATGACATCAGATGGTTTCTTTATTTGTTGAAAATATTTTGTTGATTGTGATGATACTAAAGACGAACTGATCTACATAGTTGAGTTGAAATGCATTGGAATCTAATGAATTTAAACTGGAAAAAGCAAATTCAACTATTCTACTGTAGGAGAGTGGTGGTGCAAAGTTCGGTTGAATGGATGTACTAAAATGCGATTGATTATGTTACTTGAGTTCTAATATTCATATGGATGGCGATGGTCAAGATGATGTCTTGCATGATCACATCAGAATGGATAAAATGGAAGAGTGCAATTGAAATACTTTGTGACAAGAAGATCCCCTTCAGATTGAAAAGTAAGTTTTATAAAATAGTTTTATGGCCAAACATGTCGTACAGAAGTGAATGTTGGGCAATGAAGAAACAAAGAGTCAACAAGAGGAATGTGGTAAAAGTGCACATGTTGAGTTGAATATGTGGGAATAATTGTAAAGATCGCTTGAGAACTAATTATGTAAGAAGTAAAGTAGGGGTGGCGAGTATAAAGGACCAGCTATGAGAAGATAGCCTCAGATGGTATTGGACATGTACATCTTGGACCGACAAATTCACTTATTCGAAGTAATTCTTGAGCTAAGAATAACACATCTAAAAGAGGAAGGAGGACTAAAAGGAGATATTTAAAATCTTTACATCTTGTTGGGATAAATGTCACCAACCCCAACTTGGTAGGGAATGAGGCTTGGAAGATTATGATGATTTGCGTCTATACTTTTCATGTATATATACATATGGCACACATTTGCACACATATGTTGTACATATTTATCAATTAAACTATACATCTGATACAGTCACATAGATACATACATAAACTTTATACATATACACAGATTTTAGATATCAGTATATACTTCAATATTTATATACATATTACACATTTTTTGAATATATATATAATATATATACACATGAGAACATATTATACATGTATATTCATGTGTGTGTGTGTGTATACATATATGTGTGTGTGTGTGTGTGTGTGTGTGTGTGTGTGTGTGTTGACAATTGCATATTCTTCAATTGGATTTTAATTTATATTAGTTTATAATTGTGATTTCAATATTCTATGATATATATTAATATCTTTGGAGTGAAATCCAAAAACACATACGCTTTGTGGCCCTCTTCGTGTGTATGTTGCATACCACTTTTCAGAATAATGCTACTGGTCTGCCTTTGTCGCCTCTTACAAAGAACAGAAAGGATCATAGTGCATCAACATAGTCATCCAACTCCATGGATTGTTCATGGTTGACACGCAACTCAGCGAGGAGCCGCATAAGAGATGCTCTCCCTCTTCCACTACCTTAGAATAGATGCACGCCCAAGTTACCCACTGGATGTGCCACCCGGGGTGGATTCAATAGACACGCATCCTGCTCATCATCCTATCACAAGGATCTGCTCAATCCAAACTCTAGCAAGGGACTATAGCCACAGCGTCATAACTTCATTCATCGCGAGATCTGTAGAAATTGTATACACCTTTCTTAGCTTCAGAAGATCGATTCATCATTACTTAGGACTCTTTATCAGCCATTATGCTTGCATATACATATACATGTAGGAGAACTGCTACGTATGAGACTTTACTTCTGCCACATTATGGTTTGAAATTTCCACCGAATGTTATAATTTTGATTGAAATTTTGATTCCAACAACCACCAGAATCTATATACCTACTGCCAAAAAATTTGTTATGCGGTTTTATTAAAAAATGGAAATTCTCAGACAAAAAAGAGTACTGTGAAATTTTTACTGAAGGCGAGATATGAGGTATAACATGTATAATATAATATATATATATATATATATATATATATATATCGAAATTCCCATCTAAAAAGTTATGTATTATTTACTAAAGGCGAGATCTGAGATATAACAAGTTATTATATTTACACACACACACAGACACATATATATATAGAGAGAGAGAGAGAGTCAGACTGGGATACATTCGAGTGTACAGGATTCCGAATACACTCAAGTCAGTAAGTCATTTTCCATCATGCATCATCTATTTTGAAAATTTAAACCAATAATTTCTTAAATATCTTATGAACATACTACATATAAAATTTGGGTTTTGAGGTCATTTGGACATTTATAGGTCATGCATCTAAATGCAACCAAAATGATGCAACGTTATGCGTCGATTTTGTAGATCATGGAAGAGTGAGTTAGAAGAATCCAAAAGAGCTCATTTTCGCATGTAGCCTATATTTAGCATAGCAATGAATATCAACGATTTGGATTTGCGAAAAAATGATCTAGATTTGTAAACACCACATGAGTGTAATGTGTGATCTACAATTCTACATATATAAAAAATATCAAAATACCAACGAAATAGTTAGGTATCTTTTCACTCACATATAGAAGCCCCTTAACCCCATATCAACATATGATGTTATTGCATAGTTAGGTGTGTTTATGTATGTCGATCATCCTAGTAATATTTTGTAACATAATTTGTTTATTTGATCGTCGAAATGTGTGTCAAAATCTTGTGTTGACAGGAATGGATGTGTCAAAATCTGTAAATTTCTGTTTTTGGACCATCGGAAACTGCGTCGAAATCGGACATCTTAAGCTGTGCGCTACATATAGCATCCTTCCTATGTTTCTCTACAAAGAACATCAATTTTGAAAATATTCTAGAAAAATACTGAACAAATTTAACGATCACCCACTCTGTAAAAAAATAAAAAAGTGTTTACTAGTACATATTCAAAGATTACAACAGCATAAAAGATCAATGTTGCCACTGAACTTTAAAAAAAAAATACTACACAAACACTCGACGGTATAACACATCAATACAAGCAACTAAAATACAAGCATACGTTTTGGCCGCAATGACTATATACAGCATCAAAGGTTTCTATGGAGAAAATGTAGAAGGCACTATCAAGGTACAACAAATAAGCATATAGCTAAAATCTTTGATCGTATAAATTACATAACGTATGCATCAGGTGATATGAACTTGCCTGCAAGCTTCCAGGACCAGCCACCCATCTTCGGGATAGTGTAGAAACGCGAAGTCGCATTTGACCTGTATTATGCTGATAACTGCAACGAGAGAAAGGAGTTAAAACTGTGCCACAAAAGCATGTCAAAATGCCAAAGTCAAACAATGCTCATCAGCACATACTAGGTCAAAAACTGAAAGTAATATTGGTTGCTGGTGGGTTGACCAGTTGAATCAGGACCCTCTTTTTTGGCAATCTCAAATAGTATACATATAGATGTTTGTTTGTCAAGACCACACATCTTCCATGCACTAGTGTTGCCTTCTCCCACGATTGATTCTGAGCATAGAGGGCCTTTCTGCTAAGACTTCAGCTAGTTAAAAAACTGGGCATATATAAAAGGTGAAGGGAGAACGGATGCTCTTCTCATCTCTATATCTACCTTCTCAAGAGATGCGCAGGGACCAAGAATTCCTTGAACTTTGATATCCTTGGAGCAGCTAATTTCAAAAACTCCGCTGCAACAAGTCAGAAAAGATCAGTACCCACATATTGTGTAGTAATATTAGTTGTGTATTTTGTACGATCAAAAACAAGCACGAATGATACATTATAATGATGGGATTAAGAGAGGCATTCTCTCCCCCTCCCATGCCCGTGACGGAGCCCGATGTGAAGTTGACCAATTTAAGCAACTGAATTGGCCAGATATTGGGTCGCTATCTAATAAAGCATCAGACGGACTTAAAGTTCCATGTAATTGTGTTGGATATTTCCCCACCCACGTCCTCTTTCTAAGCACCTAGAAGGTGTTGCTTTTTATTTTTGCCATGCAGCTATTGATATGGTACACTGCTGCCAAAAACCACACACCCATAACATCAACCTATGAGAAACCATACCTCACCTACACACCTGCAGCGCATTAATGCAGTATTAAGCAACCGACCTAGGCAGCTTTCAAAAGTCACATGCAGGTTCAAAACTGCAGCAGTGAGCACACTTTGGACGGACGGGCATGCTGTTCTTCTGTTGTTTCTCGGGCAATACAGCATCCCGGAGCTCTCACCCGTGAAAAGTTATTGCTAGGAGTAGCCGGGTGACATGCAATCTGCAGTGGAAGTAGTCACTTTCTCAAACGGTCACTACTTTCATTTATCAATTCTGTTTATATGTGCCCAGTGAAATGCATAAACTATGTGGAATAGAAGATGAAGCACTAGTCTTTCTTTAGAATAAGGGTGATTTATTCCCAAGTACGATTGCTTTAAACATTGATTGGGAAGGGAAGTGGTGGAATGATGGGAAGATTTGTTCCCTCACTTTACACATTCCACTGCTTCTGCTCCAGCTTACAGGGTTGTATGGGGTGGACTAACTTTCTCTAACCTCTCTCCAGCTCAAATACAAATCAACTTATCCCTGCAGTGTAAGTATGTACATACACTTTTCCTCTAATATGGCATATCTCAAACTAGGCATCGTCCAATCCCAAGCAAGCACATACATTTTTCGTAAGGCTGAATATAATAAGGATTAGTGAAAGATTAATATTCTGATGTCAAGAGAAAAAGAAATTATCTTGGCATAATGCCAGATGCGGAACTGGATATTGGAAAGATGTCAACAAAATACACACAAAAAATTGCTAGCAGACCACAATGTATATGACGGTATGGAAGATAATTGAGAGGGAAAAAATGTTGTGGTTAAAAATGAATTTTGGTAAGATTATGAGAGAACACGAAGGATACACACCGTTTAAGAGATGGTATTTTGGTTAAAATTTGGAAGTTATTAAGGGGGGTGTTTAAAATTGCACAAAATACATACATATCAGTGTATCAGAAAGTGGGAAGCGGGAGGCGTGCGGATAGCACCCTGTAACCGATTAAGCAATAGGCGGGCGATTAAGCGGGCGATTTTTGAAAAAGCGGGTGTCTAAATTTTATATATTTTTATACAAAATTACATGTATGTGTATATAAAAAATATATTTATAAGAAACTTCTATACATATCTAATCAGCAAATCAGTAATTAACTAAGTATTCATCAATACTTACTATTAATCAGTATCTCTAATCACTAAAATCAGCAAGCAGATCAGTAATTGTAAATAACAAACTATGAATTGTTGAATTAAAATAATCACTAAAGTAATACTAACCAGTAGTACCAATCATTAATCACTGAAAGCAGCAAGGAAATCAGTAAAACTAATCATGCATTACTAGTATAATAGAGCAATAGGATATTTACTTAGATGCATTACAGCAGTACCCAATTATTACAGCTTACTCACAAAGTATGCATTCTAAATTAGGACTAGCTATATCATAGAACATTTAATGTATACAAGTTTCATATATTATAGTCAACACTACTTGGACTATGTAATTAATTAATGTTACATGCTTACATTTGGATTTTTAAACAAAAGTGGGAAAAAAACGGGAAAAAAGCGGGTGAGGCGGGCAAAAAGCGGGCTATTATGTTCAAAACGATTAAGCGGGCGCTTAGGGGCTAAATTAGGCGGATGAGGGTCATGGCCGCTTAAGCGGCCCGCCTGGCCGTTTTTTAATTCACTGATACATATTAAATCAATGGGTCATAACATGAAACTTTGGAAAAAATCTTGAATATTTTATACTAAACTTTGAATTGGAATATAACGCAACCCGTTTCATTTTATGGTAGGGAAATTCACTTACGGGCTGGGCATGGTCAAGTTTAGTTGGACCTAAAACCAAAAACCAAACAGGTCCTAGTGGATTGGAAACTTTCCAGGTCGAACTTTGACCGTTGCCATGGTCCAGAATCTCCAGATTGAAGTAACAAAGTGTGACTTTTGTCGTCTAATTTGGTTAGGTTCCGTCTATAACCAAATATTGTATATAGTAAGAACCACAAGAGCACAAAATTTGTAGGTCGTGTTGTAGAATGGATCTAATCAAGATAATTTGTTTTAATGCCAATTGATTGAATTTGATAATATTTAGATTTGACATTTTGAAGAATGGCCGCTCCTCATCACGAGAGAGCTATGGCGACTGACTTGCGTCGCCACCTTGGTAGAGAAGATCGTCAAAATCGGGAGGGAAAAGGGTTTCGTGGAGCTCCATGTTCAATCGACTGAATCACTAGCCTCCCAAAAAAAGTTGGACTGACTTCTTCGATGTGGAAAGCAAAAGAGAGAGAAGCTTCTCTCCATCAAACGCATAACACAGTGGAGAATGGCCGGCCCATCTATCCTAGATCTGAGGCAGAGGAAAATGCAGTGCATTGGCGCTATTGTTTGGCAGGTTATGTCCTTGATTTTGTTCTTCATACATCTTGCAAGAGCACCTTATGGAGTTATGGAAACCAAAGGAAAAGATGGAGGTTATATATAAAGCTAATGGGATGTTCATCTTTAGATTCTCAAATTCATCCAATCTAGAATTTGCACTGGAACAAGGTATGTGGTTCATCAAGCAGAACCCCATGATTCTCATGTAATGGCGACCTGGTCTCCCCTTGAAGAAAGTTGGCTCAATGAACATGCCTATCTAGATTAGAATCTCAAAAGTACCTCTGGGAACTTTGGGATACTAGATGTTGGAGAAGATTGGCTCCTTTTTATGTACCCCCTTATGTACTAATAGATCTACTAAGGAGTTGTCTCAATTGGAGTATGCTCGTATACAGTGTTTTAAAAATCGTCCTAGGCGGCCGCTTAAGCGCCACAAGGTGCTGGACGATTAAAATGTACTATAAGCGGCGCTTAAGCAAATTTGAGAAAAGCGGCCGCTTTTTGCCCGCTTTTTTCCCGCTTTTTCCCCGCTTTTTGCCCGCTTTTTTCAGAAAAACTGCTGTAAGCATATAACAATAAGTACATTATATGCCACGTTTAGTATTGACTATAATATATTAAATTAGCATACATTAAATGTTCTATGATATACTTAGTTCTAATTTAGAATGCATACTTTGTATGTAAGCTGTAATGATATGGTACTTTTGTGATGTATCCAAGTGAATTATAGGTAACTATTATCTAATTTAGAATGCATACTTTGATTAAATGTACTGCTGTAGTGTATGACTATTTGATGATGTGCAAACGTAACAATATGTTTGTTAGCTAGCTATGATAGGTCTATTATTTACTGTTTAGCTATGTAAACATGATACAAAATTGTTGTTTCATTTTGTATATACACTTATTATTTTATGTGTAGGCTGCTTTATCTATCACAAGTATATTGTTTACTATATTATATAGATACAATCGTTATTGTATAGTTGTATTCTAAACTATTTGGGTGTTTTATATTGTCTTGCACAATGTTTAGATATGTATAAAAATTTCAAAAATATAGTATTTATATCATGGTGCAGGACTTCGACTTCGTTTCGACTTCGCCAGGTGTGGAAGTGGAAGTTTGTGGAAACTTCTAGGAAGGTTAGACGCAAACTTTGACAAACTTCGATGGTTTTTTTTTAGCAAAATGATGCATAACTTCGATTGGAAACTTTAAAATTATGCTCTAACTCTAATTCCCATGTATTAATTCAACACAAAACACAATTCATGACTCTCTAGCGCTAGGTAGGTTGATAATACAAAGTAGTAAATGATGCCCAATTCATGACTTCCATATATTACATACGAAATATAAATTACAATTGTAACAATTCACTAAATTGAAGTGCATACCCAATAAATGTCTTCACTCTTCACTTCACTCTTCAGTAAAAAGTTGAATGCCTTCCAAAATCATAGCCTGAATGTTGAGCAGCTTGAGTCTGCCTAAGTAGTGACATTTGGTTATCAATTCTCATAGCATATTGCATCCAAGGTGTGTGTTGAGAGTAGTTGAGCTCATAATCATGCACATATGCAGCAAAATCTTCATGGGATATTTCTGACAAATATTCAAATCTAGTATACAATGCAAGTTGTGTTGGATATCTGGAGGCAAGAGATCCTGGTGTGAAGTTGTGAAATTCTGGTATACGAGGCGGCCTTTCTGTATCAGAATCAGAAGGGGGTACATATATGTTAGGTTGTGGTGGGGGCTCGGGTTGTGCCATTTGTGGATAGTATTGACTTTGAACGCCTGATGTAGTATCAGTTGTAGCTGCATAAGGATCAGGGGCATATCCAGGGCCTAAGTAACTATATGATTCATTATCACTTCTATGGGAAACCCGACTTCCATAAGTTCCTTCTGAATCACCACCATAATATCCAGGAACAAGTTCTTGTTGATAAAATCCTCCAGATGTAGGCCCAGTAAACCCCAATAAATCATCCACAAAGGTGCTTGTTGTTGTTCCCGATTGACCTCCCAATGACAAACTTCCAATTGAATCTGTGATATTGTCAATGTTGTAGTGAGGTGCCTGATAAACAGGTTGAGGCACATGTCCTTGGCCCTGTAGATACCAAGTCTCATAGCATGTTGGCAATGGATTTAGTTGTTGTGTTGGAGCTTTACCCTTTCCCTTTCTTTGGTAGGTTCGATCTGTTGGTCTTTGAGTGTCACTACCACTCTCATATTGTTGTTGATGTTGAGGTTGAGGGCGAGGAGATGGTGTTCTATGTGGCGGTGTATCTCCTCTTATATAGCTATCAGGAGTGTTGCCCCCATCATCACCACCTGAGGGCTCTGGAGTGGTGGAACCTGATGAGGCATCTGGTTCATCCTCTGGTAGACCCTGCCAAAAATCCTTTTTATCAATACATGTGGTGTCTTCTTCCACTCCAAGAGTGGTCTGATCTGCTTGAGCTCCCTCACTTTGTTGATATTCATCTACATCAACCCCCATTGCCCCTGCAATTGTGGCATTAGGCCCCCCACCTGGACGCCCTTTATCAAGTAGAGGTTCATTACTGTTGTTCAACCATGCTTGTAACGGATCTTCATCGTCACCCCTGTCAGTGTAGACATACGCCCAATCAAGAGGATCAATCTCGACATTGCTTGTTGGGTCCCTCAATGATTCTTGTGTGTGTCTCTGCTTCAACTTCATATTATAGTGTACAAACACCAAGTCATGAAGGCGTGATGCAGACAACCTATTCCTTCTTTTTGTGTGAATCAAGTTGAAGGTTGACCAATTTCTTTCACATCCACCTGCTGCTGCTGTTTGGGACAAAACTTTTACTGCTACAGATCTCAATTCCTCACATTCACAGCCATAATTCTTCATCCACCAATCAGCTGTAAAAAATAAAGAATGCTTAATGATCAATTAGTGGACAAGTCAACCATTCATTATTATGGTATCAAAATTAACCAATCATGTAATTATTTACTAGGAGAAAGTTTTTCCCTTGAATAGATAGCCGTTGGTAGCCCAAACAGACCAGATGCTTCTCTGAATGGTTTTATCTAATAATTGGTTGTAGTTGGATAATGAAAGAATTAGATTAACATTTTATAATAATTTATAATAAAGAATTATGTACTATGACTATCCATACTTGTACAACAGCTCGAATAGTGTCATCTTTGTTATCAAAGAGCTTATCTATCACTTCTTGGAGACCCATTACCAAGTCTCCTCTTCTCCCAATGTCATTTTTGTATTGAAACCTTGGGTTTAAAAAATAAGCAGCACATATAAGGACACAAAAGTTAGAAAATATTAGATGACTAACAAACACTAAGATCTAAATGCAATGGCACATCCTTACCCGCTTTATGCAATGGGTGTAGAAGCATACCATCCCATCGTTCATCCACAACTTTTAGGAATTGTGTCTTGGCATTAGTTGCAGCTTCTTCAACTTTATCTCTCATAAGGCGCATTGCCTCATAGATGTAGGGCATGGTGGCATTCTTATCACCATCCACCATGCGCAAGACATGTACTATGGGATCCATTATCTTTACAGCCTTGGTCACTCTAGTCCAGAAGTAGTCATCATTCAAAATTTTCACCACTTCTTTGGCTCTGTCAGATTTACTATCAGGGTGTTTAGCCCACTCTTCAGAAACAAAAATCCTTTTTAAACCTTGTCGTCTTTGCTTTAAGCTTTGCAAAGCGATATAGTTGCTTGCAAATCTTGTAATGCCCGATCTTACTATGTCTCCTCCACAATACTCTTTGTTTCGCATCATTGCAAGTAGGTAAGAGCGATTATATATAAATTTTGTAATTCTTGTTGCCCTAGGCATTACATATGTAAAAAGATCTAATTTTCCAAAATCTTTCAAAATTAGATCAATGCAGTGTGCAGCACATGGCGTCCAAAATAAGTTGTATTTTGAAGACTCTTCAACTGTTTTTCCAGCTTTTTTGAAATTTGGCCCATTGTCAGTGCAAATTTGTAACACATTCTCTTTTCCAACATATTTTATCGCACCTTTAATCAATTTTGCAAGTTCTTGTGGTCTTTGATGTGGCGAGATGCATCAACTGATTTTATGAAAAATGTATCACCGTCACAATATGCCATGAAGTTGATAATCAGTGTCTTTGTACCACTTGTCCAGCCATCACACATGAGTGTCAACCCAAAAATTGACCACTTTTTGTTTCATCTCCTCAATCAACTGCTCTAGCTTAAGTTTCTCCTGCGGAAGATATTTGTTCATTAAGTCATGTGCAGTTGGTGATTTGACTCCTCGTCCATGTTCAGCGACAACATCTATCATATGTTGCATGTAAGGGCCTTGTGCCACATTGGGAGCAATACCACTAGCAAATATAAATTTTTCTATCGCCTGTCCCACAACATCTTTTGCACTATTCCACATACTTGTCAAACTTTTCTGCTTATGACTTTGTTTACGAAACCCTGGTTCAGAAGAAGTATATCTCATGTTGTTGGTCCTCAAACCCTGCATTTCTATGCTTTCTAAATTGACAACATTTGTTGGACGGCTTCCACTGCTACCACCAACATTGAAATCAGATGGGCCAAAACCACGTCGAGTTTCATAAAATTGTCTTTCTTCTTCTTGGCTAATTGCCTCCTCCATTCTCGATCTTTTCAGTGCATGTCTCATTACATCATCATCATCATCATCTTCTAATTCAACTACATTTCGTGGTATCAATGCACCGAACATCAGCTCTTTGAACCTTGCATCTCTAATCTTGTCTTCCTTGTGTTTTAGATCTTTTTGATTGAGTTGCTTGGAAACAATTTTTCTTATTTGATCTGGGCAATCTCTACACTTTGCAACATTTTTATCCCCTCCCACCAAGTACTTTTTGAACCTAGAAATCCCACCACTCATTATAGTTTTCTTACAGAAATTGCACTAGGTTTTTTGCCTAGTTCCATCAACCATTTCACAATACATCCATGCAGGGTCAACTTTCCCCCCTGACTCACCACCTTCACCTTCACCTCCTCCACCATTACGACCTGAACCAACCATTAAAACAAGTAGCACCCACAAAATACCCATATCTTCAGTCACAAAAAACCTGCACACAATAAATTAAAAGAAACAAATATTAGATAAATAGTAGGATTAACTCATTATTAGATATTAGGCAAATAAGTGGGAGTGTGGGACTAAGTTAACTAACTGAGTACTACTAACTTGGTAGAAAATCATACATTTTTAGAACTGAAATTTTTTAATTAAGTAATAAGTAATTACTAATAATTCCTGAAATTATTAAATATATTGTAAATTGATAGTATGGCGAGTTATTAAGTGGGATTAACTAGCTAAGTAGCTAACAAACTAAGTTAACTAACTAACTAGTGAACAATCTAGGTTGAAATTTGAAAATCCTAATTTATTTATATCTGAAAATTGATAAATATTACTGAAATTATTATATATGTTGCAAATATTGTAGTTAAAGTCAGCAAATTACTCATTAAGTAACTATAATACAATATTACGAATTTTCTAACTCTAAATCTAATTAATGCAAAATTAAAGTATATAATATTTATGTAAAACGAAATTCATAAAAACATTAATTTTCATATTTGTTTTATGATATTTTGTTGTAATAATACAAGATCTAAGTAAATATTAGCTAGATCTATGCTAGATCTAAGTAGATCTAGGCTAGATCTAAGCTAGATGTAGTTAGATTTAGGCTAGATCTTAGTAGATTACGGTAAGATCTAGGCTATATTCACCTAAATATTACTAATTAACAATTTTTGCATGTAAAAATACTAATTTTCGGATCATTAGATCTACATATTATGTATATATGTATAGGGAAAGTAGTAGAGAATGGAGTTTTTAAGAGTTAGTAGCAGTTGTTTTTATTTAGAATTGAAAAAACAAAGAAAAAGGAGGAGATTTGGGACTTACCTTCTCAACAGCAGCAATGGAGCACTTCAACAGCCACAGTAGCTCGTCCAAAGTCTGCAAACAGCACATGAGAGGGACCTCGTACAAGACATCAAGTTATAATAGCCAACTTAAGGCTTTTTTGCTTCATGGGCCTGACCGTCCTAACTTCGGCCCAACTTCGGCCACTTCGGCGAAGTTTCGCTGACATCGACGAAGTTTATACCATTTTGTGCAGGAAAAAATCAACTTCGCCGAAGTTCATCATTTGTCGCCTCGAAGTTGTGACGAGGCCGAAGTATTAGTGGTTCGACTTCGCCAACCTGCGAAGTTCGAAACTTCGCCGCCGAAGTTCATCATTTGTCGCCTCGAAGTTGTGACGAGGCCGAAGTATTAGTGGTTCGACTTCGCCAACCTGCGAAGTTCGAAACTTCGCCGAAGTTTCGGCCAACTTCGCCGAATTTATGTTCCATGATTTATATACATATGTATGTAATTTTGCATAAAAGTTTACAGGAATTGGAAATCCGCTTTTCTAAAAAGCGCCTGCTTAATTGCCCGCTTATGAGTTCTATTCTATTTTCCCCATCTCTATTGATCTTCAAAGTGATGTTGGAGACTGTCAATGCATTTTTATGAATTATGAATGGTTCCCGGATTTATGTGTGAAATGTAGCTTGTTGGGGCATGAATGGCATCTTTGTCCGGTTGAATCTTCTCATGCTTCTAATAATCTGTCAGAGATCGATGGTAAAGCAGACCTACCGCCTAATCCCCTGAAACCTCCTGGTGGTAGATCCATTCCATCCACCTCAGTTCAAATTTTTGATGATATGCCTAGCTTGGAATCCCTTAAATCTGGAGAAGGATGGTGTTAAATGCTATGGATAAGGGAGGTAAGATTGACTCTCCTCCTATTATTGTATCGAAGTCCATTACGGGTATCTCACACAGAGTTTTAAACCGTGTCTTCTCACCAATGAACAACAGATTTAATAGTCTGAGTATCATCTCTGAAGAAGCTGAGGCCGACAGCTCAACAGCCCAATTATATAAATGTTTAAACCTTTCAAAATCTCCTCTTGGAACGTGAGAGGACTCAATAACAAAATTGTTAGCATCCAATTGGAGTTAAGGATGGATAGCCAACTCCTTATTTTGAATGAGACTAAGATAAGGAAGAAGAACTTTGGGTTTATTTCTGGATACTTTCGTGACTATAATTTCATCTCTAATCACGAGTCACATGTTCTTGGTTCGTATTGTTGGTTCTTTGGAACTCTGCTGAGTGTAATATTATTAAAATTTAGGAATCAGATGAGCACATTCATTTTGAAGGCCATGTAGACAACCAAGTTTTCCGTGTTACCTCAGTGTATGGACACAATGATACTTGTGACAGATTCTCTCTTTGGGATTCTATTGAAAGTATATCTAGTTCAAATTCTTTGCATTGGCTTATTCTTGGTGATTTCAACATAGTAAGAAGAAACTGTGAGGAGGGTAAGCTTTCTGTAACATCCCTGACCTGGGTTGTGTTAACCCTAGATGATTTGCCTAATGAGGTTGAGTAGATGCTTAATCTTATTTTGTGAAAAGTAATTAGGGCTCAAGAGGAACTTATATTTCAATTTTAGTCCTTTTTTAATAAAGTTGAAATAATGTTTTATTTGATTTGGACTAAAGTGCAAATTACCCAAGTTGAGGGGTTAGATTGCAAATTGTGCATGATAATATGTTCCTCATGTGTTGAAGCATCATGAGAATGAATATGATGCAGAGTTATGGCTTGTGGTAGCCTGAGTACCAAGAAAGAACTGATAAAGCAATGTTTGTGCATTAAAACCTAGTTTTGGTGTAATATGCAATTTACCCAAAATCTAGGGTTCAATATGCAAATTACCAATTCAATAAGGTCCCTAATGTATCTTGGCATCATGTTGAGGCAAGAAAATGAGAGGGGCGCCTCATCAGAATCATTTTGGAGGAGAGAGAATCTTGATATTAAAATAATCAAGATTTAAGCATAATTGGAACTTTACTTCAATTTAATGCAAAAATAAATATATTAATTGAAGTGCCCTTCAACCAAAATTATGTTGGTTGAAAATCAACAAGTGTGGACGTCCTTGTACCTTGCAAAGGCAATGGAAATATCTAAAGCATGTGAAGAACCCACTCACCTTATTATAAGA
This sequence comes from Alisma plantago-aquatica, assembly GCA_963693085.1. Taxonomy (NCBI): domain Eukaryota; kingdom Viridiplantae; phylum Streptophyta; class Magnoliopsida; order Alismatales; family Alismataceae; genus Alisma; species Alisma plantago-aquatica. The sequence goes on along the minus strand of OY856412.1, from coordinate 702,174,494 downwards.
AAAAGAAATATCCACTCACATATGGATATTATTATAAAATGATTTAAGGTGCTTAATTTGCTTTCCTTTAAATCATGGATAATTGAGGGGAATATGAGGCAAACAAGATAGCCTCGGATCCAAGGAGTTGGGGGGGAAGAGGCGGCACTATTTTTCGGATTAAATGAATTTTTATAAGGCATTTTCTCTCTCATTGATTTTCTTATAAAAACACCTTTTTCAAGCCAAACCAAAGGCTATTTCGTTTCCACTTCTTTCCCTTGCTTGGAAAACGACCAAAGGAGCTTTGGAAGAGCAGGACGACCCCCAACTTGTTGGTAAGCTTCTTGACCTCCTTTCACCTTGAATCCATAGTGAAAATCGAAAATCAATGCATGAATTCTTCTTATCTTGATCCTCTCTTCAATTCTAACCATTCCTTTTCACTCCAAGCTTGAGGACGAGCCTTGGGATAGTGAAAGGAGTTGCATCCACCATTGTTGACGTGAGCTTGAAGCTTTGGAGCTCAATTGGAGGCGGGTTATATAACTTCAACCCTTAAACATTGATATTGCATTCAATTCCCCAATGATTGTTGAGTATTTTCTTCTATTTGAACTTCCTTTGATTCATTGCTGCAATTTCCATGAAAACGGCAGTAGTTCTTGGTTGAACGGAGGAAGATGATGACACTTTTCCCAAGAAAATGCTAGACCAAACGGTTTTAACATAGTTGCTCAATCGGTTTCACAAACCGTTTGAGAGCAAACGGTTTCAAGTCGTTTGGGAGCAAACGGTTTCAAACCGTTTGGGAGTAAACGGTTTCAAACCGTTCGAGAGTGTTGACCACAGTTGACCGTTTGGAGACTCAAGTTCATTAGGTTTCAAGATGTGTTGTCTAAACGGTTTCAAGAACCAACTTTGCTAAACGGTTTCAAACCGTTTGAACTTAATTGGCCAAGACCGTTTGAGGTCTAAGTGACCAAGACCGTTTGAGGTCTAAGTGACCAAGACCCTTTGAGGCTCAAATTGGTTAAAACCATTTGGACACCTAATATGATCAAAGGTCAATTAGCTACTTGGTTTTTAATGATGTAGATCAGTGGTGATTATGAAGGTTAATCCCTAATTGTGTGTACATAATTGAAGGGCTGACCTAGATCAATCTTGGAGTAGTTAACATCCTAGAGAGGATGAAAGAGAGAGAAGGAATGAGAGAGATGATTGCTTACATAATAAGCCCTAATTCTCTCATTATGAATAGATATGTAATCAGGATTTGATCCATAATAAAGAGATCATGAAATCCTCATTGAAAAGATTGATGTACCTTGACCCTAATTTAGGGCAAGGCTATGTGAAACCCTAATTTAGGGCAAAGCTCAGTGAAACCATAATCTAGGGTAATGATGTAACTCTAACTTTGTAACAATGTAAGAAACCCTAATTTAATGGGAATTGTACATCCTAACCCTAATTTGGGTATGAGGTAAGAGAAACCTTACTTGGATGTGAATGGTAAACCTTAATCCATAAATGGGGTAAAGGTGCATGAAACCCTAATATAGGGTAGTGCTACTAATTCTATGTGAAGACCTATCACTGGGTGGTGTGTTGTGAAATCCTAATTTCACATAATACTAGGTGAAACCCTGATATAGAAGGATGTTATGTGAAATTCTAATGAAGAGTGATACTAGGTGAAATCCATATATATGTGAGATGCTATGTGAACCTCAATTTATAAATATGGAAAATCCTATTTCTAATAATGGAATAGTGATTGATATATTGACAAATATAATACCTAGAGAGGTTGATGATGGATATCCTTACATTAATAGTTCTAACTCAAGGATGAGTCCATATTAGTGGCAATGGTTGTATATTTCAAATAGGTGACATATGACCAATACATTACATGATGAATGACTGAATGTGGATCTGGTGCATAAAGTATTAGGATGGAGAATACCCTAATACAAGCTAAGTGGATGAACTCAAGTAAGATAAAGGTGTTGAGGGAAGTGATACATCAAGATATAATAGATATCACATCCAACACCCCAATTCTGAAATACCTTAATGTGTTTTAAATCCAATATAATTGGATGAGTGACATATGAAATATGTCATGTCAATTGTTACATTGAGATGTAATGCACCTTGATGAAAGTAGGCTAACATGCCTTATGAAAAGGTTAATCCAATTCAATAAACTATGATGCAATCATATTCTGGTAAGGATGAGAGAGAAATTCATATTGTGTGTTGGTAATTCATTTAATGATGAATGATGAGAATAAATAAGCATGATTGAATACTTATGTTATCCATATTGATTCCTAGTTGTGTGAAGCAATGAAATAAGACTTGATCATTAATAATATGATCTTGAGAACCTATATGGTTATTTATGTGAAACCCTAATACAGGGTAATGCTATGTGAAATTCCTAATACAGGATGATGCTATGTGAAGTCTTAATACAGAGTAATCCTATGTGAAGTTCAACTACATATTGGTGAAGTTATGAATATAATATAATGAGAAGACCCTTGTATTGCATGGTACTGATATATGATTGTTATCATGAGTATTAATCATGCAGGAATATTGAGATAATGAGCATAGCCAGGTATGGACTATGATGCTCTGTATATTGAAAATGTTTTATAGGCCTTATAAGCCTTCATATACTTTGTTGCTTAGTATAAAGTAATCTGAAAAGTAATGAGCCCTGTGTGCCACATGGTGTTTTAATTATTAAAATTGTTTATGGGCTTTATAAGCCATAATATGCCTTGCTGCCTATTAAGGGGTAACAAAAGGTGATATGAGCTTTGTGAACTATGAGGAATACTTTGTGTAGCAAGATTCATAATGTCCTTGGTCATATGACTTGAAGGTATTAAATTACCTAATAAGTGGTAACAAGTATTTTGTGAGGAGTTGAGGGTTCAAATACCCATAATCTATAATCATGATGATGAACATGCTAAGAAATGAAAATGTACTTGATGAGCCGAGGGATTTGAGATCCCAATACTTTGTTAAAAGAGTATGGCTACAGGCCATGACTCTACAAAGATAATGCTAGACATTAGCTATGTGATCTAAGCCCGAAGAGAGTATATGCTATGGTTATAACTCCATAGTGAATAAATGTTATACATGTTCTTCATATTCCTTAATGGATAAGTGACATGTTGTCTATCAAGTTATAGTTGCAATGCTTTTGATAAGAATAATGTTCTAATCTGTTAAACAATGAATTAACTGTTGTCAAACAAATATCATTCCTTTGTTCAGATTTATCTTCTTAAGCTGCAATAATAATGTTTCTGGCGGAGAGTTATATCTCCCGCTGGGGCAATTTATAATTATCTCACCTCCGTGGGAATCACATTTTTAGGTGGACGTGGACGAGGAGACAGAAATCCTTCAATAGGTGAAGGACAGCAACAGCAGCAGCAGGGACAGTTGTGAAGTCTCAGGTGGAGACACTGGCTGTTATGCCTTGTATAGATGTATATAGAGTCCTATGTGTCGTCTCTGTACTCTCAGGTCCTCGGAGTAGTAGTTAGTGCTTTCGAGATTTTGGCTCAGTGCCTCGAGATTTTCACATTGCATGTGCTTAGTTTTTCTTAGTTTAACAGGGCAGTTGATGCTTGTAATTCACAGAAAGAGATGATACAGGACATGTATCTTTAAACCAGAATGTAAATGTGTTACTTTGGTTCTATGAGAGAAAGTTTTCCTTTGATGGATCTCTTGATAAAAGGTTTTAATTTTTAGTGATTTTCGGTAATCCGCTGCTTAGTGAACGCTTCTGCATTAGTTAATTATGTTTTTGTGAGTCGTATGCCACACTTTCCCTCTCCAACAAATCCATGAATGAGTTCAACTCTTGTGTTTTAAACTGTGGTTTATATGAATTTGATTTAAAAGGCCTTTCTTCTTGTGGGACAATCACCAGGAGGGGAGGCACTTTGTTACTTCAAAAATTGATAGGGTCTTGCATGATTATCTTTTTTCTGGACAATGTAAAAAAAAAATTATGTCGAACTTTTATCGAATACTATTAAGTGATCACAGAATTATTGCCTTCAATATTGGTATTCCAAGAATTAACAAGTCTCCTTTTTGTTTTATCAATTTTTCTCTCTATTGTTGTTGAGTCCTGGAGCACTGAGGTTGACGGCTATGCCACGTCCAGAGTTTACAGGAAGTTTCATATCCTTGGATCTAATCTTAAAATTTGAACCGGTATGAGTTTGGCAATATTTTTGATAAAGAGAAATCGGTCAAATTAATGCTTTCTCTGCCCAGATTGAAGATGATTTAGACCCTCTAAACCATGAGCTGCAAGGTAAAGCTATTAGGCTGAGGAAAGAGCTAAGAACAGCTGAAGATATCGAAGAACCTTTTCTTACGCAAAAGTCGAGGATCAATGGCTTGAAGAGGGGGATCAAAACTCAAAATTTTTCTATTCTTCTCTAAAAACTAGATGTCAAACAATATCAACAGCCTCAACATTGAAGGTCGTATCACGCACGATCATCTGGAGTTTAAAACTATGTTCTTAACTTCGACAATGATCTTTTCAACAACGGTACCTTCTGCAAGGGGTTATCAAACTTCAAATGGAAAGGTAAAACTCTTTCTAATTCTCAAAGAACTGGCCTCATTATTAATGTTTCTCAGCGAGAAGCAGATGATGTTGTGGCTAACCTGAAAGTTGATGAGGCCCCTGGGCCCGATGGCTTCAATGCTTTCTTTATCAAGAAAACTTGGCCAATCATTAGTGATGATATTTCAGGAGCAATCAAGGACTTTTTCGCTAATGGTAAAATCCTAAAGAAAGTGAATAACACCTTCATTACGCTTATTCCTAAAGGCCTTGATTTGATAGTAACGATGTTAAAAACTAGAGACCAGTTGCATTGTGTAATGATGTCTATAAGATCATCTTTGAAACCCTAGCTAATAGGCTTCAAGTAGTGCTTCCTAGCATCATCAGTGAGAACCAATGATGTGCCTTCATCAAAGGCAAGAGTATCAACGATGCCATCTTATTATCAAACGAGATTCTTCACGACTTCAATAGAAATAGTTCAGATAGCAATATGTGTCTGAAGATTGAAATTTCTAAAATATATGATTCTGTCAACTTGAATTTTCTCTTCTCAATTATGTTTGAGATGGGTTTTCCTCCCATTTGGATAACTGTATTTCAAGCATGGAACTAAACTTCCCCGATGTTGAGAAAAACTTCCCCGAAACTTCCAACTTCCACCCCAAGCGATGTTGAAACACCACTATCCCGACTTGGTCCCAACTTCGGACCGAAGTCCCCCCCCCCTTGTTGACGAAGTTGGATTTTTACAGTGTGTTTTCGTCCCAACATCCTGGAAGTTGTAGATGTTTCCTCAAAGTTGGTGATATTGGGGCGAAGTTGATAGTTGATACGGCCCATGACATTTATCCTAATTCCTAACTAGTGCCCTAAAGCAATATAAGGCATAAGTGGCGCCTCCAACCATCTTCACAACTTCTACTATCAATTCCTATGTTTGTTGGTTGTCACTCTTTGCTAAAGAAGATGTTGTAACTACGATTTGACTCCATATTGTATGGAGGAGATATGGTGGGATGTATTTCTATGTTTGTACTACATATTTAAACCTTGCAACTATAAGTGCATGTTACATTATCAACCTACATAGGATTAGAGAGTCATGAATCATGTTTTTGTGTTAAATTAACGTATGTAAGATAAAGTATAGCATAATTAGAAGTTTTTAATCGAAGCTTTCTTCAAAGCCACATCATTTTCTACAAAAAAGGCATCGAAGTCTATCGAAGTTTGCGTCTAAACTTCCTCGAAACTTCCTCAAAGTTTCCACATACTTCCACTTCCACACCTAGTGAAGTCGACATGAATTCGAAGTCCCACACCATGATTTCAAGTATTTTTTTTCTTCTACCACCTATCAGATTCTAGTTAATGGTGAACCCACTGCCTCCTTTAAGCCCTCAGAATGGTATTAGGCAAGGGGATCCAATTGCCCCCTACTTGTTTGTTATTGTAATGCAAGGCTTCTCTGAGCTCATGAGGAAAGCCGTGGATGATGATGTTATCACCCTTATTAAAGCTTCAAAGTATTATTCTCTCTCCCATGTTATTTTTGCTGACGACTTAATGATTTTTCTTAAAGCTAGTGAGCCAATTGCTGCAAACATTATGAGTATTCTTGACAGGTTTGGCAACCTATCTGGTATGAAGGCAAACAATCTGAAAAGTGAAATTATCTTAAGTAAAACAGCTCAGGAATCCGGTGTGAATGATCTCCTTCATTTCAAAGTTTGTTGCCTACCTCTGAAGTACTTCGAGATACCCCTCTTCTTTGGAAAATTATGAAAGAAATCTTGCCTCTTATAGACGAATTGCAAACGAAGTTGGGAGGGTTGGAAATTCAAAAATTTGTCAATGGCAGCAAGGTTAGACTTAATTCAGTCAACTCTTAAAACTATTCATCTCTATTGCAGTTCTTCTTTTCATGTTCCGAGCTCTATTATGGAAGACATGGAAAAAGAAGTATCGAATTTTGTGGGGAAAAGCTGATGATAAACCTATTCTCCATCTTGTTAAATGGGACAGAGTTACTAGACCAAAAAAAGAGGGTGGTCTAGATATTAGACGGTTCAAAGATGTATCTCGTGCCTATCTCCTTTTGAATGGTAGGAATGTTGCGCCAAGAAAAATATGCTTTGGGTTAAATAGATAAGTGAAAGGTCCTTATCTAAATCTTCTTTTTGGTCTGTTGCCATCTCATCCTCGATGTCTTGGCTTTTCTCTAAGATTATTCAGAACATGGATGATATTTTGAGGTTAACTACTTTTTCTGTGGGCAATGGAAAAACGACCAAACTGTGGTTGGATCCACGGACTCCTGAGAAGAGGTTTTCACATGCAGTCCTTGGTTATGATGCTATTATTAAGCCAGGGATCCCGGTAGATAGTTATCTCTCGTCCATCATTTCTTCTAATCTCTGGAGCATTCCAAGCAATATGAAGATTGCTGGTTTTTTAGAATCCATTCCCACTCCTAATGTTGAAGATACTATTTCCTTTTGCAAGCAGAGGAATCTGAAACTGAAAGAATTTGGAACACTACTACGGATCTCAACCCGGAAAGTGATATCTTTTTTGATCTAGGGCTCTGTTTTTTTTTTGGGGGGGGGTTAATAGAGCTTCAAAAATTCTCACAAAATAGATTAGACCTTCAAATTATATCAATCAAAACCAATAGCTTAAGTGCAATTTGAAGTCCTAACTAACAAGCATAGCAAGGATGAGAGAAAATGAAGGCAAGCACTTGACAAGGTCGTTTAGAGTGGTTCTACTCTCCAAACTAGGAGAGAGTCAGTCCACTACCTAGAGAGGTCAACCTCTAGGACTTTGCAAGTGTTTTTCTCTATATATTCACCAATAAGAGTTACAACACAAGACCACCAAAGGACTTACCCATCCAAACACAAAGACTCTCCCACCTTACCAAGGACTTACCTACTTTGCAAGAGTCTTCCGCCTTCTTCCTAGGACTAACCTATTCTTGCACAAGTCTTCAGCCTTCAAGGGTTTACCCACTCTTCTTGGATCTTCAGTCTTTGCCTTCTCTTTCACCTGGAGAAGATCTTTACCTCTTCTTCAACCTTGAAGAAGAACAACAGCTCCACCTTCACTCGGAGTAGCTTGCTTCACCTTTGCTTCATGGAGGAAAGGGGTAGGGAAGATGGAATGGAATGAGAGTTTTACAAGCACAAGGAAGTAGCTCTCTTACAACTGACCTATCTCACTCATAATCGCGAAATGAAGTGTAAACTAGAGAGAGAAAGGGGCTCAAGGAGTTTCAACACACTCACCTATAGCAAGGACTTAGAATAGCATGAATGAGCAAACTTAGAATGAACTCCAAGGGGTTATAGTTGGGAGTGTTTCTTTGAGTGTGGGATCAGTCAAGGTCGAAATATAGTTGTTTTCCAAGTTGCAACGGATCTATTCTGGCCCAAAACAAATCACCAACGGTCATTATCACTTTTTCTGTGTTTTCCGTACAGTACATTCAATCGAGTTTCAATAAAGGTAACTCAACCGATCCACTAAATGACAAAGCTAATTTTCAAACTATCGGTCGAGTTTGTTTTGAAAAACTCGACCAATGAGACAAAATTAGTTTTGCTCAGTGAGTCGGTCGGTCGAGTTCTGTGAGTGTGCAACTCGACCGATGGGTCATCTTCAGAAAATCCATCATAGGATCGGTCTCGACCGATAAACAGCCTGTGACAAATTTTCTAAATTGACATTTGAGTGATTAAACCTTGAAATTAAGTGTCCCTGGTTTTTCTCATCATGGTTACAGGTCATATCATCAATACAACTATACAAATGATTACAAAAATCATCTAAGTTCATTTGGAGTGTTTTCTAAAAATGCACACTTGCATTGCTTTTGATTTGAACTTGAGCAAGCTAGGGCTTGTGTAATTTGATCTTTTTTATGTACCTAAAGCCTGAAATCAATCTTGAACAAACATATTAGATACATAGGAATGGAATGGTTAAGTCATTATCAATATATGGGCAATGTATAACTCTCAAGTCAACAACCTTCTCTTGGATCTAGAGTCCTAATCTGCCTAAGAGGTATCACGTACATATGTCGAAAGCAGCCCATAACAAACTGCCAACCTCTGATTGCACGAGAAGAAGAGGAATTCAGGTTGCATCTATATGCTTCCTCTGCAAGAACGATTATGAGGACACAAATCACATGCTTTTTATTTGTTCTTACAAAGCAGTTGTCTAGAGTTTTGCTTGTGATGAGTTCAGATTATCAGGTGATCTCAACTCCTGGAATGACCTCCTATCCTGCAGTTTCACTAGAGTGAAGTGTATTATCATGGTGATTCATTATAACATCTAGTGGGAGAGAAATAGAAGAGTTCATGCCGATAGCGATATGTTTGCTGCTAAACTCTAGACTATTATTAAGTCTGTTATCTATGGTCTTGGCTTTTCCTAGCACCCTGGTGCTCTTGAGCTATGCTGCTTTTTGTGTCTTCTTTGGCTTGTATCTCTGATATTTTGGTCTTTTGGTTTTTCTGGCTTCATCTTTCTTCAGGGCCTGCGTGCCTTACATACCTTTTCCTTTCTTTCTTCAGGGACTGTGCGCCTTACTTTCTTTCTTTTACATCAGGGCCTGTGTGCCTTAGTTCTTTATTCTTTCCTCTTTTTCGATAGGCAGTCAACTCTAGCTTCCTCTCTTTCCTCAATGTATATATCACTCTACTTTTTCTTTTAAAAATACAAAAAAGGAGTTTTTTACCCAAAAAGTTAGATTAAAGTTTTCTAATTTTAGATTGAAGTTTGGCATGTATATATATATGATACTAAACAACCGAGTTTATATCAACATACAACATATACATGTGTGAGCAATTAGGTTTGAACATCATTAATCTAGAAAAGATTTCTAGGATATAGTGTGTGTGTGAGAGAGAGAGAGGAGAGAGAGGTTGAGCACAGAGAGGATCATTAGACTATTTAGTCTATTCTAACACTCCCCTCAAGCTAGAAAGTACACATCTCATAGCCTCAACTTGGCACTCATGTATGAAATTAACGAGGAGGTAAAGGCTTGGCCCTCACTAAATCACAAACAAAGTAGCAGTTTACCTCAATATGTTTTGTTTGTTGACGAAAATTATGGTTGTCAGCAATGTGGATGGTTGTTTGATTATTGCAATTCAAGATGGTTGGAGACTGAACCGGAATGCCAAGTTCCTCAGAAATAGAATGGGCACATTGTATGTCGCATCAGGCATGTGTCATAGCTTTGTATTCTACTCCACTGCTCAATTGAGTAATAAATCCATGTTTCTTGCTCCTTTAAGCAACTGACTGGATGATTCCCTAGAAAGATGCATAAGCCGTAGATAGAGCATGATCAACAGCATTATCATACTTGGTAATATCTTTTGTCGACGGTTGTTTGTGGTCTACACTGCTCCAATGTGTTTGTAGAGGTCCGCTCATGTGTTCGATGATGACTTCAACTGCTCATAACATATAGGGCCGAGTAATCATCAAATACATTAGTTTGCCAACCATTTCTTCTATGTATATGTGGATCAGGAAACAACTCCCCCTCATTTTGGAGCTTTGTATGATAATACACAGGAATCGAGACGGATTTTGCTTTGCTCATACCCATTTCTTTCAGGAGGTCATGAATATACCTCCTGTGAGACATAATTGAACCCAAATATGGATCGAAAAACTTCAAACCCAAAAAACATCCGAGCATTCTAAGTCCTTAGTACGGAAGTGTGATTGGAGTGCCTTCTTCACATCAGTGTTGCCCTGATTGTCACTTCCAGAGACAACAATATTATCCACATACGTAGCAAGAAGAACATAACCTTTTCAAGATTTGGAGTGAAACAAAAGAGTGACTGCTCTCCGGTTGCTTGAACCCGAGAATTCCATAACCATACTTAGTTTATTAAACCATGCTTGAGTGGGACTATTTAAGGGATAGAGAGATTGACATAGGCGACAGACTTTCATAGACTTCTCCTTTTCAATAACAAAACCAGGTGACTGGTGCTGTGCACATAGACGTCCTCAAAGAGATCCCCTTGTAGAATGCTCTTTGATATCCGACTGGAACAATGGCCAGTAAGTGGGCAACGAGAGAGATAACAGTCGCGTGACTAGAGAGAGCGTCTTGAACAAATCAACACCAGATGTTTGAGCACAGCCTTTGGTCACAGGACAAGAGTTAGGGCGATCAGCAGAGCCATCAGATCGATGTTTGATAGAGAAGACCCCATGGCAAGCAACATTCTTATCTGAAAAAGAATTCACCCTGTTCGATGTCTGATTATTGCAAAGAGCAGCCATTGCAGCCTTCCAACCCAGATGATGGACTTCCTTGTAATGTTTAGGAATAATGATAAAATCTAAGGCTGAGGTATGTTCAACAAACTAATGCTTGTTTTATTATATATTAATCTCATGTTACGTACTATTTGTATGATTTTGTGATTCGCCTAGACCTTGCAACATCATATATTAATAAGTTGACAATTATATGATTTATTGACATGGATATTATGTCACATTTTCGATTCATGATATGATACAACAAGATATACAGAGAAAAGTTTCATAAATCTGTCCATAATCTGCATTGGTCTAATTGATATTTAGATAAGTTTAGAAGAATCTGGAAATGCATTATGTAGAATATGGATTAGTCCACTTTTCTGGAAAGTGTATGCTTAACTGCCTAGCTAGCGCTAACCGCTTTCAAGGTCCCGGTCATTTCATGCTTACCTCGTATAACATTGTAGAAAGCAACTCAGTAAATCCTGGAATTCAAAAAATAAAGCTGACACTATGAAAAAAAAATAGCCAGACTTAGAGCTGACATTTTGAGTTTACTGCTCTGGTGGATAGTTTTACGGTTATGCTCTACTTTAGCATTTAATCTGCCAACAATAAGCATGGTGTATAAGACGCGAAATGTCTAAGTTGTGTAAACCAGCCATTTACTAAGGAGAAAATATAATGCTAAGTCTGCCGAAACAAGAGACCACACCTGGATGACAAACCAAGATCCTGATCGCTTGATTGAAAAACACGTCTCAGGGAATCCTTGAAAACAGAATGTCCAAAACTTTCTGCTAAGACAACAATGCCCCCAGTTTTTTCAACTGCGATCTTCATTTCAGCTAATCCAACCTATAAAGTAGGGTGCAAACAGTTTGAGTTATCCAGAACTTCCTAACAAGACGAAAGAAATGATTAAGGTGACAACAATAATTGCGGACACTGATCTGAAGCACTGATATGTGGCAGGAATCTTCAACTATGAAATGGTTATATAGTTCAGAAAACCTGTAATAACAGTACTAGATGAAGATGACCAAGGAAATGATCTAATGAAGGGGAACAAATTCCACAAAAATTATGAAATTACACTAGATAACCATGCCTCCTGACAAACAAAAGAATGAAGCCCTTTGACAACTCATATCTTTCATTTCAATATAACAAACTTAGTGCGGTACAAAAATGAAAGCAAGTAATCAAGTTGTCGGGCTGTAGTTTCAGGCATGTACACTGAGAGACAAATGATTACTACCAAATTGCTTGTTTCATCATTTCATTGTGATTACTAGTATTTTTCTTGACAAAAAAATTACACAGTTGAAATTGAACAAAACCAGATACATGCCTTTTCAATCAAAAGGGTCAACAAGGAAGCAAACGGCTCTTCATGGAACCAAATTGAGATCCACATCTTACCTTCAATTAGATATGAATCAGAATTCTGTCATTTAGGGCAAGTGGGCGATCATTAAGATTAAGTATCAGTAATAGGACTGTATCTACGTCCAGATATGATTTGTCAGCACCAAAAAATCAATTTGTATAGAGAAGAAACAGACATTTAATTTCACGGTAGACAATCCAGGTACCAACTGAGATGTCCGAGACCTCAAATTCCCCATATTGAGCATTTACAGAATACTTCCAGTTGAGAGCTTATTTGGCACAATAATGTCAAATGAGAATAGCAAAATTGTAACAGATCAAATGTAAACACATATTTGTACAGCTGCCATTTTATTTGGTAAGGTGTAGTAGTGTTAGTTACTCCACTCCATACTTTTCTTTGTAACCATATGGTTAATGCGTGATGAGGTGTGGTAGGAGTTATTGCCACTGGACGGCTCACAGTGGTGGCCCTACATTCTGCAGCAGGCTGCACCCTTTTTGGGCGTGGTCCCAACTCCTTGAATTTGCATCGAAAGGAGTCCCAGCTGTGTATTCCAAGCAGTGATTTTTTTGTCTTTACCAGTAACCAAACAAAATGCCCATCTGAAAATAATGATTGAGTTATAATGGGTTGGATTTACATCCAACCAAACTCGTCCACAATAGCACACATATGTTGACTCCTTCTTTCTTTTAGAGATAGGTATCTTGAAAGTTTGATTTTTGGTCCCAAGCATTAGCTACCCCTGCCATCTCAGCCTAAACTGTAAAGTTGGCTTCAGCCATGGATTTAAATGTCGTCGACATTAGGCGAAATGTCGCCGAAATTGTCGATGTCGACAGTGGGCGACGTCGAATGCATGTAAACTTCTTTTTGCTACAATGTCGTCGACATTTCGGTCCGGTTCGACGACATGGGCCCAAATGTCGCCGAAACAGGCCCAGCCCAGTGTAAAAAATCCAATAAGTGGCCGAACCGGCGACACAGCGACATATTGCATCGACACATTCTGCGATTTTGACGACTGTGGCTGAAGAAGAAGAAAAAAGGAGCTGGAGCTTGGAGCAAGGTAATTTTGATTTTTTTTTTTTGCTTAATCTTAGTTAATAATAGTAGATCTACCCTTTCTCTACTAGATCTACCCCTTCTCTACTAGATCTACCACAAATTTATCCTAAATTCGTATTTTCTTCTAGTTTTCTTCCAAAATCGTATTTTTTGAAATCTACTCACTATTGTTAGTATTTTGTTAATATATCTTCACTTTGTATTTATTTCTTATTTTATATTACTGCTGTACCTACATGTAAATTTCCCTTTACTATAAATAGAGAAGAGAACCCTATTGGGTTGCTCACGTTGCATACGTGCAACAACACCACAGCCGCCTCTCCTTTTACATGGTATCAAGAGCAGGTTAGGCTTCCGCAGCCGCCGGCCCTCCCACCCAGCACCGCCCCCCCCCCTCCTCTCTCTCCCTCCCGCCGCCCCTCTCCTTCAGCCGCCGGGCGCCGGCCACCTCTCCCGCCGCCGGCCGCCGCCGCAGCCAGCAGCAGCGGCTGCTGCACCTTGTCGCCGGCGTGCGGCAGGGGCGCGGGCCTTCCGTGCGGCGCCGCTGATCCTCGGTGGCTCGTCTCATGCTGCCGTAGATCCCGTCGCACCGCTCTACAGGCTCCGTCTACGTCTCCGGGCTCTTTTTCAGCCTTTTCGGTTTCTTTTTCGGGCGCCGCTCTTGCTGCTCCGGGATCTCCGGTTGATACAACGGCCTTCTAAAGTCCTACCCGGGGGTCTCGTCTCTTCCAGTGTGGCTTCCTAATCACATCTCCTTCATGTGTGATTAGGAACCTCTCGGTTGAAGGCTGTTGATGCGTCAGTAACGCATCCTCTTTCCAGTTTCGGTCGTGACGTGTATCTCTCCGTCACGGGACGTGTATCTATCCGTCCACTCAGCCTTCTGTGTGACGTGTATCACTCCGTCACCCATATCCCTGTTGCATCATGGAGAACAAGACCTATTATGAGGTCTCGCCTATTCCTATCAAGCTCAATGGGAAGAACTTTCTGCTTTGGATGAATGCGGTTCATACTGTCTTGGAATCGAGGGACCGCGCCAAGTTTGTTGATTCTGCGCCTCTCACGAGCACTGACAAAGACTATGCCGAGTGGAAACGACTTGACAGCCTTGTGAAGACTTGGCTGTGGGGTAGCATGGAATCGTCTATTGCTTCGAGGTTCATGTTCTACTCCACTGCTAAGGAGATTTGGGATGCTGTTAAGCAGCACTATGCTCAGGAGAAAAATGCTCTTCGCCAGTTTATGATCTATGATCGTCTGTTTGCAGAGAAACAGGGTGATCGATCCCTTGAAGAGTATTTTGGTGTGATTCAGTCTATTTCCCAGGAGTTGAGCTACTATCATCCCGTGACGGTTGCTGCGCAGATTAAAGACAGAGATGATCTTGTCACTGCCAAATTCCTCTCCGGCCTTAGCTCTTCTTTTGGTTCAGCACGCAGTGTGATTCTTGCATCTGACAGATTACCGAGCCTTGCGGAGGCCTTCTCTAGGATTCAACAGTCCACCTTTGAATCTGTTGATCCTTCTCCGGTTGTTCCTTCTGGAGATTCTCATGCCTCCATTGCTGCAGCAGTTCGCGGAGGACGACCTGCATCTACTACAGCTGACAGACCTGGCTTTGGCAGAGGACGTGGGTCTCGTCCTCGATGTACTTTCTGTGAAAGACCGGGGCACACTGTTGACAAATGTTGGAAGAAACATGGGCGACCTGCCGCCCCACCTGTTGGAGCTGCCAACTGTGCTACTTCTGACTCTACACCTGCGAGCTCGACTTCTTCTGGCATTACACTTACTCAGGAGGAGTATGACCGGTTTATTCAGGCTACTCAACATTGGAGTGTGGGCGCCTCTTCTGCTTCTTCAGCGCATCTTGCCTCTACCGCGGGTAATCAGGCTACATCCTTTATGGCTTCTGGATCCGCAACTCCCTGGGTGGTTGACTCTGGTGCCTCCCAGCACATGACTGGTATGAGGCGACTGCTCCGCACTTTTGACTCATATATTCCTCACCCATCTGTTACCTTGGCAGATGGGTCTGTGAGGAAGGTGGTGGCTAGTGGTTCTGTGTCCCTTACTCCAGATATTGATTTGAAATCTGTTCATTTTGTGCCTGAATTTCCTTTCAATTTACTTTCTGTTGCCAAGTTGATTGACACTATGAACTGCACAGTAACATTTGGGCCTTCTTGCTTTGTCTTACAGGATCTCAAGAGTTTGAAGATGATTGGTGGGGGGCCTAGGAAAGGTGATCTCTACCTCTTTCCTGGTGATTATCTACCTCGTCATCCACCTCCTGCTCCAGTTTCCTCCGCCATGCTGAGTGGTTCCCCCTTGCTATGGCATTGCAGATATGGCCATCCATCCTTAGACAGCTTGAAGAAATTGGAACCCGATCTTGCTCATGTGTCTTCTTTAGAGTGTCAGTCCTGTCAGTTGGGCAAACATCATCGGTTGTCCTATCCTGTCCGTGTCAATAATCGGGCTTCTAGCCCGTTTGAGTTGGTTCACAGTGATGTATGGGGTCCTGTTAAAAACCAAAGTTATAATGGTTTTAGTTATTTCATTTCCTTTGTTGATGATTACTCTCGCATGACATGGATTTATCTGTTGAAAAGTCGGGAGTCTGTGCTTTCCATTATCAAACATTTTCATAAACAAATTCAAGTTCAATTTAACTGCAATATCAAAATTTTTCAATCTGATAATGCTCTTGAGTATGTTCAGAAAGCAATGAATGAGTTTTGCAGTTTGGTTGGTATGATTCATCACACTTCTTGTCCTCATACTCCTATGCAGAATGGTGTTGCTGAACGTAAAAATCGCCATCTTTTGGATATCACTAGGTCTATCATGTTTGCATCCAATGTGCCTAAACGTTTCTGGTCTGAGGCTCTTCTCACTGCCTGTTTTTTGATTAATCGGCAGCCCTCTTCTGTTTTGAATGGGCGCACTCCTTTTTCTGTTTTACGCCCTATGGACACACCGTTTCATGTTCCGCTTCGGGTTTTTGGCTGTACATCCTTTGTTCATAATTTTGATCCCAAACAAGACAAACTCTCTCCTCGGTCCTTGAAAACCTTGTTTCTTGGTTACTCTGGTACGAGTAAAGGTTACAAGTGTTATTGCCCCAGTTTGCGTCGTATGTTTGTCTCTAAGGATGTCACCTTTCATGAAACCAGCCCGTATTTTGCACATGCTATGAGCAAGGGGGAGCAATTAAGTGAGGGAGTGCCACCCACAATTCCAAGTGAGGGAGTGCCACCTATCATTGTTGAAGACATATCGCCTGATTCACCTACCATTCAACCCTATACCCAAGTTTATCATAGGCGAGGTAGACCGGATCCAGATGAGGTAGCGGCACAAGTCCATGAGCCTCCTTCCCCATCTTCTACTCAAGAGATTCCTGCAGCGGCTTCTGATCTTGACCTTCCTATTGCTGTCCGGAAAGGTATACGATCATGTACTATTCGACATCCCATATCCAATGTATGTTGTTTGTCGCACTTATCTACACAGGCTCGTGCATTTGCTGTTGGGATGGATTCTGTTCAAATACCAAGGAACCACTTAGAGGCTATGAAGGACAGTGGCTGGAGGCAGGCCATGCAGGTGGAAATTTCTGCTCTGGTTGATAATGGCACATGGGATCTGGTTTCCTTACCTGCGGGCAAGAAAGTTGTGGGCTGCAGATGGGTCTTCACAGTCAAACACAATCCTGATGGTTCGATTGAGCGGTTGAAGGCCAGATTGGTAGCCAAGGGCTACACACAGACATATGGAGTGGACTTCTTTGAGACTTTTTCTCCGGTTGCTCGTCTCAATTCTGTACGGATCCTTATCTCTCTGGCTACTACTTTTGATTGACCTCTTTTCCAGCTGGATGTCAAGAACGCCTTTCTTCACGGGGTTCTTCAGGAAGAGGTGTATATGGAGCAACCACCAGGTTTTGTTGCTCAGGGGGAGTGTCAGCAGGTCTGCAAATTGAAGAAGGCTATCTATGGGTTAAAACAATCTCCTCGGGCTTGGTTTGACAGGTTCAGTGCTGTTGTTTTACAGATGGGCTTCTCTCGTTCTATGACTGATCACTCTCTATTTTATTCAAATTCTTCTGGTGGGTCCATAATTATTGCTGTCTATGTTGATGATATTGTGATTACTGGCAGTGATTCTACAGGCATATCACGTGTGAAAGAAGGACTACAACATCATTTTCACACAAAGGACCTTGGGAAACTGAGATATTTTCTAGGGATTGAGGTGCTTAGATCCCATGCAGGTATCAATCTCTCCCAGAGAAAGTATGTGCTTGACTTACTACAGGAAACGGGTATGACTGATTCTAAGCCTGTATCCACTCCTATGGATTATCACATCAAGGAGGTGGAAGATGATATTGCATATTCAGATCCAGGTCACTACAGGAGAATAGTTGGGAAGCTGATTTACCTAACTGTCACAAGACCTGATATTTCTTTTGCTGTTGGAGTAGTAAGTCAACACATGTGTACACCACGACAGTCACATTGGACAGCTGTATGCAGGATTCTGAGATATCTGAAAAGTGCTCCTGGAAAGGGGATCACTTATTATAAACCCAAGAGTCCTCTATCTTCCTTGACTCTTACAGGCTATGCAGATGCAGATTGGGCTGGTAATCAAGTTGATAGACGATCTACATCTGGCTACTGCACCTTTCTTGGTGATCATCTGATTACCTGGAAGAGCAAGAAACAACAAGTGGTGGCACGATCTAGTACTGAGGCTGAGTATCGTGCTATGGCACATGCATGTTGTGAATTACAATGGGTCAAATCTGTCTTATCTGAGTTGAAGATTTTGATTCAAACTCCCATGATTCTCAAGTGTGACAATCAATCTGCTATACATATTGCCAGGAATCCTGTTTTTCATGAGCGTACAAAGCATATAGAGGTTGACTGTCATTTCATCAGAGATCAGATACAGAATGGCAATGTGGTGACGCCATATGTTAAGTCTGAAGATCAACTTGCTGATATCTTGACAAAGCCATTAGGTCCAGCAGTGTTCCAGAATTTATGCGGCAAGCTGGGCATCCACAATGTGTACACTCCAGCTTGAGGGGGAGTGTTAATATATCTTCACTTTGTATTTATTTCTTATTTTATATTACTGCTGTACCTACATGTAAATTTCCCTTTACTATAAATAGAGAAGAGAACCCTATTGGGTTGCTCACGTTGCATACGTGCAACAACACCACAGCCGCCTCTCCTTTTACATATTTAACAACTAAAATTGGTAAATCTACTCCCTCTCTACTAGATTTAAACATATATTTACTAAATTTTTGTAGATCTACCACATTTTTCTCTCCTACCCCTCCTAAACTCGTTTTTTTTTTATATTCTCATTTTTTTTGGGATTTTACATATAATATAACTTAAATTTATATAATTACACTCTTATATTATATAGTTATACACTACTAAAAGGAAAAACATACTTAAAGTTGATTATAAATTTATAATCTACTGTTTGTTACAGATTTTTGTATTAAATATTAATTAATAAGCTGAAATTTTATGAATAAATATTAAAAACTTATAAACAATTCTAATATGTATTAGAAAAATTAGTATAATAATTGCAGCATATATGAGCTTAATTTGAGGTCTGATTTGTTTAGTAAATGTGAAATCTTTTGAACATAAAATTCTAATCTTGATATCACATACACGTACTATGTTCATAACTTCATATTAAGTATATGGGTCATTAAATTAACAACTGATACACTTATATAGGTCTGAAATTAAAGATAAGTATATTTTCTGTTGCATTTGAAGAACGTTTACTATTTACATGTGTTTTGTAAATTATTAAATATTAACCCTTGTATATGTCTTTTAATTTCAGGCTACGAAAGTGTGATTCAAGATGTCTACTTCATTACCTGGTTCTGAATCTGAGGGTGGTAGGATGAGCCATGATGGGAGTGAGAGGGAGGAACGTGGTGGTGGTAGATCTAATATTGGGGGCAAAACTGATCCAGGATGGGCGCATTGCCAAATGGTTGATGGAAGTAAGCAGAAGACAAAATGCAACTATTGCAACAAGGTGATTGGTAGTGGAGGTATTTCTAGGTTTAAAAAGCATCTGACAGGAGGGGACAAGAATGTGAAAGTCTGTGGGAGATGTCCCGATGAAGTGAAGAAATACTTTAAAGGTTTGGCAAATCAAAAGGATATGAAGAGAGCTGATGAAACAATTAGAGATAACAGATTCAAAGAAGTATTGTTTGGTCCTAGTGTCATCCGTGTAGATGATAGTGACAATGATGATGATGATGACATTGTGTACCCTAGTGATATTGACACACCGACCAAAAGAAAAGCATGGAGGGCAATCATGAAAGAATCTGTGATGGAAAGGCATAAGAGAGATGACATTAGACAATTCATGGAAACTCGCAAAGGGTTTGGTCCTTCTACTTATGAAGCAGGGGGTGGATCTAGTGTACCTCAAGCCACAAGAAGTCAAATCTTGAGCCCTACAATGGAGAATTTCAGATCCCGTAGCATGAAATTCACGTCTTCTGAGCCTACTTTCCGCAGGAAGGATGCAAAACAGAAAACAATAACTGGCATTTGGAAAAATGCCAAAGAGATTGTAGGTCAAGCTATTGGAAAATTTATTTTTGCACATGGTATTGCTCCCAATGTGGCGTCTGGCCCATATATGCAACACATGATTGATGTATGTGCACAACATGGAAAGGGAACTGAGGCCCCAACTCCACATGAGTTGATGAACAAGTACTTACCTGTTGAGAAGAAGGAAATAGACGAGTGGATAGATGAGCAGAGAAAAAAGACTTGGCCTATCTTCGGTGTTACTCTGATGTGTGATGGTTGGACAAGTGGCACAAAGCGGCAAATTATAAATTTCTAGCATTTAATGAGGGAGGGACATACTTTCTAAAGTCTGTGGATGCATCTGCACATATCAAGGACCACAAATAACTTGCCAAGTTAATGGAGAGTGTAATTGCAGATATAGGAAAAGAGCTTGTGGTTCAGATTGTGACGGACAATGGTGCAGCACATTATTGGACTCCTTGTGCAGCTTATGTTCAAGAAAGCTGGTAAACTTCTTGAAGATTCTAAAAAATATTATCTTTATTGGACTCCTTGTGCAGCACATTCTGTTGATCTGATTCTTAAAGACTTTGGGAAAACTACTTTATTCAATGAAGTAATGGTTAGTGCAAGGAGGGTCACCAACTTCATATATAACCGCTCTTTTCTTCTAGCAATGATGAGAAGCAAGGAGTACTGTGATGGAGATTTGGTACGTCCTGGAATTACTCGCTTTGCTAGTAATTTCATTGCAATGCAAAGTATAAAGGATAAGAAACAAGGACTTCTTAGGATGTTTATATCTGAGCAATGGGCTCGTCATCCAGATAGTAAATCTGAGCAGGCAACAACAGTAAGGAAAATTCTTAATGATGACAATTTTTGGAGAAGGCTATCAAGGTGTTTGAAGATAATGAGCCCACTTGTGCATGTTCTCCGAATGGTGGATGGCGACAAAAAAGCCACCTTGCCTTATGTCTACGAGGCTATGCGCATGATGAGAGAACGTGTAGAGGAGGCAGTGGGACCAAAAGCATGTAAACAATTCCTCGAATCAATTGATAAGAGATGGAAGAAAATGCTTAGTCATCCCCTTCACAAAGCTGGTAAAGATTTTGAATTAACTTTCAAGTTACAAATTACATTATAAATTTGACTATTTTGTCTTATCACCAATGTTTTAAAAAACGTTAAGCGGTAATCGTGCGGACAGCACCTTGTAAATGGTTAAGCGGTAAGCGGCCGATTAAGCGGCCGATTTTTTAAAAAACGGGTTTTAATTTTCTATATAATTTTATACATAATTACATATATATGTATATAAATACTAATACTCTTTGAAACTTTTATATATATCTAAAGATTCTAAACACTCTACCCAACAGTAAAAACACCCAATTAGCTTATAAGATAGCTATAAGACAATAATTATAGCCATAATATAATAAATAATAGATTTGACAGATAAAATACCCCACATACATGATTCAGAAATATTTTTGCATCACATGTTTACATAGTTAAGCAGTAAACAATAGACTCATTATTGGATACCTTTCTAACTTATTGTTATATGTGCATATCATCAATTAGTCATACATTACAGAAGTACAATTAACTAAAGTATGCATTCTAAAATTAGATAATAGTTACATATATTTTACTTGTATAAATTACACTTTACAACAGTACCCTATTATCCCAACTTGCATACAGTAAACAATAGACTCATTATTGGATACCTTTCTAACTTATTGTTATATGTGCATATCATCAATTAGTCATACATTTCAGCAGTACTAACTAAAGTATGCATTCTAAAATTAGATAATAGTTACATTACATATATTTTACTTGTATAAATTACACTTTACAACAGTACCCTATTATCCCAACTTGCATACAAGTATGCATTCTATTAGACTAGGCTTACATAGGATATTTAAGTTTAATATATTATAGTCAGTAATACTTGGGACCATATAGTTTATATAAAGTTACAGGTGTACAGCAAAATTTTAAAAAAAGGGACAAAAAACGGCCAAAAAGCGGAAAAAAAACGGGCAAAAAAACGGAAAAAACGGGTAAAAAACGGCCGATTAATTACAAAAATATTAAACGGCGATTTTGCCAAAAATCGAACGGCTGGGCCATTGGGCCGATTAAACGGCCGTTTGATCGGGCGCTCAGCCCGTTTTTCATTTCACTGCTTATCACTCACTTCAATTATTTTCCGTACCCAGCTTATGACCTCAATCCTAGGTTCCAATACGGTCTTGATCTAGGGCTGAAAGCTGACCTACAAATGGCGGTACATACAGTGATTGA
Organism: Alisma plantago-aquatica; assembly: GCA_963693085.1. Classification (NCBI taxonomy): domain Eukaryota; kingdom Viridiplantae; phylum Streptophyta; class Magnoliopsida; order Alismatales; family Alismataceae; genus Alisma; species Alisma plantago-aquatica. Next base: position 702,152,134 of record OY856412.1, on the reverse strand, counting down.
CAAGTACAGCGGCAATGACAGCAACAAGGCATTGCTAGCTGTGGCACAAGTAAGTTATAACTTAATAATTTACTATGAAGTATTAATAAGAATAACTTGATCATATAGCATATCTTGACCTATAATTTATGTGTATATATACTTGAACAGATGAAGAGATTTAGGGAAGCACAAGGCGTCTTTGGGATGAAAGGTGTTGTATATGCAAGGGATAAGATGGCACCTGGTATTCGAAGTTACATACTTAGTACTTATATTCTTATTACAGACCTATGAATTATCATATATGGTTATTAACTTTATATATTCTTTCATATGCAGCTGAATGGTGGGTCGAATATGGAATTGATTGTGAAGAGTTAAGAAGTATAGCTATTAAAGTGTTGTCCCAAACGGCTGCTGCAGGGGGGTGCGAGAGAAATTGGAGCACCTTTAACTTAATTCATACAAAAAGAAGGAACAAGCTAGGGGCAAAACGATTGCACACTTTGGTATATGAGCATTACAACATAAGGTTGAAAGAAAAATATCTTCATGAAAGATTCCGCAAGCCAACTAAAGACTTCATGACTGAAGATCCATTGGATTGGGCTTACATTTATCATGACAGAGACGATGATGATGATCCCATGCAGGCTTGGTTGAATGAGGAAACTTATACTCCTGTTTTAGATTTAGGTAGATCAGGTGGTGACCCTGATCCTACAATTGCAAGTCAGATGGGTATTAATGTATAACAATATAATCAAGAAGAGGGAATTCAAGCAAACTCTGCAATCAACCGACTTGAGAAAGATCTGGATGATCCTGGTGATTTCTTTGGCCCTCTACCTATAGATGAAAGTGAAGCATCCTCAGGGTCAACCATACCATCTGGTGGAGGATACATTGATAAGTCTACATCTGGTGATTCTTCTACTACCGCTCCATCAGATGGATCACACATCAGAGGACGAACTCCACCACCTCCAAGTCCTCCTCCTCCTGTTGATTTATCAAGGTTTAAAAGGACTGGAAAAGAAGCAAATCTTCCTCCTAGGCCTGCATCTACAAAACAATACCAAAGAAAAGGAAAGGATAACTCTAGCCAGCCACAACCACAGTCTGAGAAACAACAACAATTGTCGTGCTTGCCCCCACCACAGACTTATGTTCCTTATGGCTATGATCAAAGTTATGGTTATGATTCTTATGATCCTTATGGACAATATGGTTATGGTCCTTATGGACAACAAGGACAAGTTCAAGTGCCAAAACAACCACCCGTTGATAACTTAATTGAATCTATGGGATCTTGACATATTAGTGGTCCTAGTACTGGCAATGTAGAAGGATCTAGTATCATGGATGATTTATTCGGAATGGGCAGTGGTGGATATAGCGTTGCACCTACTCATTATCAAATTCCAGAGCAGAACACTGATATTGGTAGTGTCTTTGGTCATTGTGGGAGTGGTCATTATACTTTTAGTGGATCCCATGGGACCAGTATTCAAAGCACAGCACATTATCCATTTAATAGCTCTATGGTGAATCCAACTAATGATAATGAAAGATCTCAAGGGCAGACCTATGATCCTTTTATTCTCTCTAGTCATGAGCCCTCCCGCACACATTCTGAACATGAAAGATCATCTACACCTTTGTCACATGATTCTGAGTCTCTTCCTAGATCAAAATCATATACAGCTGTTGATCTTTCTTCTTATGCTCGATTTGGATGTCTTGCGGACCTTTCTGATTCTGATTTTGCGACATTTGTAGCTGACTATGAGCTAAACCACAAAGAAAATATAACATGGATGCAATATGCTTTAAGAGTGGATAACCAGATAGCTGGCTCTAGGCATATTGGTCAATATGAAGAGCATGCAAGACATTCGGCATGGTATTAGTCTTAGTTGGCACTCATCAGACTCGACTCAAGTGGGTACTTCTTTGTATTATTGGTATTTTTGTTAAATTGCTTAGTTGCTTTCTTCTTGTGTTATGATAGTACTTGTAAGTTGTAATTCGTAATCTTTTAAGTTGTCTATTTGTCATAAACCTATATATTTTGAAGAAATCCCTAGTTGCGCAACTTGCACTTGCATCACAGACTGGTATGTAACTGTGTGTTTTTCTACGTTTGCAAATCTACATGGATGGTTATACTTATATCTTATATGCTTATAGACTTATAGAGTTATAGTTATATGTAAACATAGTGTTTTTAAGCTAGATTTGATGAAATCTATCAATTTTCATCACAAATTCAGTATTTTTTTGCTTAATTTTTGTCGAAGTTGCGTCAAAGTTTGGTTGTAAAAATCCTCGACATTTCCTCGACATTTCACAAACTTCCATGTCCACACCTGTCGAAGTGGTCTCGAAGTCGAAGTCCTGTTCCATGGCTTCAGCTATATACGAAATTTAATCTACTAAACGGAGTGACTCCAATTACATGGTATTTTCATTGTTACAAAATATTTTTCTGGCATATTTACAGTACCAGCAGAAAGAGCAGCAAGTCTACCTGAGAAATTGTCTCATTCCAACAACCTAGTATAAAAGGAAGAACTAACAACCTGATCCAGAGCACAGGCAAACAAATCCAACACATGTCCTTGATGCACTAGTTGTTTGGCCAACCCCTCATAGAACTTAACCGCTTTATCATAAAATGAAGCAGCACCTTTGTCCAAGTCTTTGTGAGAACGTATTGGCTCTGAAAGAGTTCTTGAGACGATCTGTAAGATTCAATCAAGAAATGCAGTTTAGTGACCCCAAAAAATCCAGTAGAATTTGGAGAGCCAAAGAGAAACTTTTCAGAAGTCTTTAATCAATAAAAAAAAGCTAGAAGCTGAACAATGATGTGATTGGAGGATAATTGAAAAGTACCAAGACTTTTTTGAAGCAGCAGATATCGTCATTCGGTATTATGACTTTTCTGTAAAAATGGGCCATAAGCGGTGGGTCCATCCCATAACAAAAAAGAGAAGCAACACGTTTTCTTTAATAAAAATTTATTTTGTGCAAGGGTCTACAGTCCTATCATAACCACGACGCAGGACCTTAGTTGTTTGTATATAAACCCCCCTTCTGGTGCCCGCAAGTTTAAAAGTTAAAACCACAACCTGCATTACAACCAACAGCAGGCTTAACGAGCTGAACCAACTGTCAAGTGCAGAAATCAAATCTATATCACTCAAATGTGCTAATCATCTGTACAAACGTGAGTATGGCAATTTCTTTTATAACTGGCCATGCCCCACAGCTTCTATGGAATGTTTGTTTGAGACTTTTGAGTGTCACATAGCAATTTAGTCTCATCTCCTAAGCATTCTTCTAGGTGAGAAGTTAATTCTTTAAGCACAAAAAAAAACTTGTAGCATAAGATAAATTCCCTAATAGATAAAATAATAGCAAACTGAAAAAAAAGTAGTTTAAGAAAGTCTAACTGAAGAAGTTGACCAGAATATGCACTAGTTGACCTACAAATAAAACACCAATATCATTAACTACGGTGCTTCAGTCACTAGATCTTTTGCCAAAAGATAGGGAGGCTCCTTTATTGTGATTTTTAGCGCCAGTGCAAAGCTGGTGAATGCCTGTGATGATGGTTGTGCGCCCTGTCCAGCCTGGTCTGCATCCCGGCTCACGTCAGTGGACAAACCTGTTCTGGATTGCCCCTTTTGAATTCATCAGGTTTCTAAGAAGACAGCCCTAAAAGAGAACCTTAAAAGGTGGATTCTTTGAGAGTGGCAATCACAGCTAAGTGTTTGAAGCAGATCTTGTCTCAATAAGGCGAAGTGCAAGCTTCAATAATTGGAGGCATTCCTTTATCGTACACACGCATATAGATAGGCATATATATATATATATATATATATATATATATATATATATATATATATATATATAGAGAGAGAGAGAGAGAGAGTCAGGCTAGAATAAACTCGAGTGTATCCGGAGTAGAATACACTCAAGTAGTTTTTCATGATGTAATTTTTTTTTAAAATCTAATCCGTAGATTTTCTTAAACATCGTGTGAAAAACTCATATAAAATTTGAGCCCATTTGGACATTCATAGATCATGTTATGAAAACCACAAAAATTATGCATTTCAAATTAGTTTCGTGCGTCGGTTTTGTTGCCCTCAGATGAGTGACTTATACTCATCCAAATGAGCTAAAAATTTGTATGTAGCCTAATTATAGTATGACAATGAAGATCAATGGTTTACATTTTGCAAAAAAACAGTCTTCTTATACAAACACCACTTGAGTGTAGCATGCGATCTATACACTCGAGTGTATTCTAGCCTCTCTCTCTCTCTCTCTCTCTCTCTCTATATATATATATATATATACACACTTAATAGTTAATACACACACACATTATATATATACATGTGTGTGTATGTATGTATATATACACATACATATTGATATTTAGATACACTTAAAAAGACCATTCTGATTAAACTTACTATTCTAACCTGATCCCTGATTCCCTACACAGCTAAACTGAACATGTACCCCCGACATCCCCGAATCGGGCCAACCCTAAACCCACAAGCAGCAATTATAGTAATTCTTACCACACAGCTGCAAACAGCAAACTACAGCCACAGCCATAGCACGCCACAGCCTGACAAACCATCCATGTTGCAATGGAAGCATGGTGTTGACACTGTCGCAGTAAGTCGGGTCGTCCACTCCTTCAAAAAGGCTTATCACTTATGCCACTTCCACTCTTCATTGCCCCAAGCTCAGACATTTGAGGTGTGTGCCTTGCTCATGCATGCTAGGGCGTGCACCCCATCGCAAATGGGTCGCCTCACCTCGAGGTGTATGCCCTAAGGTACTCCTTTTGATATATGGTCGTACAGAAATTATGAAATAGGCAAAGGGACCCAGGCTTAGCATAGAGGGTGGATCCCTCGTAAACTTGGTGAGTACCATAATTTTCACTTTGATCACAAGCCAGGGAATCTAGGCCCAGATTCCTTGATGACATACTAGTGAGCATTAGAATCAACAATCTCGAACAGCCATGATGAAGTATCCAAGTTTATCTAGAGGCATTGTAGTAGTTTCCCTAAGAGCATGATGTCGGACACATACCCCTACACAAATGCACAAACATTAAACATATACACCATATGTGCAATTTACAAGTTTTTCAGACATCAGACACCATTGTGCCTATGTAAGAAAAGAGATAAGCATGCTCTAGTAATGACTCACTCCATCTTTACTTTGGTTTGGACTAGCCACGAGAAGCTTAATGGCATGCCAACCAATGAAGTGGCACCCCAGCGGTAAAAGTGATGATGTAAGACTGAGAGGTCATGAGTTCAAACCCAGGCGACGGGATGAATGAATTGCCAATTTTAAAATTAAAAAAAAAAAGCTTAATGGTATTCCACTAGGAGGAAGCATTCCCCTTCTCTAGTAACCCTAGCACATAGCCGCAAACAGCAAATTACAACCACAGCCATAGCATGCCACAGTGGTAATAAACCATCCTTGTTGCAACGGAAGCGTAGTGTTGATACCGTTGCAGTAAGTCGGCTTGTCCACTCCTTCAAAAAGGTTATCACTTATGCCACTTCCACTTCATTGTCTCAAGCTCAGACATTTGAGGTGTGTGCCTTGCTCATGCATGCTAGGGCCTGCACCATAGCAAATGGGGGCTGCCTCACCTCGAGGTGTACGCCCTAGGGTACTCCTTTTGATATATGGTCGTAGAAAAATTATGAATCAGGCAAATGGACTCGAGCTTAGCATAGATGGTGGAGCCCTCTTAAACTGGGTGAGTACCATAATTTTCACTTTCATCACAAGCCAGGGGCTCTAGGCCCGGATGCCTTGATGGCACACTAGTGTGCATCAAAGTCAACAATCTCAAACAGCCATGATATAGTATCCAAGTTGATCTAGAGGCATTATAGTAGTTTCCCTAAGAGCATGACATTGGGCACATACCCCTACACAAACGCACAAACACGTACACCATATGTGCAATTTACAATTTTTTCAGACATCACACATCATAGTGCCTTTGTAGAATAAGAGACAAGCATGCTCTAGTAATGACTCACTCGATCTTTACTTTGGTTCGGACTAGCCACATGAAGCATGATGTCAAGCCACTAGGAGGAAGCATTCCCCTTCTCGAGTAGATATCAGGGACTCTCCCACCAATGGAAACATGTTGTTAACAACTGGTCATGGGTGACATTGATCACCCAACTTTAAAGAACTGTCTGAATTGATTGTTCCAAGTCAAGTTGCTCATGTTCTACAAGGAATTGCAGACCTCCATCTATGTCCATGGTGTTGTCAACATCATTGATTCCTGTAATGACCCATTTTCAAATTAGTCATCTAATTAGGGTTTACTTGGATGATTGTATGCTTAACTAAGTTGATCATTGCTTAAAGCTTGATTCGTAATGGTAGTTAAGTTTTGATATTTTAAATATAATGATAAGGTTTAATCATAGTTTGATTCACATAATTAGGGTTAAGATTTGGAAACCCTAATCGGCCCAATTAGGGTTTTGATGACATATGAATACAGAATTTGATGAGTATAGTGTCTTACTAAATGGTTTTTAGTATTTTATGTGTAACTCTGATTTAATTAAAATTTGGATATGATTTGATTATCTTAAATGTGAACATTATTGAAAAATATCAGAATTTTTTAAGAATGTTCTGACCAGTTTGTCGGTCGAGTTTCAAACTCGACAGATCATATTTTCAAATTGATATAGCAGTGTGGTAATTGAATTTTATATTTTTATTAGTATATCCAATTGATCTCAAATTTTAACTGTAGTTGGAAAACTCCATTATAGACACCATATTAAATTTATGTCATTTTTGGATGTTTTTAGATCTCTACAGAGAGGGGTGTCGGTCGAGTTCTGTGAAGGACAAACTCGACCGACCATGATGTTGACTGCAATATAGCAGTGTAGTATTCGATTTTTAATTATTTATTGGTAACTCTAAATGATCTAAAAATTTTACTATTTTTTATAAACTCAATTTTAGACATTGGGTTAAAGTTTCATAATTTTTGGATAAGTTTTGAGTTCTGAAAAGTGTGGTTTCGGTCGAATTTATAACTCAGCCGACCAACCAGTCTGAGCAAAATAAAAATACATTGAGGGGCTTGTTTGCAATTGTTCTAAGCACCTCAATTCATCTATATGACTAACCTAATATACAAGAAGCTCTCATAACTCGTCCTTCCTATCAAAGAAACGAAATTCTTGAGAGAGAGGAGAGCTAGGGTTTTGAAAAGAGAAAGTGGAGGAGATGTTGACCTAGGGTTTCTCTATCCAAGATATGATGAAATCAAGTAAGTTTAGCTTCTTTGCATAGCATTTCATGGTGAATCTTCTCTCACATGTCAAGATTCCGTCCCTCCCCTGATTTGATTCAAAATCACATCAAATCTCCCCCTTTTCTCACTCTTTCTCTTCTAATCCCCATTTCTAGGGTTTCCTAGTTGAGAGGAGAAAGAATTGGATTCATTTGCGAGAGTTTGATTGGGTTTCCAAAACTTCAGAGGTTGACCTACGTTTTTAAGGTGCTTGGCACCTGAGGTGAATGTTTTTCTCCCTCCTAAGCTTTGTATTCATGTTGAAAGCCTAATTCTATCTGGTTAAAACAATCAGAAACCTTGTTTGTATATGTATGTGATTGGATTTGATTTGGGAAAGATATTCGGGGATCCAATTCTACTGATTTTGATTATTTCTCATTGATTGGAACTTGATTAGTTCCTGATATATTGATTGAGGATCAATGAGTATTCTTATGGGTAGATTACTATTCTATTTCATGTGAACTTTGCCTAAAAATCAGCCCAATGGCCGATATGCTTGGAATTGAATTGACATGTATAAAATCATATTTAAATTGTACTAGATTGTATTATACAAGTGTATTGTTGAATGTTCATGGAATTGAGTAACCACATATCCTATTTAGGATTTGTGTTGAGGAAGTGAATCAAATGAGTCAATTAATCAATGTATACTTACGATTGATGAATGAAATGTGTGAAAACGAAAAACTAGGGTTTCCATGTTTGTGAATCACTCTAATGAATCCTTGAGTCATGATTGGATTACTGAATGATATGATTCTTATGATATGTTGAACTAAGGAATGACTTCTTGAAAACCCTAAAAGTTTATTACTAAGACGATTATGAGTGATAAAGCTAGAACTTGTATATGATGTTGTAAATGTGATCAAATGCTAAAGTTGAAAGTATTAATACTTCAATTGAATATGATGAGTCTTACTAATATCATCCAAGTGTAATGCATTTGTTTTAGTATAATAAAGAATGATCATTGTTGATTATGGGAATGAAATTAGGAGTCGATGACATGATACACATATCTAAATATAAGAAATGATATGAAGAAAAAAATGTATTGATGGTGATGACAAGTTAAAGATGAAACTAATGAAGTTATTATGATGAAGTCTTTAATCCTTTGTTTTAATTACATGTGGCTTAAGACAAATTGAATGAAACATACGAAAACTAGACTTTGATGGATATCAATGATAAGAGAAGTATTGTATACCAAGTGAGTTAAAAATGATTGGTTCCAGTAATTTAATGAACATGGCATGAGAGAAGTTGAGATTAATGAATATGAAATTGAAGGAAAAAGATGAGAATTAGTAGATGAATTTAAGAAACAAACTCTAACCCTAAAATGTTGAGCTAGATGGTGCTAATGAATAACAATCTCAATGAGGGATTAAGGAATGTACATAATTGTCGTTTAATTCAATCAAAAGATGAGGTTCAAGCATTTGAATTGATTTACAAGAATGTGTTCTTGTATTGTGATTGTTTGATAGAATACTTATACTATGAAAATGAACTATTTTGATGGAATTCAATTGATAGTCAACACGTTTTGATTAATATCCCCATATGAAGAATGTGAAATAAAAGAAAAGAGAACTAAGTCTGTTATGCATGTATATGCATGAAATTTATTGGCATCTATTCAGATTGGATGGAACAAGCATATGTCATATGATAAATCTATTCTGAGTATGAGGAATGATACATGATATCTATATGCTTTTACTGTTGCCAGTTCTAATGCCTCTGCTAATATTTGTTCAGAATTGTGATATACAATGAACTGATAAGATTTATGTTGAAATTGAATTTAATATGCACTCCTTACATTGAGAAACCCTGATAAGGGTAAATATTGCATAATGAGATTATGTCTAGGGCTGAAAGCCCACTGATGATGATAAAACCCTGATGGGGTAAATGCTGGACAATAAGATTATGTCTCGGGAAGAAAGTCCACTATTGATGATTGCAATGAGATGATGTAGAAGATAGAAATAATCATATGTGTTGCAATATACATATTTATTGTGCTTCTTGCTATGATCATTGTCCTTATTGATAAACTTGATATGTTTCATGTTATTCTAGTTACGCGAGAATACACGGATATGATATATGATGTTTTGAGTTCTTGTAAGATGAGTAAAAGAGATTAATAATAAGTATAGTGATCGAACATCTATTTAGGCAAACACCATGAGTTTCCCCCGAGGACCACACTGGGGAAACAAAACGGATCTCCTTGTACTAATCGATGAATTATGAGAAGGCTTTTCAGAGTGTGGATCGAGACCTTAAAGGTTAGACCACCAAGATTTAGGAGTGAGTCATCTACAGTGGCTCTGGCCCTAAATCCTTACTGTGAAAGTCTATGTCCAGATGGAATAGACTCTGTTGAAATGAAATATGTGAAATGAAAAATATGTGAAATACTATGATATGTGATATACTGTTTTGTTAGTTCCTATCTCGTGTACCCGAGATGAGGACATAAGCCTCTTTAGGCAACCCTGAGGTGGTCAGGGTCTATTGTTGATATCTTAGGGTGGTCGGCTAAACCCTAAGATAATGACGGTGAGTTGTTGACACGAGAATCAGGCGTGGCGACTTCTACTTGGTGAGGTACAAGCCAAGTAGTTTCAGGGCAAATGAATAAAAGATGATAAGCCGTGTAGAACATGATGTGAATGATTGTTAAATTCCTTGTACTGCTACTTGATGATTTGTCATTGTTGAGTATGCTTCTTGTTGTGGAAAGTAATCATGCTGCTATGGACATTTTCTATTTCATATTATGATGTCATGTTGACAAGTTATAAATGATGGGATTTATATCCATTCTGAATATGAGTTGGATTGCTTGCTATTTGATAGTATTGTTTGGTAGATATGTATTATGTGTACTTCAGCTTCAGAACTGCAGGATGTGATCCTGGTCCGGCTGGTGGAGTGTCACAAATATAATGTTATTGCTATGTATTGATTCAAAATGCTTAGAACTTGACTTATTACTCATGTTGTAGGATTCTTAATCTGAACTAAGTATATGTTGATTTGTTCATAGACATGCTTTAAAAGATGTTTCAAAGTTATAATTGGTTTAAGTGATTACCGTATCTATTGGATTCGACTATCATTGTAAGCTAGATTTGACTCATGATAGAACTATGTACCAAACTTTTCAATATTTGCATGTTTCTGTTAAGTTTATTATACTTAATCTGATGTTGATGCATGTACCTAGCTTGAGTGGGAGGTATCCACTGACTGGGGCTCTATGTGAGTCTCATGATGTTGTTTCAAATGTTTTTAGGTATAATGCTATCCAGCGGAGAGGTCGTGATAAAGAAGATATAAATAGCATAATCTAGATAGATTAGAATGTCCCTGCACTCTCTCTTTCCCGGGATGGGTTGTAGATTAAGTTTGTTCATCAATGTGCATGTATCTGATGTAAATTGAACCGCATATGAGAACAAGATTTGATTCTGGATTTAATGGAGTTGAATATGATTTGTGATATATAAATGTGATGTCCTATATGTAACATTGATTTATGAGTTTGTGAAGAAAGAAAAAGGAAAAATTTATCTGTCTTTTTCATATATTGTTTAATCGCCTCTGTCAAGAATTCACTATTTTATTTCATAATCTGGGGGTTTGGGATTATCTCTAATGGTTGGTATTTATGCTGATCAAAAGAGTGGGTCTCGACAAACATGGTATCAGAGCCTAGGTTAGATGAGTCTGCAAGAACAATAGGATCTAGGACTATATGATAATTTAGATGTTGAATATAACCTGAATGATGTGCATACTGACTAAATTTAGTATCCAAATACTTTGGTCAAGTATTTGGGTATTGAGCTAAACTAGTATGGAACTGTCGACTGTATTTCTTCTGGATGCCCTGACCAAGTATCCAGATGAACATCGTTTGGTAGTATAATAAGATGCAAAAAAAAGAATGGTGATAAAATGGTGAAAGAGAAAAAGATTTTATAATTCAATATGGAACCTATGGAAAACATGAAATTTCATATAAGAAAGACAAAATCTTAATGGATTATGAAGACAAACTCTAATGAGTTTGAATTTGAGTATGAAATCTGAAATTGTGAGAAAAACCTATGGACTAAGATGCACACTAGATGATCTTCTTCATAAAAGAAATTGATGAATGTGGATGATAATATGTGAATGAGTCATAATCTTAATCCATGAGATACACAATCAAATTTTAAAAAAATAGTGAAAGGTGATGTGAATCAGATCTTGATAAATGATGTATTACTAATATTTGTGAAGTAAGTGTTTGTCATACTCAAGGAGAGATATGATGATGACATAGGATGAAATATCCATCTAATACAGCAACAACAAAAAAGATGTCAGATGAAAGAAAGATAAAATGGAAGACTTTGTAACTGGATGTCGAGAGAGATGAATGATTAGATGATATGATATTCTTCCATATCTTTTCTTGGATTTCGGGACGAAATCCTAAAAGGAGGGGAGAATTTGTAATGACACGTTTTCAAATTAGTCATCTAATTAGGGTTTACTTGGATGATTGTATGCTTAACTAAGTTGATCATTGTTTAAAGCTTGATTCGTAATGGTAGTTAAGTTTTGATATTTTAAATATAATGATAAGGTTTAATCGTAGTTTGATTCACATAATTAGGGTTAAGATTTAGAAACCCTAATCGGCCTAATTAGGGTTTTGATGACATATGAATACAGAATTTAATGAGTATAGTGTCTTACAAAATGATTTTTAGTATTTTGTGTGTAACTCTGATTTAATTAAAATTTGGAGATGATTTGAATATCTCAAATGTGAACATTATTGAAAAATATCAGAATTTTTTAAGAATGTTTTGACATGTTTGTCGGTCAAGTTTCAAACTCGACCGATCATATTTTCATATTGATATAGCAGTGTGGTAATTGAATTTTATATTTTTATTAGTATACCCAATTGATCTCAAATTTTAACTGTAGTTGGAAAACTCCATTATAGACACCATATTAAATTGGTGTAATTTTTGGATGATTTTTTATCTCTACAGAGAGGGGCGTCGGTCAAGTTCTGTGAAGGACAAACTCGACCGACCATGCTGCTGACTGCAATATAGAAGTGTAGTATTCAATTTTTAATTATTTATTGGTAACTCTAAATGATCTAAAATTTTTACTATTTCTTAATAAACTCAATTTTAGACATTGGGTTAAAGTTTCATAATTTTTGGATAAGTTTTGAGTTCTGAAAAGTGTGGTTTCGGTCGAGTTACTCAGCCGACCAACCAGTCTGAGAAAAATAAAAATACATTGAGGGGCTTGTTTGCAATTGTTCTAAGCACCTCAATTCATTTATATGACTAACCTAACACACAAGAAGCTCTCATAACTCGTCCTTCCTATCAAAGAAACAAAATTCTTGAGAGAGAGGAGAGCTAGGGTTTTGAGAAGAGAAAGTGAAGGAGATGTTGACCTAGGGTTTCTCTATCCAAGATATGATGAAATCAAGTAAGTTTAGCTTATTTGCATAGCATTTCATGGTGAATCTTCTCTCACATGTCAAGATTTCGTCCCTCCCCTGATTTGATTCAAAATCACATCAAATCTCCCCCTTTTCTCACTCTTTCTCTTCTAATCCCCATTTCTAGGGTTTCCTAGTTGAGAGGAGAAAGAATTGTATTCATTTGCGAGAGTTTGATTGGGTTTCCAAAACTTCAGAGGTTGACCTACGTTTTTAAGGTGCTTGGCACCTGAGGTGAGTGTTTTTCTCCCTCCTAAGCTTTGTATTCATGTTGAAAGACTAATTCTATCTGGTTAAAACAATCAGAAACCTTGTTTGTATATGTATGTGATTGGATTTGATTTGGAAAAGATACTCGGGGATCCAATTCTACTGATTTTGATTATTTCTCATTGATTGGAACTTGATTAAATCCTGATATATTGATAGAGGATCAATGGGTATTCTTATGGGTAGATTACTATTCTATTTCATGTGAACTTTGACTAAAAATCGGCCCAATGGCCGATATGCTTGGAATTGAATTGACATGTATAAAATCATATTTAAATTGTACTAGATTGTATTATACAAGTGTATTGTTGAATGTTCATGGAATTGAGTAACCACATATCCTGTTTCGGATTTGTGTTGAGGAAGTGAATCAAATGAGTCAATTAATCAATGTATACTTACGATTGATGAATGAAATGTGTGAAAATGGAAACTAGGGTTTCCATGTTTGTGAATCACTCTAATGAATCCTTGAGTCATGATTGGATTACTGAATGATATGATTCTTATGATATGTAGAACTAAGGAATGACTTCTTGAAAACCCTAAAAGTTTATTACTAAGACGATTATGAGTGATAAAGCTAGAACTTGTATATGATGATGTAAATGTGATCAAATGCTAAAGTTGAAAGTATTAATACTTCAATTGAATATGATGAGTCTTACTAATATCATCTAAGTGTAATGCATTTGTTTTAGTACAATAAAGAATGATCATTGTTGATTATGGGAATGAAATTAGGAGTCGATGACATGATACACATATCTAAATATAAGAAATGATATGAAGAAAAAAATGTATTGATGGTGATGGCAAGTTAAAGATGAAACTAATGAAGTTATTATGATGAAGTCTTTAATCCTTTGTTTTAATTACATGTGGCATAAGACAAATTGAATGAAACATACTAAAACTAGACTTTGATGGATATCAATGATAAGAGAAGTATTGTATACCAAGTGAGTTAAAAATGATTGGTTCCAGTAATTTAATGAACATGGCATGAGAGAAGTTGAGATTAATGAATATGAAATTGAAGGAAAAAGATCAGAATTAGTAGATGAATTTAAGAAACAAACTCTAACCCTAAAATGTTGAGCTAGATGGTGCTGACGAATAACAATCTCAATGAGGGATTAAGGAATGTACATAATTGTAGTTTAATTCAATTAAAAGATGAGGTTCAAGCATTTGAATTGATTTACAAGAATATGTTCTTGTATTGCGATTGTTTGATAGAATACTTGTACTATGAGAATGAACTATTTTGATGGAATTCAATTGATAGTCAACATGTTTTGATTAGTAACCCCATATGAAGAATGTGAAATAAAAGAAGAAGAGAACTAAGTCTATTATGCATGTATATGCATGAAATTTATTGGCATCTATTCAGATTGGATGGAACAAGCATATGTCGTATGATAAATCTATTTTGAGTATGAGGAATGATACATGATATCTATATGCTTTTACTGTTGCCAGTTCTAATGTCTCTGCTAATATTTGTTCAGAATTGTGATATACAATGAACTGATAAGATTTATGTTGAAATTGAATTTAATATGCACTCCTTACATTGAGAAACCCTGATAAGGGTAAATATTGCATAATGAGATTATGTCTAGGGCTGAAAGCCCACTGATGATGATAAAACCCTGATGGGGTAAATGTTGGACAATAAGATTATGTCTCGGGAAGAAAGCCCACTATTGATGATTGCTATGAGATGATGTAGAAGATAGAAATAATCATATGTGTTGCAATATACAGATTTATTGTGCTTCTTGCTATGATCATTGTCCTTATTGATAAACTTGATATGTTTCATGTTATTCTAGTTACGCGAGAATACACATATATGATATATGATGTTTTGAGTTCTTGTAAGATGAGTAAAAGAGATTAATAATAAGTGAAGTGATGGAACATCTAGTTAGGTGCCCTGAACACCGTGAGTTTCCCCCGAGGACCACACTGGGGAAACAAAACAGATCTCCTTGTAGTAATTGATGAATTATGAGAAGGATTTCCGGAGTGTGGATCGAGACCTTAAAGGTTAGACCACCAAGATTTAGGAGTGAGTCATCTGGAGTAGCTCTGGCCCTAAATCCTTACTGTGAAAGTCTATGTCCAGATGGAATAGACTTTGTTGAAATGAATATGTGAAATGAAAAATATGTGAAATACTGTGATATGTGATATACTATTTTGCTGGTTCCTATCTCGCGTACCCGAGATGAGGACATGAGCCTCTTTAGGCAACCCTGAGGTGGCCACGGTCTGTTGTTGATATCTTAGGGTGGCCGGCTAAACCCTAAGATAGTGACGGTGAGTCGTTGACACGAGAATCAGGCGTGGCGACTTCTACTTGGTGAGGTACAAGCCAAGTAGTTTCAGGACAAATGAATAAAAGAAGATACGCCGTGTAGAACATGATGTGAATGATTGTTACATCCCTCGTACTGCTACTTGATGATTTGTCATTGTTGAGTATGCTTCTTGTTGTGGAAAGTAATCATGTTGCTATGGACATTTTTTATTTCATATTATGATATGTCATGTTGACAAGTTATAAATGATGGGATTTATATCCATTCTGAATATGAGTTGGATTGCTTGCTATTTGATAGTATTGTTTGGTAGATATGTATTATGTGTACTTCAGCTTCAGGACTGCAGGATGTGTTCCTGGTCCGGGTGGTGGAGTGTCACAAATATAATGTTATTGCTATGTATTGATTCAAAATACTTAGAACTTGACTTATTACTCATGTTGTAGGATTCTTAATCTGAACTAAGAAGTATCTGTTGATTTGTTTATAGACATGCTTTAAAAGATGTTTCAAAGTTATAATTGGTTTAAGTGATTACCGTATCTATTGGATTAGATTACTATTGTAAGCTAGATTTGACTCATAATAAAACTATCTGCCAAACTTTTCAATATTTGCATGTTTCTGTTAAGTTTATTATACTCAATCTGATGTTGATGCATGTACCTAGCTTGAGTGGGAGGCATCCACTCATTGGGGCTCTATATGAGTCTCATGATGTTGTTTCAAATGTTTTTAGATATAATGCTATCTAGCGGAGAGGTCGTGATAAAGAAGATATAAATAGCATAATCTAGATAGATTAGAATGTCCCTGCACTCTCTCTTTCCCGGGATGGGTTGTAGATTAAGTTTGTTCATCAATGTGCATGTATCTGATGTAAATTGAACCGCAAATGAGAACAAGGTTTGATTCTAGATTTAATGGAGTTGAATATGATTTGTGATATCTGAATGTGATGTCCTATATGTGATATTGATTTATGAGTTTGTGAAGAAAGAAAAAGGAAAAATTTATCTGTCTTTTTTATATATTGTTTAATCACCTTTGTCAAGAATTCATTATTTTATTTAATAATCTAGGTTTAGGTTTGGGATTATCTCTAATGGTTGGTATTTATGCTGATCAAAATAGTGGGTCTCGACAATTCCTCTGTTTATTTTGTTGTTTGGGGGGTGGGGGAAGTTTTATCGCCCCAAGGGTATAGGCCCCATGTACAAAAGTCCCTAGTGGCTAATGTTGGGTGATCTTCAAGCGAGGCAAACTTTATATCTGTCTTTGTGCAATCATTCAATCCATGGTCCAAATAGTCTTGCCTTTCCTTCATTAAGGGAATAACTGAGGGGAACAGAGGGACTTGTTGCAACTACCATAGCTCAAGATCATATCATAGGTTGCATGTGAGTCTCCATTGAGCAAGAAAATCCACCTTTTATGGAATGAATCAAACAAGGAAACATTAAAACATAACATACTAGAACTAGCTCTTATCAAATTTGGCCTAATCTTGCATCGCCGGAATTGAGGGAAGCCATTAGGCATCATCTCCCTTGCTGAAGTATGATTCTTATGCGGAGATCTTCCCCAACTCCCCTTGTTTGAGTCAAAAGAATGGTTGCGAAAAAAGAGCAAGAGACCAAGGTGCTAAAAGAGGCTAGGCTCTGAGTCTATTTTGCATGACCTCATCACAAGTATCTAGATTAGAGATGAACAATGCCTCTTGGTTAAGGTGTTGTTTCTTGTGGTGGTAGGAATATGCATGCGGGAACCAATGAGGTTGCATGGTTTTTTCTAATGTTCCTCCCCTCATGATGAATATTTTCCATGGGTTCATGCTTGGAAGCAACTACTAGAGTATAGAAAGATCTTGTTTTTATCTTTTTCTTTTAAGTTAAGAATCTCATTTTATCTTAAGTGACATTTTTTGTTTGCATTACCTACCCTTAAGGGTTAGGCTTGAGTTTTTTGCCCTTTGTTCAAGCATGTTGTATCTCATAATGGAGTATCTTCGACATTGAAAGTTTTGATTAATCAATGGATGTGCTCTAATATCTAAATATATTAACTAGGTGTCGGTATCTAAAAATATTGTCATTATTATAATTACCAAAATTCGATTGTAGAAAAGTACATCAAGAGCAGCAGTATGAGAAAAAATGAGTGAAGCCATTGGTCCTTGTTATCAAAAGCAGATATATCGAAGATGAAGATGTACATTACCAAACTAAAGACTGAAATTTGGACAAAATAATTTACTAGTCATCTCTATTCCAAAATGGAGCTTCTACTGAATACTCTAGCATAATCAAGAAACATGACCCGTGGTATAGCTGAATCAGAAAGAAGAATCTATGTGGACCAACCCAAACATGGTTGCGATAGAGGCTAACATGACAATGATGATGATCTAAAACACAAATAGACATATTTAGGCCCTAAGGTGCACACGTTATATATTAGGGGTCTTGTGAAAGTGAAGGATTAATGACAATGGCTACAAAGAAGACCATAATGAAGGTCACAAGGCTGAATATCTGCTTAATTGTTTCAGCTTTTGTACACCAAAATGAAGTTATTCGTTTATTCTATTTTGCCAGCTTATTATCAGACAAATACACATATTTAAGTAACAAGTTGCAAACATCATATTAGGGGGTCTTTGTGAAAGCGAAGGAATAACTAACAATGTTTTCAAAGATATAAGACTATACCTACGGTGACAAGGCTGAATATTTACTTATATCATTTGATAGACAGCAATTAATGGAATAAATAAAAAATATACAACCTTTTACCTGCGAATAAGACCTTACACAAAAGAAAATATGTGTTTCCCTGATTTCAAATTCTGCACGAGTTTAGATTTCTAATTGCCATGTAACCAATGCAAAAGAAGATATAGCCAAAGGTCTAAACAATGACAAGAACAAATACCAAATCATATGGGACATAGTAGATAACAGGTGGGACAAGCAGTTGCACACACATCTACATGCTGCAGCATATTTTCTAAATCCACAAATTTAGTATGATCCTATTTTCTCGATACATGCAGAAGTGAAACAAGGGTTGTACGATTCCAAGGATAAGTTGCTCACTTTCTGAGGACAGCGCTAAGGTTGATTTGCAACTAGTTGCATTTGTCAATTCACATGGCCTATTTGGTAGACATAATGCAATAAATACAAGGAAGTTGAGAAGTCTCGATAAGATTTAACAAGTTTAAGTCAACGTTGTATAGGCGGCCAGGCGACCAGGCGTTCCATATGGACGCCCAGGCGGATGCCCAGGCGTTTCCAAGCGTTTTTAAATATATCTTGTTTTAATATATATATTAATAATATATATATAATCTTGTTTATATATATATATATATATATATATAATCTTGTTTTAATATATATATATATATATAGATATATCTAAATTGCTTATATATAGTAGAAATAGCCCGTTTGAAAATCTGAATTTGTAGCACTCTTTTAGAAGATATTTGCCATTTTCCTTTGTTGGGTTTTTGTAAAGCCGATTTGAGTTAATCACAAAATTGATTACTCATAATCAGAAATCAGAAATGTCAACTATATTTGTATTTCTATTCCTGAGGCTATACATTTATAAAACAAAACAGTAGATTAATAAAGTCAAATAGTAGACAAGTTAAAACAGTACATTAATACTAATCAGTAGATAAATTAATAAAAAACAGTGGATAATAAATACAAATCGGTAGATAAGTAAATACTAATCAGTAGATAAATAAATACAAATCAACAGATAAGTAAATACAAATCAGTAGATAGAAATTCAAAACATTAGATAAATAAATACAAATCAGTCATAAATAAATACAAAACATTAGATAAGTAAATACAAATCCGTATATAAAAAAACCAAAGCGTTAGATAAGTGAACTCAAAGCATTAGATCAGATCAGTAGATAAAAAAATTCAAAGCGTTAGATAAGTAAACTCTAAGCATTAGATAAATAAATATAATCAGTAGATAAACAGATACAAAGCATTAGATAAAAAAGTACAGCTCCGTTGATAAACAAATATAAATCAGTAGATGATTAAATAATTTTAAAAAGTAGATGAACAAAGACAAAGCCCTAAATTTAAATAATGTAATGAATCAAAAATCATTAGATGAACAAATCAGTAGATAAGTAAGTACAAATCAGTAGATAAATAAATATAAATCAACAATAAGTAAATACAAATCAGTAGATAAGTAAATACAAATCAGTAAATAAGTAAATACAAATCAACAGATAAGTAAATGCAAACAGTAGATAGAAAATTCAAAACATTAGAGAAGTAAATACAAATCAGTCATAAATAAATACAAAACATTAGATAAGTAAATACAAATCAGTATATAAAAAACCAAAGTGTTAGATAAGTAAACTCAAAGCATTAGATCAGATCAGTAGATAAAAAAATTCAAAGTGTTAGATAAGTAAACTCAAAGCATTAGATAAATAAATATAATCAGTAGATAAACAGACACAAAGTATTAGATAAAAAAGTACAGCTCCGTTGATAAACAAATATAAATCAGTAGATGATTAAATAATTTTAAAAAGTAGATGAACAAATACAAAGCCCTAAATTTAAATAATGTGATGAATCAAAAATCATTAGATGAACAAATCAGTAGATAAGTAAATACAAATCAGTAGATAAGTAAATATAAATCAGCACATGAGTAAATACAAATCAGTAGATAGGTAAATACAAATCAGTAGATAAGTAAATACTAATCAGTTGATGGAAATCAGTAAAATAAAAAACTTTGTTACATGTATTACTTATGGACGCCCAGGTTGAGGCGGGCCTTGGGCCGCCTGGGCGCCCGCCTGTACAACATAGGTTTAAGTTTCTATTAGAATGGCTTATAATTGATAATGTATATAAGCTTTTAGTCTTTAAAATTTAATGTCTTCTACCCGATTGGTGGAATGCATTTGGTGACGAGACTCTAGAGTTGACTAGGTTTGCTCGTCGAGTTCTTAGCTTGACTTGTAGTGCATCTGGATGTGAACATAATTGGAGTTCGTTCGACCAGGTAAAAACTTAAGAACTGATTTCTATATGCAACCAATTAGCTAAGTACTTATCTGGCCTTTTTTCATTATCTTTTAGGTGCACACTGTATTAAAAAACGGCCTGAGCGGCCGCTTAAGCGGCCAAGACCCTCATCTGTTTAATTCAGCCCCTTAAGCAATTTGAAGAAAATTGGCAGCTTTTTCCCTCGCTTCACCCGCTTTTTGCCCGCTTTTTCAAAGAAATATTGTTGTAAGCATGTAACATTACTTAATTATATGGTCCAAGTAGTATTGACTAAATATATTAAACTTGTATACATTAAATGTTCTATGATATACCTAATCCTAATTTAGGATGCAAATTTTGTATGTAAGCTATAACAATAGGGTACTTCTATAATGTATCCAAGTAAATATCATATTACTCTATTATACTTCTAATGGATGATTACTTTTGCTGATTTCCTTGCTGCTTTAAGTAATTGCTGATTGGTACTACGGGTTAGTATTACTGATTTCCTTAGAAATATATTTTTTATATCCACATACGTGTAATTTTGTATAAAAATATATAAGAATTTTGACATCTGTTTTTCAAAAATCGCCCACCTGCCGCTTAATCGGCTACAAGATCACGTTTGCATGCTTCCCACTTCGCACTTTTTAAAACATTGGGTGCACACTAAGAAAAAATCATTTGGCGCCAAAAAATATGAACAAGCTAGTCTAGGTTATGTCTAACTTGAAATTGAAGCAAAGAGGAGTGAGGAAGAAGACAATGGAGGATCCTCTAGTGTTGGAGTTAACAGATTCTGATGATGAGTGTGTCAAATGAGAAAAGACGGCTAATCGTTGTATCAGATAAGAGAAACCCTGCTCCTATAAATTGGAGAACAGGGAAGCGTACAGGATATAAGACAACCCTAATGGGCCAAGACGTACTTGGGCCCATAATACAAAACACTTAACAACATAGCTAAACGGACTCTCTAACACTCCCCCTCAAGCTGAAGTTGGGAGAATCCCAAATCAACTTGCAAATAGAGAGTCAAACACAGAAACAAAACAAAACAAAAAAGATAAACCAAGCCCATACAGAATTTTTCTCCCACTCAATATTACATTAAAGCACTGAAACACTCAGAAACTCATACACTCCCCCTCAAGTAGATACTCCAAGCAAGCAGGCAAGCAGGTCACAAAAGCTTCTCGATCATCTGGAGCAGAAACAAGCAACAACACAATCATCTTGAGCAAAAGATATAATAGTTGATAGGCACCAAGGTCTTCATCAACGTCGTCGTAGTAGTAGCCAGAGAGTGTTGGGTCACAGGCAGCAAAGTCCAGAGAGTGCTGGATCACAGGCAGTAGAGAGTCGATGTGCATACAAGGCACAGACAAGCAGAGAGTCGACGTGTCAAAAATACGGACATGCCAGAGAGTGCTGGAGCACAGCAGTAGAGAGTCAACGACGTAGGCAGATAGAAGACCAGTAGGCACTGTAGCAAGCAAATAAATAACTCCAGTAGACGAAGCTCCATGTAAAGTCAGCAACAGAAAGGTCTTCATCATCTTCCCTCTTCATACCGTATCCATCACAATAGCAGACATCAAAGTCCAGAGAGTGTTGGTCCACAGAGTAGAAAGTCAACGTGCAAATAAAGCACGGACAGCAGAAAGTGCAAAAGCACAAAGCAGCAGGTAAAGTGTGCTAATCATAGCACAAGTAGCAAAGATGACGTCCAAGTATGCAACTTCACAGCAACAGTCGAGGTAGATGTTGAATAAACAATAATAGCAGCAGAGAGCACTAAATAGCAGCAGAAGAATCCATATATCAGCAGTAAATGTGGCATGAAGTAGCATAACATAATTCTTCTCTTTTTTTCTTCATCTCTCCTCCATCTCGTCTCTTCCCTCTACTCTTTCTCCTCTATTCTCCCCCTCACGCCAAGCACGGAAAGAGTAAAGGAGTGGTTGGCGTGGACAGTAAAAAAACAATGGTAGAGGCAAATTTTTTCTATAGGCAAATAGGTGGAGGCACCCGATAACATAAATCAAGATAGAAAATGACCCGGACAAATACATTGCCTTTGGACAGCAATTGTAGACCAGAAAAGGGTCGTGCTACAGTACTCCGCCGGTGACAACGGCTGGGAAGAATTACCAATGCTCCCTCTTTGGAGTACCTTTGCCCTTGACCTTCTTGGGCAACGTAGCAGGGTCCGAGGCACCCCCTTTTGATCAGATTTAAGGGGGGAAACAGTCCTCTGCACCTTGTTTGTTGAAGCCGTAATCTGCTGCAATAAGAGGTTGTTAACAGCAGCCCATACTCTAGCTGATTTGAAGAAGAAAGATGGACATAGCAGCTAATCGCAAGCACCATATGGCAGCTACAACCAAGGGAAAGGTCATCCCAGAAGGGCATGACCTAATATAAACTGGTGTGGGAGCAGCAGCCACTACAATGGCCGCCGTGCTACAGTACGACACTGTAGCGGCGAATGATAAACTCCAAGTTGTTGTTGTTCCACATGAGTGTAGACCTCAAGAAAACTTCCTTGGAGGGATTGATGGCTCTCCTCGGGTTTCCCCTATGACTTTGATACCAAGGGGGAGTCGAGGCTAGCGGGAGGTAACGCCGGGCAGTAGCAGGTAGGGGCGGCAAGGCGGAAGTTGCCGACAACCTGTTGGGAGAAAGGCATGTGGCATGAGGTTTGTGCAAAAGGGAACAAGATGATCACCGACCAAGAAGTAGCCGGCGGGCAGCCAAGCCAGGCCAAGAAGGCGGCGGCCGCCCGCAGGCGTAATGATTTCTTTTGGTCTCCTCTAGGACTAGGTTTTGGATCACTGCTCTGATACCATGTCAAATAAGAAAAGACGGCTAATCGTGGTATTAGATAAGAAAAACCCTGCTCCTATAAATAGGAGAACAGGGAAGCGTACAGGACATAAGACAACCCTAATGGGCCAAGACGTACTTGGGCCCATAATACAAAACACTTAACAACATAGATAAACGGACTCTCTAATAGAGTAGATAGTTGAATTTGAAGGCAGTGAAGTTTTCCAAGATTTGGATGCAAATGGCGCAATTGAGGACGATGTATCGGACTTAGAGGAAGGACATGAAGAAAGACCTCAAAGGAGGAGGCGTGCAGGTAGCCTGAATGTTTTATATTTTCTTAGACATTGATGGTTGCTAATTGCTATCCTATGTCTGATGTTACATATATGTATGTTCTATTAAAATAGGAAAAGAACATGTTGGCGAGGAAGAGGAGATAGAGAATATTGATCATGAAGAGGGAGTTGGGGGTGAAGCTGAGATTCCTTACATGGATGATTCTTTTGATGATCCAATTAGTAGCTCCACTGATGATGATGTGATGGATAAAGCCACATCATGTGCATGATGATCGATGAGACGATGACTCATGTTAATGACAGCACAACTTTTACTATGTTACTCTAGTTGTACTTTTTATGAGCTACGCAACTAGTATGTTGTTTGTGTGGGATTTATCTTGTGACGTGTTGTGACTTGTGAGTCTGTCTTGCCTATTTTGAGTTGTGAGTTGTGACTTTAGATATGAACTGGGGAATATGAGTTTGATGCATTAGGTCATGAATCTATGTGTGATCTTGTGAAAAGTCTAACTTGTGCTTCAAATTTGGAATATAATTAGCATGTATTTTGTGATTTGATTATTATCTAGTTGTCTATATGTAAGTATAACTTACATATATAATACATTATATGTTATATATATAGATATATTGTGTTGTTTACTTGTGCTGCTTTGTTACTCTTGTAATATTAGTCCCATATTGTTCACTTGTACTTATGTCTCTACTCTCAGTTGCTATATTAGAGACTACCTTGTAAATTGTTTTACTCACTGAATAAACAACTCCCTTGCCATTTTAGATAGTATCAGAGCAGGTCCTTTTTTCCCCACCCACCCGGCCAAAATGACGTGAGCCGTCAACCCCCCCCCCGCCGCTGCCCCTGCCCCCCCACCCGTCGGCGCCACCACCCCTCCCCTTTACTTCCCCGCCGCCGCCCACCTCCCCTCCTTCCCTTCCCTAGCACAGTCCCTCTTTCACTAAAGCTACAACTAAACTTTGTTTTATATCCCACATTTTCCTGTTAATCTTTTATCTGTAAGTAAGATGACAAAACAGCTACAGTGCTCTATTAAATTTTATCCTTCTGGTTGTGTTTTGAAGGATCTCCGCACGAAAACGAGGATTGGTTCGGGCCATGAAGGACCAGACGGGCTGTATTATCTGGATGGACCTCCTGTTGCATCTGCTCTGTTGTCTACTTCCGTAACGGGATTACAGTGGCATTTCAGACTGGGTCACCCATCAGCTGCCAAATTAAAACATTTATTTCCTGCTTTATCTGAGAACAGTTTTACTTGTGAAACTTGCGTGTTGGGCAAACAAACTCGTTCTGTTTTTCCTGCTAAAAAGGTTATTGCTTCCAAAGAAATTTTTGATATAGTTCATGCTGATATTTGGGGTCCTTATTTTGTATCGAGTCACTCCGGTGTGAAATATTTTATGACTTTCATTGATGATTACTCTCGCACCATATGGTTGTTTTTGCTTAAGGGTCGGGACACTGTGCTGGAAACTATTCGTACTTTCTTTGTTGAAATTCACACCCAGTTTAACAGGCCTATTAAAACTTTTCGCACTGAAAATGCACTAGAGTTCATGCAAAAATCTGTTACCTCCTTTTGTGCCACTCGTGGGACGATACATCAAACTACGTGTCCTTACACTCCTCAGCAAAATGGCGTAGCTGAGAGAAAAAAACTGCCACTTACTAGAGGTTGCTCGCACTCTTCTCATACACTACAAAGTACCCCATCATTTCTGGCCTGAAGTTGTCTCTACGGCTTGCTATCTTATAAATCGCATGCCTTCCTCTATTTTGCAAAATCAGGTTCCTTACGCCATTTTGTTTCCTGATAAACCTTTATTCTCTCTTCCTCCTCGCATTTTTGGGAATACTTGCTTTGTGAAAAATATTCGTCCTGGACTCACAAAACTTGATGCCCGCTCAACCAAGTGTGATTTCCTGGGGTATTCACGTACACAAAAAGGCTATCGCTTCTTTGATCCGATTCAAAATCAGTGGTTTGTTAGTGCGGATGTGACTTTCTTTGAGCATATGCCTTACTACTCTATTGATGGAGCAAAACTGTCTACTTATATTATGGCCAACACACCTTCACCGGATATTTTTGAGGATTTACCTTCTCCTGATATGCCTACGGAACGCCCATTGAAAGTCTACCAGCGCAGGTCAAAGCAAACTACTCCTTCTGAGGCCCTGGTCGAACCAACTCCTGCGTCTACAGTTGATCCACCACCCAATGAGGTATTTTCTGACCTGGACCTTCCTATCAGTTTAAGGAAATGTGTTCGTTCCTGTACTCAACACCCTATCAGTAATTTTTGTTCCTCTGACAATCTATGTGACAGTTTTGCATGCTTTACTTCTGTTTTGTCTGCTGTGTCTATCCCTAAATCAGCAGAAGAGGCCCTTCGTATTCCTGCCTGGAAACATGCTACGGAGCAAGAAATGCATGCGCTTTGCGATCGTCAGACATGGGATCTTGTCGATCGTCCCTCTTCTTGCCCTACTGTGGGCTGTCGTTGGATATTTACTATTAAATATCAACCGGATGGCACTATTGAACGCCTGAAAGCCAGATTAGGTGCAAAAGGTTATACGCAGACATACGGTGTTGACTACTTTGAGACTTTTTCTCCAGTTGCACGCTTAAATTCTGTTCGCATTCTGATTTCTATTGTTGTAAATAAAGACTGGCCTCTGTTTCAACTCGATGTCAAAAACGCCTTTCTATATGGAGATCTGCAAGAGAAAGTATACATTGAGCAACCTCCGGGATTTGTTGCTAAGGGGAAGTTTGCCCTCAAAATATGTAAAATCAGAAAGGCTATCTATGGTCTTAAACAGAGCCCGCGTGCGTGGTTTGATAAACTCAGTCAGATCTTAATTACCTTTGGCTTTCGGCGATCACAATCTGATCATTCTGTATTTATTCGTATGTCAGCAACAGGACCTGTTATCCTTATTGTGTATGTTGATGATATTGTCTTATCTGCCAGTGATAATGCGGGTATACAGGAAACCAAAAATTATCTAGCACAACACTTCATCACCAAGGACCTTGGCAAACTGCGATACTTTTTAGGCATTAAGGTTGCCAGATCCTCTACAGGACTCTGTCTTTCACAGAGAAAATATGTTCTTGATCTGTTGCAGGAAACAGGCATCTTGGGTTGCAAGCCAGCCAACACTCTTCTGGATCCTAATATGGATTGGGACGATGACAACTCTCCTCCTTATGATGATCGCCACCAGTTTCGGAGACTGGTAGGCAAACTTATCTACCTGACGGTCACTATGGCTGACCTCGCAGCTGTTGTAGATTCATAAGCCGGTATCTTGATAAACCCCGACAATGCCACTGGGATGCTATCTGTCACATCTTACGATATCTCAAAAGCTCGCCAAGGAAAGGTCTTCTGTACAAAAAGCATGGCCATTGCAATTTATCTAGATTCTCAGATTCTGACTATGCAGGAATTCAATCTGATCGGAAGTCTACTTCTGGATATTGTACCTTTGTGAGAGGAAATCTAGTCACCTAGCGAAGCAAAAAGCAGACTGTTGTTGCCAGATCCAGTGCCGAAGCAGAATACAGAGCCATGGCTCATACTGCATGTGAGCTTCTGTGGGTCTGTGGCCTTCTACATGAGTTTGATATTACTTATTCCAGCCCTATTCCTATGTTCTGTGACAACAAAGCCTCCATTTTTATTGCGAGCAACCCCACATTTCATGAACGCACAAAGCATATTGAGGTTGATTGCCACTTTGTTCGGGAGAAAGTTCTATCTGGGCACATCTGCACTCCATATATCAGCACTGACAAGCAGCTTGCGGACATCTTCACCAAAATTTTGCCTAAAGCTCAATTTCAGACTCTGATTGACAAGCTGGGCTTGTTTGACATCTACGCTCCAGCTTGAGGGGGAGTATAGATATACTGTGTTGTTTACTTGTGTTGCTTTGTTACTCTTGTAATATTAGTCCCATATTGCTCACTTGTACTTATGTCTCTACTCTCAGTTGCTATATTAGAGACTACCCTGTAAACTGTTTTACTCACTGAATAAACAATTCCCTTGCTATTTTAGAATATATTATATGAATAACACACATATATATATATATATGTGAACGCCTCGGTACATTCTGAGGCTTATGCCTCGACCGACTCAAGGCTTACGCCTCACCTCGCCAAGACAAAAATGCCTTGTTACGCCTCAGGCATTTTTCAACCTCGAATGTCGCCTTCACATCCACATGAACCGTCACAGAGACCGTGAATCGTGCTTCTGCTCCCGCCATTGGCACCCACACCAAGAACGCTCCTTCCTTCCTGATAGTTCAGTATGGAGCAGTAGGACCATGCCGAAAGCATGGAGCAGTCTGCCAGTGGTGTTGTGGCAGTAGTAGCTAGTTCTCATTCCGAAAGCAGAACCTGACCCCGAATTTGACAGAGGAGAGCATGAACTGAAGGAACTGCTTCCTAACAGCGTCCACCTACATCACCAGTTGGAGCACGTGAAGAGTTGAGAGGGTCGCGGTGGGGAACATGTTCATCATCCATAGCACGAGGATGGCAGTGGCTTTCATGTAGAGCGCGACGAAGACGTCGAGCAACCTTTCGGAGACCATGCAAGACGTCATGGACGCTGACAGCAAGACGTTGATCAATCACCTAGGGGCGATGGAGTACTTGAACATCGAAATCGTGTGTGCCAAAGTAGATGGTTGTGTGAGTGCGAATGACTATTTATTAGGGGTTATGAACACCGAAAACGCGTCGAGGATGTCGAGGAACCACTTGAGCCAGCATAGGATGGATGCCACCCAAAGGAAGGTGTGGGACGGAATTGACAGAGCATGTGATAGGTGAATGCAGCGATGATTGAGAAGCCCATGGATCGCAATGTAGTATCATGAAGGCAGAGCCGACTTGTTACTGCAGCTTGAGGAAGTCTCAAAACCAGACAAGGGATGGTGTCAGGCAACAAAACATGAGATCCATACGCCATGTGTGGGCCAGAACGGTGTGGGAACGACGGCGGCTATGTAGAGGGAAAAGATAGTGGGTGTCTTAAAGGCGGTTGTTAGGAGACAGGTCAAAAGGTTGGAAACATTGAGTGATTGCTTCGATTTGTAATGAGAAGTCATTAAAAGATTTGTAAATGAGTTATATAATAAAATAAGTCTCTATAAAGTTATCTCAAGTTTTTCAAAAAAAGTAGATTTCAACTAATGTGATCAGTGAGTTCAAAATTTCAAGGTTGTTTTGTAATGTTACATTTGTAGGTGTCATGTTGCAATTATGGAGAGAACATTTACAAGTTTTACAAGTTTGCAAAAATATTTATATTCAGTGTCTAATTCATGGATTTGGTTAGAATGGGTTGAAATGGATCCCCATGACCACTAGGTGGGTATGGGTATGTACTATTATATATTGTCTTCAAAAGAAGCAGGTTGGGTTGGGTCAAAATTTTCATTGGTATAGTCATACTTGTCAAGGCGGCTAGGCGGTAAATCCCACCCAATGGGCGCCTAGGCCTGTGTGGACGTTTTTACTTTTCAGTTACATATTTGTGTATTTATAGATATGATATTACAAGCTATTTTGTAAATATATGTTTATGAAATTGTGATATATGACTGACTTGTACTACTAACTGTTGGGAGGGTCAAGAGAAGTATTAAGAGGAAGAAAAAAGAAACAACAGTAGGAGGAACATATTTTGGAATTGAAGGAGAACGAAAACTGGAAAAATGCAAATAATGTGCAAATAAATCAGAAAAGTAAAAACACAACAGCAGGAGAGGAGACGTGAAGTAGAAAGGTGAAGTTAGAAAAACAAAATTAATACATCAGTGCACGGGGTGTGAAAGGAGACTAAGGGGGAGGAAGAAGAGATTAAGAAATTTTTATTGCAGACATGCAAATAGCAGTTGTTGTTCGAGCTGTAGGAGCAAGAAGAAGTCAGAAAAAGAAGAATATATGCAAACAGTAGTACTGCTATAGTAGACGTGGGAGCAGGAGTCGTACGACATGTCTGAATTTTAGCCTCTCAAATAAGAAACATGGGCATAGCTGCAGGATATATTATTTATATTTGACCTGAATCACACCTAACATGACCTAAGGAAACCTGCTTGGTCTTAGTTTGACCTATCTTGATCTAAATTGAACCTAATTTGACCTAAATCTAACCTAATTTTGCATATCATTAACATCTTAGACCTTGATTTACCCTATACATACCTAAATGAAACCTGATTTGGCCAAATGAGGCCAAATTTTCCTGAAGCAGACCTATTCCCCCCCAATCAGACATGTTTTCCCCAAATTAGACCTAATTCGCTAAAATTTGACCCGATTTGGCCTAAATCAGACTTAATTTGCATAACATGACCTAAACAGACCTTACCTCCACTAATTTATCCTATATTGATCTAAATGAGATCCAAGTTTGACCAACTAATACCTAATTCCCCCTACTCAAATTTATTCCCCCCAAATCAGACCTATTTTTTTCAAATTGTCATGATTTGGCCTAAATTAGACCGAATTTTGCATAGCCTGACCTAATTTGACATTACTTCTCCTAGTTTACCCTATACAAATTTTTTTGAAGGTTATATACTAACTTATTTGAGACCCATTTTGGCCAAATCAGACCTAATTTATCCAAATTGGACGTATTTCACCCAAATCAGACCC
Source organism: Alisma plantago-aquatica (assembly GCA_963693085.1). Taxonomy (NCBI): domain Eukaryota; kingdom Viridiplantae; phylum Streptophyta; class Magnoliopsida; order Alismatales; family Alismataceae; genus Alisma; species Alisma plantago-aquatica. The sequence continues at coordinate 702,121,650 of OY856412.1, read as the reverse complement.
ATTTTGCCAAAATTTTACTTGATTTGGCCAAGTCACACCTATTTCAACCATTAAATGAATTGAGGTTAATCTACTTTGACAAAATCCAGACTCAATTCATGCTAATTTAGCTTTTAAATGGCTTAATTTGGGCCTAAAAGACCTTAAACGTCCACTTAATACACTAAATAGTCTGGGCGCCTAGTTTAAGTGCCTTGCGTAGCGCCTAAGACGCCTAGGCGCGCCTAAGCGGCGCCTTGATAACTAAGAGTATAGTGCATATGGGTATGGGTTGCTCATTCCCAGCTCAATTGTCGTCCATATATGTGACATAATTACTGCTGCTCCCCATATTACCGATTTACTGCTGCTCCAATATTACTAATTAATAGCATGCTCCATATATTTTCCTTCACCAAACAGCAACATTGTTGTTGTATTGTTTGGATTTAAGATTTGGTCTTTTTATTCTTCTTCTGATCTCCTCCGGTCCTCCCACATTTTTATTGGTGTTGCTTATCTACTCTTCTTCCTGCCACACTTCCTCCTCTTCCTAGTTCTTTGTCTCATGCCCATCCGCCTTAACTTTGTTGTTTGACTGACTTTTTTTTTGTTCTTTTGACTCTCCCAAGTTGATGCCACTGCTCCATCTTATTATATTATCCTTCGTCCTCTCACATTTCCTCCGCTTACTATTGTTTCCACTCTTCCTCCTATCATCCCCACAAAACATCTCCCACTGGTCTCTTTTAGTCTCTTCTTTTTTCTTCTTCGTCCTCGCATTTCTATTTACTGTTTAGAAATTTGATTCTCTGGTTTGAAAGTACTTACATTAATACAATGCTAATTTCTTGCTTGCATCTTCAATTGTCTTACTCTAGCATTCCTACATTATATATATATATATATATATATATATATATACATAAAGTGCACATAAGGAATAGATATAATAAAACGTAAAATAAATAATAAACAATTGCCTAGAAACACCTAGGCCTCCACCTAGGTTCCCTAGGCGCCGTCAAGGAAAAAGCGACCGCCTAGACAACCTAGGTATGTAAAGTGTAATGCACAAGATTAAAGCATTATAATCATATAATAAAAATCATTAGCAGACAATTACTAAAACACAGTATTGTAATATCCAAGTGTGATTTAAAGTCATATAAATGTACAGTTATATTGTCCATATATAAACAAATCTAGGAACGACTTTTATCAAGTTATGAAAGCAAAAATATAAAACTTATAACCTAGTCATAGAACTCAGAATATAAGAAATAATCGAGTTTCACTATGTTCAAAATAAAAGAAAGTACATGATTTCAGATTTGTAGGTGCTATGATGAAACATGTTTTTTTCCACAGTTTTACCCATTTAAGTCCACAAGCATAAATGGCACAAGATTTTTTTATTGGAGAATAGATTGGTAAGCGGGATAATATGTACATAAGAAATGACATTAACTTAAATGAATTTAATGCTTTTTGTTGAAGTTATGCATCCCAATTCAATTACAATAGGTTGAATAGTTATGCATCCATCCCTGAATTGGTGCCAGGGAATAATAAAGTGTAAAGCTCAATTGCCAAAATCTTAACAAACACCGATTTGAAGTCTTATAACAACAATTGGACAGGTGAACTAAAGAACCTCTAAACTAAAGTTTGTAGGGATGGGGTGTTTTCTATAGTTGATACTGAGCAATAGTAGTAGTAAATAATTTTAATGTCTACTTCTAGATCCAATGTACCAGTCATGATCTATATCGCGTATAGACTACATGTCCATTTTGAGTTCATTTGGACATTGTTTGCCTACGCAACAATTGACACAGGTTAATGTTTATAACATATAGCAGTGATTCTTTTGGTCAATATTAGTTAGAAGTAAACAGATATGGTTATGATTATTGTGTGACATCAGCATGCTATAGAATGGGATCCAACATCCAAGAGCTAATTCTCAGATATAGCAGGTTACTCCTCTAAAATAAATATCAATTTAGAAATCACAAAAAGGTGCATAAGTTCCATTTACTAATTAGAAAGGCAAGTTAATGGAATATAGTTCAGTTTGACACAGAAAGATAACTTACTGAACCAGGTCCCTCTGTGGACGGCCCACCAACAAATGTCATTATTCTTGCCCCAGAGCCAGGAACACAAATGCCTAGCAAACAGGCAGCCACATTTATAGCTGTGCTTGTGCATCGCATAGCACGTTGATCTGGAGGTACAGGCCAGGGATCCTTTTGCAGTTCTTCCAGAACCTTCAACCAGCACAGAAGGTGTTAGCAGGTATCAGTTGGAAGACGCAAAATTACAAAAGTATAGCACGAAGTATGTTCTCTTTAGCATTCTGAAATTTGGCGATACTTGTGTACTTTGTGTCTATTTGATATTTTACTGAACCAAACAAGCCACAGAGTAAATAATAAATCAATTGTTGAATTCTTCCTCAACCCATTTAGCAAAAAGTTGAACATACAGAAATTTGCAGGAATTAGGTTGGAAAATTACAGAATTCAAGACGAATTCGCATTCTGACGCTGGCAAGAGAAACCTGGCAACACTCTCAGCAGTGAGACCATCACGTGGACCAGCAACAACACCCACCGTGGGCCTAGATTTCCTGGTTAGAAAACCCATCTGCTCTAGCATCTGATCCTTGTTGACTTCCTTGGACCCCTTGAATATGAATGACTTTGGCATTTGCACAAATCCTAGCTCGTGCACCTGTTCCATCAATACCGAGAAATCTAACGGTGATTACATTGAAGTATAGAATGAGGAAACTCGAAACTAGGACCGTAATTGCGTAAAGGAAATGGCACCCGGACCTGAACATACGTTCCAAACGTGATAAGCCCTACAAGTGATTTGTCAGGAAGAAGCTCGACGGCCTGAGAGATGGCGGACTTCAGATAATTTATTTCTTCTTCAATCATGCAAGTATCCACGACAAAGAGATATACGGGCGGCAGCGGGGGGGGCCCGCCAACGTCGGACTGGTACTCTACGGTAGTGTACTGCGGGAAGAGTTCGGCCGGGAGGCTGTCCTCGGAAATGGATGAATAATGGATCGGAAAGTGGTTGCGCTGGTAGCAAAAAGGGCAATTCCAGATCTTCGCCGCGTAGTCGACGATGGAGAAGGGGTTTAGCACTGAGCGGCATATGCGACAGCGGAGTGGAGAGTAAGGAAGGAGTATAGGATCGCCGCCAGCTTCGCTTCCCGCCGGCTGAACAGCCTTCAGGGGAGTGTAAATGGCGGCAACGGGAACGACGCAGCTCGTCGCTTCCTGCTTGGTGCCAGGGAGTACGTTCCACGTCATGCGGACGCCGTCCTGCGCCTCCAGATTGATGAATTCCGCCATCGATGAGGGAAAGCAAACTCAGAAATCCGATGAATTCCTCGGCGATAATTCTAGGGTTGGCGCGTAAAAATCACTTTGTTCCGGTGGAAGAAGAACAGAACAAAGAAATGCCCTGGTGACGATGGAGTCGAGGATGTCGTGCTGGGCACGAGTGTTCAGAGGGGGCTTCTGTCACAGCGAGGTCTCTTTTCTTGTTATGTTTCTTAAAAATCACATAAACTAAATATTATATAAGGTTAATATTGTCGTACATTTATATCAAATCTTTTGCGATAGTGTATTTCGTACATTTAATGGCATCCTTCGCTCTTTGAGTTTATTATTGATGTATTTTTGTCTAATATTTGTCTAATATTTATATGCTGATACCTTATTTTTTATTTGCCACATATTAGAGTCAAAATTTTAGATTATGACAATTGCTGATTAAAGGCTAGGTTTTTCCACTCTAAAGTTGAAGGAGCACCATAAGAACATACGTCAACTATATATGTCAAGACCGCATAGAGTCTTGTTGTGCATGCATGAGCAACCACAAATCATCGAAGAATATACAAATTGCACATATATAGAGATTTACATCGTTTTATTACAAACCTGATTATATCGTGCATGTAAATTTAGTCAAACATGTAATCTACAATAAATTTCCACTTAGGCTCTGATTGTTTTGTTGTAACCAATCCATAAAACTTATGAAATAGAGTTTCTAAAGCATTTTTTCATGATTGGTTTGAAGTAAGTGTTGGAACTAGAGTTTCGTAACTTCTGGTGAGTTACAAAGTCACATATAAAACAGAATTCCTGAGTTCCCTCTTAAAAATAGTGGGAAATGAGTTCTAGAATAATTGACAATATTTCTTGTACAATTATATTTTTCATTTTTTGTAAATGACACATGTAAAATATTTATGTCTAGGAATGCTACTGGCGTGGATATGATTTATTGTCAAAATCGTAACATAATATGACAAAATACTATACACCATAAGCGACACTATGTAAAATATTTTACACTACAACTATCATTATCATTGTAGTCTATGAAATAATAAATATATGAAAAAGTATGAAAAAATAATCACCACGCACCATGTAAAGTGATTTGTCTTGCACATTTCTATTATTCATATTCAAATAATATGGTGTGAAAATGACATTTAAGTATAATCGTAAGCGAAGAATATACTAAAAATTAATGGTGTACCTTTTGTTAACAGTGATGAACCAAAGATTATATTTATGTAGATACTATTATAATATTTTGTATATACAAAGTGAATACAAATATTTTGATTTCATTTATCCACAATTTTTTGTTATAATTGTAATAATACCATATTAAAATATATCGATACGAGCAACATCTGCATCATGACCGCTTGTTGAGATTATTATGGTAAAAATTATTATGATTATTCACTAATATGATTCTTTATTTATTTATTTTCTATCTTTACTTAATACATATTATAAATTTGAATTCAATATTTTTAATTGATTTCCGTATTTGCGCTTACAACAAACCAATCATGTGGAAGTAAGTAGAACTTAAGTTCGAAAAATTAAACTAGAGTTTCCAGAAAATGAGTTCCACATAATTTATGATTTATACCAAACCAATCGGAGCCTTAACAATTGCTCACAACACTCACAATTACATCCATGCATCCATGGTGTAAGACCCCTGACCTTGCTTTTTGGTTGATCATGCTTGTTTAGCATAATTAGATGCTTGAAATCTTAATCAAACCTTGTGACATGCTTTGATATCATGTGACAAGCTTATGTTTTAGGTTTGGTCCAGTTTGGACACTGTTAGATCTAGTTATGCTTTTATATGCTTTTTTGGACATAATTGCAATTTACCCACATCTAGGATTTTCTTGCAATTTGTCACATGCTTGTTGTGTCTCACATGTTTTGATATCATGTTGGATATAGTTGAGCTTTGGGGCACCTTGTCACACATTGGTTTGATTTGGTGACATCTCATGTTGAGGTTAGGGTTTGCATGGAAGCCCTAAGTATATGGTTGACCTTGAAGTGTGTTTGGCAGATGATCACCTTGTTTTTGGCAATCACCAAGGTTTCCTTTGGTCCTTAGTCTTGGCGGTCGATGGTGTTTTCTTGTGACACCCTAGGTTGGCGATCGATGAGATTTTCCACTCATCATAGTCGCCAACATCCTCTAGGGTTAGCGATCATTTGACTTTCTATTTAGTTGGCCGCCAAGAAATGATTGGCAGTCGTTTGCTTTCTTGGACCAAGTTGTTCGATGGTTTTTCTATTTTGATTGCCCTAGCTGCATGGATGAGTGTAGTGCTTACATGGATGATATCTCTTGGACACATGGCACGTTTAGCTTGACACCTAACCCTCTTTCCTCTATCCAAACCTAAGTTATATAAACCCCTCTTTGCATGCAAATAACCTCTTTACACACCTAGCTTTCTCTCTCTTATTCCTTTTTTGCATGGATCTCATCCCCTCTTGCTTGGTAGAGAAGGAGGAGCTCAAGGTTGAAGAAGGTGGGCCGATCTCCCTTGCATGTTGATCTAGGGTTTGGATCTACCCTTCTTGTGATCATTTGGTGCATTCTTGCTCTTATTCTTGGTCCTAGTATGTGAGATATCTCTCTTTAACTATGTTTTCCTTGCTACCCTTATTTTTTCTCTTCTTGGTCGAACCCATGGTGTTTCATGGTAGCGCTTGACTTAGAGCTTGAAGAACATCTCTTTCTTGCCTTTTCTACCTAGGGTTTGCTTCTTTCTTGGAGGAGGAGCTAGATTGGTCGAAGTAGAGTGCTCAAGCTAGGGTTCTTACCTTTCTTCTTCAAGATACCTTGTAGTTTGGAGGTTTTACGTCAACCCTTAGGCGAGTTATATAACTTTCTCCATGATTATTGTTTACTTTCATCTTGCATGCATATGATCTTGCCTCATAATGTTATTCCAAGTAGAAAGATGATATCCTTTAACTTAGGGTTTGTGTTTACATTGTAATCCTGAGTAGATAACTCTTCTTGTATGAACCCTCAATCTTTATGCGTGAACCTTCTTTGACGATGGAAGTTTTGGTCCTTGCATGCTTATGGAAATGATGGTTTTACTCTCTCATATGATGGTTGGTACATTAGGGTTTTGGAGTTGATCTTCTCTCTAGGGATGCAACTTGACGACCCTTATATTTTTTAGTAGTTACCACTTGTTTTGGTCTCTTCATGGTTGCCAAGGTTTTGGTATCTATGTGGTCGATGAGTCTTTTATATCTCCTAGTGGTCGCTAAGTTTTTGTATCACTTATGGTTGCTAAGATCCCCTCGTGTGGTCGTCAAGGTTTTTACTCCATGTTTGGTTGATGGATTATAGGCTATGTGGTCGTTCAGTTTTGGACCCTTAGCGGTCTATGAAGGATTTGCTTTTAATTGGTTTCCAATGCTCCATGTTTTTACCGGTTGCCAATGTCACTCAACCCTAGCGACCGTCAAAGATGGTTAACCTCATTGGTTGCCAGTTTTCCCAACTTTAGTAGTCGCCAACCCCCTTGACCTTTAGTGGTCAATGACACCTTTGACCCTTAGTGGTCGATGAGAATTTCTAGCTTCATGATCACTATGTTTCCTGACTTATGATTGGTGATTGTTGATCTTATGCTTTCATGATATGATGGTGATGTTGAGAATTAGGGTGTATCTTTTAGTGTTGTTTAGTAACCCTAATTCGTTGGTGCTTGGTCACACATGATCTAATAGTCTTACCTTTGCCCTTAAATCAATACAAACCTAAGGTTTTTGTAAAGTGTTGTTTGGCAATGTTTTTTTTTGGTCGGTCAAAAAGTGTGTTGATGCGATGATTTTGAGTCGCATTTATAGACCTTTTTCATATGTGTTTTGTGCCTTAATTACTCATTTTCATGGATAATATTGCATAATTCACTTTATTTGGTCTTTGCCATCATTTTATATCAAATCCCCTTTATTTCATTATTTTAAGCATTATTGATCATCTTATCATAAATCGTGTGGATTTATTTGGTCTTGTTGTACAATTTCAGGAAAAACAAGTATCTACATCCGTCGATACCATCGACGGGTGTCGATACCATCGACCAAGCCACAGATTGTCAGCCGAGAAGAGCAATACAGAGTCGATACCATCGACGCCCAAGTCGATGGCATCGAGATGGCTCCAGGCTGCTAGCGAGGATTAAGTCGATACCATCGACGGATGTCGATGCCATCGACACAAGGAGAGCTACAGCGTCGCTAAACGACAACAACCGACGCTAAAGGAGTCGATACCATCGACACCCAAGTCGATGGTATCGAGATCACCACAGGCGCTCAGAATAAAAGAAAGGAAAGCTGCCGCTAATCCGCTGGGTCGATACCATCGACCCGCGTCGATGGTATCGACGCCGGCAGATATGCGTTGGATCTGTTTTGATATCAATCGGACGGCTGTCATTATTTGACGACCTAATTAGGGACTTATACCTAATGACGGCCGCCCAGACAAAAAGGAGGATCTCATATTTGGATTGCACGAGTGCCGAGGAGGAGAGAAAGGAGAACGGAGGCCGAGAAGCTCATACCGGGTGATTCGGACGCTGCCGAAGACAATTTCCACCACCGACAGGCGGGGGAAGCTGTGTTCTACGCCAAGGATCCACCGGTTCTTCTCCGTTCAGGGGTTTTCCCATCTATTTCACGTTTTTCCTATGAATTCCCCAATTTCTACCATGTATTTGTGTAAGATGAACATGAGAGGCTAAAACCCTCAATCTTTAGGACCGGGAGTAGCCCGGGGATACATTGTATGATGCTTTTATATTGATAATTCATATTTTTCTCTCATATCCGTGGTATAAATTCGTTTTCTCTATTGCTATTGTTATGCTTGATCACCATAATAGTAAATTAATGCCCTTAATCACTTCGACAGAAGGATTAACGGTTGAAAAGAAACGAATTCTACATTAATTAATAAAACCCTTGACAAAGGAGTTGTAAAATTAATGGTGGGAACTGAGGGACCGATCCTAATGCGCTTAGTTTAGGGGAATGATTACTACGACGGTGGAATCAACCTAAACCTAAGTAGTGAATTACACCACGACAGTGGGTAATTCTCATTTCAGGCCACTACCCGGATAGAGAGAGAAGTGTGAGGAATTATATGAAATCTAATACAATGTTGACCCGTGGTGAAACCGCCATCCTAAAGATATCCTTTTAATTGATTAAATTAACCTTTAATCGATTATTTTCTTTGTTTCATTTTTATTTTCTTTTAATTTCAACAACAAATTCTACTTTGTTAATCGGTCTAGCTGATTGCGATTAGTTAGTAGAAGTCTCCAATAATTCACGTATCCCTGAGTTCGACTCGGGCCTCACAAGGCCTATATTACTCGACGCGTATACTTGCGTTTAAGCGCGTAGTAAAATACACGTCAAGTTTTTGGCGCCGTTGCCGGGGACACGGCGAATTATTGGCACTTTGAGTGCTAAGAGCGGCCACTCTAGGCCACAATTTTTTTTTATTTATTTTAAAACAATTTCAAAAAAAAATTCCTTTATTTCTCTATATTTGTGTTGACTCGACTAAAGCATTGTACTGAACCCCTATTTCCATATTTCAGGTGCTTTGCATGGTGCACACGCGTAGTCGAGACTACGTGAATCGCACACCTGAGGTTCCATCTGCGGGACCAGAGGACGAGGACAACTACGAGGAGGAACACCACAGTGATATACATTCTGAATCTGAGCCGGAACAAGAAGAAGTAATGGCTGAAGCACAGACAATATGGGAGAAGATCAAGGCGTCTTCTTCCTCGGCATCAAAGGGGCCTATAAAGAAACAAGGGCTAAACATACCTACATACAAGATCGACCCAGCACTGATTAACTTGGTCAAATCCAATGCATTTCACGGACTGAAAAATGAAGATCCAGTGGCACACATTAGTCAGTTTGTGGAGAACTGCGATATGGTGAAGATAGATCGCTTTCCGCAAGATGTGCTTTATCTCAAGTTATTCCCCAGTTCCTTGGCAGGAGCAGCACGTGAGTGGCTTCATAACCTCGACGACGAGTTTGTTGAATCATGGGATCACATGGTGGAGGTTTTCTTCGAGAGGTTTTTCCCTCCTGAGAAGACCAATGATATGATCCGGAAGATCCACAATTTCACCCAACAGGCGGGTGAAACTTATTCTGAGACTTGGGAGCGATTCCAAGTCATGTTGAGGAGATGTCCACACCATGGACTAGACAAGGAAACCCAAGTGAAGATCTTCTACTTTGCTCTCTCCGAGCACGATAGGAGCAATTTGGATTCAGCCGGGTCCGGATTTTTCTTAAACAACACTGATGATAGGTGCTGGGAGATTTTAAAGAACATGTCCAGAAAACAATCATGGGGTGACCGGGATAAAGTTGAGCATGTTCGAGCGATAGGGGAATCTAAAGCAGTCAAGGAGCTGAATGATAAGTTAGATCTCCTAGCCAAGAAGTTACTGTCTAAGGAAGATGCATCTGAGGATGAGGAAGCCCAGGTTAAATTCATGCAACAACAGGGCTACAGAAATAATGACTATGCATGGAGGAGAGACAAAAAGTTTTCTTGGAAGGATCCGAATAACTTTCTACAAGATCCGGATGCAAAGCCACAACCGAAAGCCGAGGACAAGAACACTGAATTGCTAAGTCAAATGGTCCAGCAAAACCAAGAGATGATGGCCATGTTTGGAAAACAACTGCAATCTCAAGGTGATATTCTAACCAAATTTGGGCAGACGCTGCAAAGCCATGGAGCGCAAATGCGGGCATTGGAGACCACCGTGGCACAGATTTCAAGTGAGGTGGCGGCTATCAAGCACGCCAATCAACAGAAACCAGCCGAGAACGCGAATGTGGTTCAAGCGCACCATCAGGTCAAATACATTTCTGTGGTGAGTAATGAAGAAGAATCTCAGGTGCAAGAAGTTGCAGAGGAAAGGAGAATGACGTTCAATGTGAATGCAACACCGGCAATACCATTTCCACGCACGTACTATGGACTGCCGGGTGGAAATCCTTTCTTCAGAAAATCTGATAGAGTTGTGAATATTGTATCCCCACCTGGGCAAAAAGAAGAAGTGCAAGTTTGTGCACATGCGGAGACAAAGAAGGTGGAAGAGGAACCACAACAAGCTGCTACTAATGAGGATGACTTGCAAAAGCACACGCCCGAGATAGTGAGTGAAGCAAGCTTAGGGGAGGTACCCCCGAAAGACTCATATGTGCCTCCTCACAAGCGTGTCAATGCGGCAGATGTGTCAAATCGGGACAATCCAAAGCCGAAGAAGGAGCACCGACACTATAGGAAATTCTTGGAAATATTCCGCAAGCTGCATATCAACATTCCGCTGGTGGAGATGATTGAGAAAGTGCCCGCCTACGGGAGGTTCATTAAAGAGATCATCAACAAGAAGAGGCGGATAAATGATGATGAAATTTATTGGTTGAATGAGACGGTGAGCTCGATGATTCATGGGAGTTCACCAAGGAAGAGAAAGGACCCAGGAGTTTTTTACATTCCGTGTTCAATAGGCGGTCAACATGTTTCTAGAGCGCAATGTGATTCCGGCGCTAGTATCAATCTCATGCCTTTGGCTACTTTTCAGAAGCTAGGGTTAAAAGAGATCAAGAATTTGGCTGCGACAATTGAATTGGCAGATGGGTCGACAGTGAGACCCTATGGAGTATGTGAAGATGTGCTAGTTAAGGTTGACAAATTCGTATTCCCGGTGGACTTTGTCGTCATAGATATGCCACCACTCCAAAGCTGTGAAATTCTTCTAGGAAGACCGTTTCAAGCAACGGCAGATGTCGTGACTGCCTTAGGGAGAGGTACTCTGTCTTTGGGCATTGGAGGAGATCGTGTTGAATTCAAATTACCGAATGATCCTCTAAGTGCAATTTCCAAGGTGAAGAGATGACAATCGTCACACCGTCTAGCCTAAGACGCTAAACAAGGGCGCTTGTTGGGAGGCAACCCAACCAACGGTACATTAGGCTAGTTTCATTTTAGTGATAGATTGTTTTTAATTCGTTTAGATTTTAGTTTAAAAATGATACCTTGATCCGTTTGTTAATTGTGCAGGATTAGGCAGAGTCGATACCATCGACACATCAGTCGATGGCATCGACTTGGGCACAGGTTGCAACCAGCAAAAATCGCACTGTGTCGATGCCATCGACGGCCTCGTCGATGGTATCGACATGGTCACAGGTTGATCTCCAGGATAAAGTCGATGGTATCGACACCCCTGTCGATACCATCGAGATCTCTGGAGATATTCAGACAAGTTTTGCTCAGTCAACTCGATACCATCGACGGCCTCGTCGATGGTATCGACATCATCACAGGTCGAGAGCCAGAAACGGAGGTGTTGCAACAAATGCAGGTCGATACCATCGACACCCGTCGATGGTATCGACGGACATGTCACCAATCCGAATGAAGACATCGGCGACGACCGCGACAGCCACGTCAGCGATCCGGGGGCTGCGTCGATACCATCGACATCCGTCGATGGCATCGACTCGTCAGCGATCCGGGTTTCGCGATCCAGCAAACGTCAGCCGTCGATGCCAGCGACAGAGACGGCTACCCGCGAGACGTGTCGATACCATCGACCCGCGTCGATGGTATCGACGGGTTAACAGGGGCGCCGATCAAGTCTATTTAAGGGGACTTGCAACGTCATATGACATCACACCCTCAGAGCAAGTACCCCCCATTGCGTCGAGCACTCCCCCGAGCCCTCTACACCTGCGGAGAAGCGTCACCGAGCAAAGATCTTCATCGAGCGGAGATTTTCTCTCCATCTTCACCGAGCTCTTTTCTCTTAATCTCTTCTTCTCGCAAACATGGTGCATACGGGCGGAGCATCTTCATCGAGCGCGCATCCAATGGTGATCGAGGAGTTTGTTCCTCCTCCAACAGCTTCTATCTCTCGTCCACGCCTTATTCACGCCAACATCGACACGAGGAAAGTGTACGAGGAGATCATGAAGAGGAAGTTCGAGGCCACCCGGTATGTGGACCGGGGCATGATCAGGGACTTGGGATTCGAGGCCAACTTGGCCTATGTGTTGGCCGGGCAAGCGCGGCACACCGGTCGCTTCTATGAGATGGACTGTCATGCGGATGGGCAGCCGTTCTTTGGCGAATGGCCCACATACAAGGAACTGGTGGCCGAGTTCATGGCGTCCCTTGATATCTGCGTCGTACCAAACGACGTGGTACCATCGGACCAGACGTGGATCCAGGGGAGGGTGACCTTCCGTCTATTCAACACCAATTACAACTTCACGTTGAAGCAGTTCAACGACATCTTCAACTGGAACCACAGCCGCCACGATCACCGACGTCCCGACGCCCGCACCGACTATGACAAGATCTTCTCCGAGCTTTGTACGGTACCGGCAGGGAAGACTGTGAGCTACCACAACGCCGCGGTAGCTGATTTTGAACACCCGTTCGTCCGGGTATTGCATAGGATGCTTAGCTTGACCTTCTTCGGGCGGAGCGATCTTGCTTTGAGCAAGTTTCAGGAGAGCGACTTGTTCTTTCTGTACGCCCTCCTGAAGCGTCAAGAGTGCAACTGGGGAGCATTCTGGTTACAGCGCGTCATGGCGGTGAAGCGGAGCACAAGGAAGGCTCCAATACACTTTGGTGGTCTTGTCACCAAGTTGGCGCTTTACTTGGGGCTGAACTTTCAGTCCATGACTCCGATTTCTACGCGGAGTAAGGTGAACGTGCAACACTTGCACCGTTCAAACCTCATTCTTTTCCGGGACGGGTTGGCGTACGCTCATTGCCACGTCAACCAAGCTTACCAGGAGGCATCCCTGCCGGACGACGTCTTCCACATCGAGGGCAAGCAGCATTTCCGATGGCCCATCATAGCCATCGAGTCCTCGGAAGAAGAAGGCGGAGGTGACGACCAAGAAGGCGAGGCGGAGGAAGACGAGGAGGCTTTCACACCTCTTCGAGCACGCGTGGCACCACGGAAGCGTCCTAGGATGCATCCGGGTGCATCTTCATCATCTCAGCCCCCGCCGCCATCACCACAGCAAGAACAGCCAGCTGCGGATCCCTACTCCATGCAAGGGATGTATACCATGCTGCAGGACATCCAGCAGACGCAGCACCAGCATATGACTTTGTATACCGGCATCCATGAGACAACGGGCCGGTTGCTTGATAATCAAAGGGCTATGTTCGAGAACGAGCGGCTCATCCTTGCCAACCAAGAACAAATGCACAACCGGTTGCAGCGGATAGAGACGCAGCAGGAGCCCTTCTTCGACCACTACTGGAGTCGAGACTACTTTGGAGGTTATCCACAGCCTCCGCCGAGGACCCATTATGATCCAAGCTTCCAGGGGGAGTACCCGTCTTGGGATCCTACGGCACCACATTACCCACCACCGCCTTCACAAGATTGATCAGGGTATCACTGTTCCACCCTTAAGTTGGTTTTTGACTATGAGGCCATAGTCGGATTCAAGCTTAGGGGGGTGGCTGGAACAGCTCTATCTTTTATCTCTTCTTTAGTTGTTTTAGTTTCTGCTTTGTTATTTGTTTTTGCAATTTTAAGTTTTTATTTAGGATCCACATCTATCTAGTGTAATCGTGGATGTCTTAAAATTTGTCATCTTGCTGTTTTCATGGGAAATTAAGGGAATTTAAAAATTTTCTGTGTCATTTGGATAGCTTTACTTGGTTGTCCTTGGGGAACTTTTTCTATGAAAATGATTGATTATGTCAACTTTGAACCAATATGTCATACCCACACCCTTTGACTCATGGAAAGTGGATAGTAACGGTTGTTTGAGCCTAACCTAATCAAATGGTAATGAGACCTTAATCAGATGTAAGAGATAGCACCCTTTTTTACTACTACACATGTCAATAAGGAGGGACACATAATTTTCTTTTAAGGTTCAGTCACTTAATCTTGTGATCATTCCACCCCATTTCCTATAATCCACCAAGAATTGGAAGTAAAGTGCAGTTTCAATTTCTTTTGCGTGCATGGCATGTAGATAGGTTTTGCATTGTTATTTTCATGTTTTTGCATAGAATAAAAAAAAATATATAGTGATACATGCACATTACCTTTAGGTGCATGTCATGTAGTTGCACTCACAATTTCATGATTTTCATGCATAGGCACACCATGTATCTCAGTTTTCCTAAATAGGTGATCTAATTTGTTCCATACCCTCGAAATAAAGCAAGGATCTCCAATTGGAAAGAAAAAAAAACAGAAGAAAAAAAAAATTTCTGGAAATATGAACAAATGTTAAAAAAAAAAAAAAAAAAAAGAAGAGAATTTAGAAGGAAATGGAATAAGAGGGAGAAAGGAATGATATCACTTGTATAACAGGGGAATTGAGTACATGATGTGGCTTGAGTAGATTTCTATCTCATTTTGAGGTAGAAGGTTAGGGCATGCATCATTCCACCCGCTTTTAGGCGGTAGGGCATTCTTAATGTGCAGTTGCATCATTTAGGGCATTTTGTTATATGCATTTTGAAACTGTGTAATACTTCCAAATTCTCCCATGAACCACCCATTCCATCCACCCGTTGCTCGGATTGGTAGGCCACCGTGATTTTCTCCTCACTCATGTTTATCAGGAGAACTGCTTCCATGTAGATGGTAGTTAGGGCTAGCAACGTAGAGTAGGTGATCACAAGATGCACTATGGCTGAATCGGCGAACTTTATTATGATAACTGCCTTATGTGATAGTGTTCATCAGTTTGAAGGATAATTTCTTTTATTGATGGTTATTGTCGCCTATAGGGTAATTACTGTTCTGTGATTAGGGTAGGCCGGTTTGAGAACGTCCAGTGGGAGTCATTTGTGAGGTGGGTTGGTGTTTTGATTGTTAGTTGACATTCACAATTTTATTCTAAGGATTAGTTGCTCGAGGGCGAGCAATGTTTAAGCTTAGGGGAGTTTGATGCGATGATTTTGAGTCGCATTTATAGACCTTTTTCATATGTGTTTTGTGCCTTAATTACTCATTTTCATGGATAATATTGCATAATTCACTTTATTTGGTCTTTGCCATCATTTTATATCAAATCCCCTTTATTTCATTATTTTAAGCATTATTGATCATCTTATCATAAATCGTGTGGATTTATTTGGTCTTGTTGTACAATTTCAGGAAAAACAAGTATCTACATCCGTCGATACCATCGACGGGTGTCGATACCATCGACCAAGCCACAGATTGTCAGCCGAGAAGAGCAATACAGAGTCGATACCATCGACGCCCAAGTCGATGGCATCGAGATGGCTCCAGGCTGCTAGCGAGGATTAAGTCGATACCATCGACGGATGTCGATGCCATCGACACAAGGAGAGCTACAGCGTCGCTAAACGACAACAACCGACGCTAAAGGAGTCGATACCATCGACACCCAAGTCGATGGTATCGAGATCACCACAGGCGCTCAGAATAAAAGAAAGGAAAGCTGCCGCTAATCCGCTGGGTCGATACCATCGACCCGCGTCGATGGTATCGACGCCGGCAGATATGCGTTGGATCTGTTTTGATATCAATCGGACGGCTGTCATTATTTGACGACCTAATTAGGGACTTATACCTAATGACGGCCGCCCAGACAAAAAGGAGGATCTCATATTTGGATTGCACGAGTGCCGAGGAGGAGAGAAAGGAGAACGGAGGCCGAGAAGCTCATACCGGGTGATTCGGACGCTGCCGAAGACAATTTCCACCACCGACAGGCGGGGGAAGCTGTGTTCTACGCCAAGGATCCACCGGTTCTTCTCCGTTCAGGGGTTTTCCCATCTATTTCACGTTTTTCCTATGAATTCCCCAATTTCTACCATGTATTTGTGTAAGATGAACATGAGAGGCTAAAACCCTCAATCTTTAGGACCGGGAGTAGCCCGGGGATACATTGTATGATGCTTTTATATTGATAATTCATATTTTTCTCTCATATCCGTGGTATAAATTCGTTTTCTCTATTGCTATTGTTATGCTTGATCACCATAATAGTAAATTAATGCCCTTAATCACTTCGACAGAAGGATTAACGGTTGAAAAGAAACGAATTCTACATTAATTAATAAAACCCTTGACAAAGGAGTTGTAAAATTAATGGTGGGAACTGAGGGACCGATCCTAATGCGCTTAGTTTAGGGGAATGATTACTACGACGGTGGAATCAACCTAAACCTAAGTAGTGAATTACACCACGACAGTGGGTAATTCTCATTTCAGGCCACTACCCGGATAGAGAGAGAAGTGTGAGGAATTATATGAAATCTAATACAATGTTGACCCGTGGTGAAACCGCCATCCTAAAGATATCCTTTTAATTGATTAAATTAACCTTTAATCGATTATTTTCTTTGTTTCATTTTTATTTTCTTTTAATTTCAACAACAAATTCTACTTTGTTAATCGGTCTAGCTGATTGCGATTAGTTAGTAGAAGTCTCCAATAATTCACGTATCCCTGAGTTCGACTCGGGCCTCACAAGGCCTATATTACTCGACGCGTATA
Organism: Alisma plantago-aquatica; assembly: GCA_963693085.1. Taxonomy (NCBI): domain Eukaryota; kingdom Viridiplantae; phylum Streptophyta; class Magnoliopsida; order Alismatales; family Alismataceae; genus Alisma; species Alisma plantago-aquatica. The sequence goes on along the minus strand of OY856412.1, from coordinate 702,104,678 downwards.
CTTGCGTTTAAGCGCGTAGTAAAATACACGTCATGTGTTACTATATACCAAAAAACTTTGGGCACAGAGTACCCCAATACAAACCAGAAAGCTATAAAAGCTCATTCTAGGATCAGATACCCCTACACAGGGGGTATTTACAATGTCTATGGACAAAGAACATGAAAAAAGAAGACTAGAGTGACTAAACAATCTAAGACCGAACATTCCTTCTAGGAAGAAGGTTGCTAAGAGATGTAAATACATGCAATTAGCCCACCCACAAAAAGTAACAACATCTCTAAACAGGCCATCCTTCAAGTAATCCTACCAGGACTTAGCTTTGAAAGTTTCTGATCTTCTTCGGCTTCATTAGCACCAGGTTCCTAGATGGATGAAGCATCCAACTGGGTACCCCTTTATGAGATAGAGGATTCCAAAGAACCCTGCATAACCCAATCATCTATGAAGAATAACATCCAAGCTATAACAGGGATCGGCCATTTCTCTGACTTGGTTGAAGAGATGGTGAAACAGGTTGAAAATGACTTTGAAAACCTCCTCCACTAGCATTAGACTTCACCCACAAAGTGTGAAAGAGAGAAGATAAAGGCTACACAAACTTCATCATCAACTCGTAACCAGAACCAAAGCGTCAAGAACCTGGTAAGCTTGCATAAGAGATCAACGATCCAAAGGGCATAACACCGAACATCTAGGATGCACCAATCATTCAATGACATCAGCAATCCAGTGCAAGCATCAGAAAGCGGCCTGCCTGGATTCTAGAATTTGAGCCGTACAAGACGCCCAACATGAGTGAAATGGCAAGGAAGGTAGCAAAACCCTCAGCCATGGACACACCAGCCAAGCAATGACAACCTACCCTTGGGTCTTCTGATGCGTCGGGGTTGGAGTCCCAGAACTAGGAATTGTCGTCGGGACGTAGCACCTGGTGGAGAGGGAGGTGTCTCCAGGCCAGATTGGAGTACCAGCCCAAGCATGAGGGCGAGCCGCCATACCACATCATGGTTCGCCAGTTGATCCCTGACCGCATGACCGTGAGGACCATACAGCGTCAGAGATGGGATGCGCCACCAACACACAACTACCGAAAAGAAGGGGGCACCGTCGATCAGGTCGGGAATGACCCAGACCGCCCAACAAGTAAGCCCACCTGTGTCGACGCGCCAAGTAGATCCGCGTCGAGGTCGAGGGGTTGTCCCTAGGCAAGCCAGGTTTTGCCCCGACCGATGGAGTAGAAGATGCCTGTCAGGAGAGGGCGAGCCACCCCGTCCAACTCCTACAAAATCGGAGCAGCCGTAGAGGTTCCATATCTGAAAGGGAACGACCCTCTCCGTCTGCCACTCTTGAGAAGAATGGAGTCGATAGGGGAACCACTGAAACCCAGACCCTGATCTTTGATCCTTTGCAGCACATCATGACACCTTCGATTCCGAACAACCCAAGAGAGACGCATGTAGTTACACCTCAAGTGTCTGCTCCCTTCACTCTAGAGAACGCCACAGACTCCCAACCACCACTCACCGTGGTTGTTTGGCAATGTTAATTCAACTATCCTTGTTAAACCTACCTTTAGTACAAGTAAGCGATGATGATGCATAGCCTCTTGGGTAATTAGTATTGTGGCGACACATCCCACTATCACACGGACAGCGAGGTGTCACGCAAAAACGTGCGGAAAACACCATAAACCACTAATTACCAAAACACAGGTTAATTAAAACCGATTTTGAAAAATGGATAAACTAAGAAACTATTACATTCAGATCCTTTTCCTATAAGAAACAAGTTATATAAACATTTACAGGTATTGATACGTGTCCACAGCTTAGAGGATCAACTGTCTAGTCATCACATGAGTTCATCACCTATTCATATGTACATAACGGCCCACATCCGGCCAGCTGCAGGACATACAAAGCATCATCAGCTATACATCGCGAAACAACGTCAAAATGCCTCCAAGGACCTGAGAGTACAGGGATGACTCTAAGACTCTACTACAAACAACCAAAACAACAGCATGTCCATCTCTTGCCTTCTACTGCTTGTCTTACTGCTCGGTCGCAACCCCGCGACCACCACCACGTCTAGATCGAACACCTAAAAAGGTTATAAACCAGCGGGGTGAGACACACAATCCCAATGAGAAACATAACTCCCCGCTGAAACCATAAAACCATATAAGGATGAAAGCAAAAGCAGCAGATAACTGATAGAAGATATAACAAAAGTAGTCTATATAACAAAGCTATTCATACCATCAAGCTTACCAGGTTGTACGGAGGACAGATAACCAAGTATTTCTTTATGGAACATGATTGACAAGATAGGATTTATAAGATCTTACCTCATAACATAAGGAACGTATAAGTAATTGTAAGTATAACAAGATTAACTACTCAAACAAGGCCTCAATCAATGTTCCGTGTTTTGCCTTAAGCAATAAATACTATTCGCCTGGATTACGTATTATGCCCTGAGGAAGTGAGCCGTACCGCTCAGATCCAACAGACGGCTGCGAAACCCGGAGCTGGTGCCATACAAGGTCAATGGAAGAGCCGGACTCCATGACCTCCCACCTCATGGTCAGTGCACGAGAATCAAAGCAGGACCGCAATCTCATGCTTAAGTGGCCTCAGCCACAGGGTCAGCTCCACATGCTACCCTTCCTCTAGCCCGCCTCGGTACAGGTCTCGGCGCTAGTTTATGAGCCACAGGCCAATTCACCGTGCTCTCTGAGCCATGAACACATTCATTCTCTATCACATTGAGCCATGGGCCTGTTCACCATGCTCTCTCTCTATATCCCGAGTCTGCAACCGCAGCTGCACTCACATCCTCTCTATTTTAGACTAGGAGAAACCTCGCATATTCAACAATATGCACTCCGGGTTAACCCGCAGGAGAACCCATTTCACTATCACCATCTCCTGACGATGATGGATCTATGGCCAGGGCAAACTACATGATATGTTCCACTGTGATTAGTTAGTATATTTTAAGTGGATTATTGAGCCAACCAGGTTGTAACACATGCATAACATAAAGTTACATTATTGTTACCACCATCACAATATCCTAGAATCTCAATCCCTCATTACAAGAAACCACTGCCTCATAGGGCATTCTCATTACTTGGGATAACAATCCCAGATCATCATCAGAGGATAACACCTCAACTTAGGCACTTTAGCCAAACTCAGGTCCTTAGACCAATTCACATCATGCATGTCATCTCATCATCAAGAGTAACCATCAAAGAAGTGTTATTCAAACATATATACCTCATAGCCCTTTACCTGGCTATGCATCTGTATGAAACACCTACATGGTTAGTATACACAATCATCATGGATGAATAGAAAGATCATATTATCAAGCATAGGGAAACATTGATGATCATATGCTTTATCATTCATGCCTCAACCTGTGACCATAGACATAGGTCATATCATCAAGCAAAGCAACTTATATGCTTACCATTTTCTCAGCATTATACAGATAATTCCAGATGATCATAAACACATGTAATGTCATGTCAAGATACATAGATGTAATCTACTATATCAAATACCTCACTATTATCAAACATATCAAAGGTCACCCTCATAAACCAAACATGATTGCATGAACAAGAGCTAGCATATATGTTTTCCAGAAGGAACAAGACCCTCACTAGAAGTGCCCACTACCCTCACAAGAAGTGTGATGGGTAGGGCACCCTCACTAGAGATAGCATCGGGCAGGGTACTTCCTCATATCGCCCATGCACTCAAGCCTCATAACGGCCAAGAAAACCAACAAGGTGTATCGGCTACTACCTCAAGATGTATCGTGCAACAAGGCCCAAGGCATAACGTGCACAAGAATATCGTGCAGCAGGTGTATTAGGCACCTCTGTATCGTGCACCTCAGTGTCGTGCAATGTTGTGTCGTGCATCATGGATATCGGGCATACATATGCAACGTGCAGCTCAGCCTATATCATGCAACGATGCGTTATGCACTAGGTTACCATCTGAGATTAAGTGTATCGGCCATCATCACTCACAAGGTATGACGCCCAAAGATACAACTCAATGGCCAAAAAGAAGCATGTCGTCCAACCAGCCTACCCTCATCCTATCATCCAACACACAAGGCAACGCAGGTCCAGATCGCAATGCCCCATCATCCAAGGTATGCAAGCACCAAGCAACCACCTGAACAAGGTGTATCGGGCAGGACATTCAACATGGTGTGACGCCCGACACACAAAAGGTCAAGGACCAGGGTGTATTGCCCAACACAGCCAAAACATGTCAACCAAGGCTCTAGATCAAGAGGGGTATCAGGCAACATCAACCCCAAGCCATATCGGCCAAGATGCAACCCACAATAAGGTCGTCATCAACCTCAAGCACTAGGGCACAAAAACCCTAGTGGATCAAGAAGATGGCTCACCTCTCAACAATCAGGAGAGAGGGGTCTTGTACACCTTCTTTTCACTAATCGGGAAACACAAGGATCAACCCTACCAAAGGTCTACATCCACCACAAAGCTCACCTCTCGAATCCATGGTGAGAGAAGGGTGTTGCTCAACCAACTAGAACACAAGCTCACCTCTCAACTTTAAACGAAAGAGGAGTATTGCCCATATTACTAGAGTTCAAGCTCACTTTTCTAGACCAAGGAGGGAGAGGGGTGTTGCTCAACAAGAAACCCTAGAACATGATTCGACCAACAAGGTGCAACTAAGCAAGAAACCAAACTAGCAACATACATAGCCGATTATGATCATAAGAAACATACAAGAACATGAAAGGTAGTATAGTTAGGGTTAGGAGTTATGTAACCCGCCTTAAGCAACTCCAAGCTCCAAGCTCCACCACAAGAAGAGAGAAAAGCACTCTAGGGTTCGACCACCACTAGAGGAAGAAGGAGACTCCTAGACAAGGATCGGCCACCAAGCTTGCAAAGGAAGGGGGTGTCGTGCACCAAGGGAGAGGGAAAACTAAGGAACTAAAGGGATTCTTAGCAAGAGAAAGGGAACACATATATAGGAGAGGATGGAGGAGAAACCAAGGTAAGACAAGGCAAGGTGTCGCCTACCTAGGGACACTTGTCCATGAGCAATGCCACCTCTCTAACATGCCCTAAACACATGTCCAAGGCCATTGCCACATGCAAGCATGAAGCACCAAGTGTCCACTAGTGGTGACACAAATGAGGTCAAAGGGGGGTCAAAGGGTCCATGGGCGACACACCTCCACACCATGCCCGACACACTCCCATGGACGACACGCCTCAGGCCGACACAACCATGGCCGATACACCTAGGCCGACACAAGGTCCAAAAAGGGCAAAGGTAAGGCACAACAAGACCCACTAAGGCTCAACCAAGCCCAAAGGAACTCAAGCAATGAGCCCAACCCTTCCTCTCAACACAAGAGGAAGCAAGGAGAGGGAGGAACACCTCACAAGGTGAAAAACTTGCCCACAAACCCTAGACTTGGGTTAACTACAAGTAGCACCTCCAACTCTCAACAAAGCACAAACAAACCCTAATCACCACTAAAGGTGATTAGCAAGCAACTAAGCACCAGGGTTAAGCAAAGAAAACAGGATAAGCCCTAAATGGAGGTCAGGGTCCTTACAAGCTATAACCCTCTACAAAGGTATTTCGTCCTCAAAATCCGAAGAGAAAAGCGAGGGATACTTCCTCCTCATCTCTTCCTCAAGCTCCCAAGTGGCTTCCTCAACGCCACGATGATGCCAAAGAACCTTTACAAGAACCAGGTCCTTCCTCTTCAGCTTCTTAACTCTTTTGTCAAGGACCATCACATGACCTTCCTCGTAGGTCACATCTGAAAACTACTAGAGGGGGGGTGAATAGAGTTTTATAGAGATTTTAATAATTAATTAAAATCAAACAACCACAATGAAAATATTGGACAAGGAGACACAGGGTTTAGAGTGGTTCCAACTATAGCAAATACTATAGCCGTCAGTCCACTACCCGGTTGCTTACCCAACCGGGATTTGAAAAGAAATTTATTTTATTACCTCGCAAGGACTTTACATAAAATACAATTTCTTTTCCCAAACCCTTCAAGCAGCCTTCACCTAGAAGTAATCGCCCAACCTTGAAGCAGCCTTCCCTTTGAAGTAGATGCACCAACTCCCGTTGCATCAGCCTTCTGAAGTAGCTTCCTGTGCGATAGCCTTCTTGAAGTAGCTTGAAGTCCCCTTCTCCACCTGAGAAGTCAATCCTCTCCAATCCGCAGCCTCCAACCCTAGGAGTAGCAAGGAGAGTACAAATAATAAAAAGGAACAAGAAAGGAAAAGGAAATTACAACTTATCCTTTAAGCCCAAGGCTTGATATGCCTAGATCAAGCGTATAGATCTCCTAATCAATGTGTATGACAATGTGATTGTAGTGGATAGGAGATACTAGCCTATAGGACACGAAATGGGAGCAATAGGAATGAATGGCAAGTGTAGGAATTGCTCTATTGCTCTAAAACAGATTGCAAGTGAGTATTCAAGCTCAAGTATAGCACAAGTATAGCTTAGGTGTTTTTTGGTGTCCTAAGGCATGTCCTATTTATAGGAGTGGTCTATGGATACTTAAGGACGTTCTAGACAACTTCTAGGGGCTTCTAAGTGCTTAACTAGCCGTTAGATATAAGTTAAGTGCATTAGTAACGGCTAGTTACTTTATTCTGCAGTTGCTGTCAGAGACCATCTCGGTCGACAATTTGTCGACCGAGATACCTACTCGGTCAAAGTTTTGTCGACCGACAGGCTCTCTGGATCAACGTTCATTTGCAACTGCCAACTACCTTGTCAGCTGTGTCTAACGGCTACTCGGGTCATTCTCGGTCGAGAAGTTTGTCGACCGAGAGTGTCTCGGTCGAGGAGTGTGGTCGACCGAGATTGACTTTGTTTTCAATCTTTTAATTAACCACTAAGCATGTGTATGAGTGTGCATATGTGATCCTATTTGAAGGGGATGACCTATCTAAGTGTGGTGATTAGCTAGGAAGATCCAACGCTTGATTTACATGCAATCTAAGTACTTGTACATTATATATTTGTACAAGTTTTTACAACAGTGATTACATTGCATGGAAATATAAATATGTAAGCTTTTTGGATTTTCCCTAGTTGCTTTGTCATCCACCTTAATCCTGCACACTCAAGTAGCACGTTAGATCAACAAGAATGAAATGTTTGTCATCATCGAAACAAAGGGATTTATTATAATGTCCAATTTATCCAACAATCTCCCCCTTTTTGAAGATGACAAACATTTCCTAAAATATGAAATAAGGAAATATAAAGCATGTGAGTTTCATACCTGAAGATTACCTTTTGTGGCCATTCTTGTTTTACAAGTGAGTGTTGGCCATCAAGATGAAAACTCATTTATATTTATATTTTTGATTTTATATTCTTTCTCCCCCTTTGTCATTTCAAAAAGATATCCAGGTTAAACATTTTATTTCTTCTCCCCCTTAATTTTATATTAAGCTCCCCTTTAAATAGATATCCTATTAGGAACATGGATTTATGTCTAATTTTTCCATAATTTGTTTCTCAATCATTTGCAAAGGATGTTAAGCCTTGAAATGATATGAGATTCCCTTAAGCTTATGATGAATGTATATTTATTTCTCATCTATCAAGGGATGTTAAGACCTAAATTAAATGAGAGTCCTTTTAATCTTAGAGTACAAAAAAAATGTCTCCAACCAAAACAAGGGATGTTAAGCCCTGATTTGTTTAGAGAGTTCCTTTAAGAGCAAGATATATCATTTTGATGAAATTCTTTTTCATACAAATTACTTTTAAGAATCCGAAGGTCATAACAAACTCCAAATGATGTTAACAATGTTTTTGTAAGCTTCATAATCAAATAATCAAATTTGTTTTTATAAGCTCCCCCTTAATCTTACAATTTAAGCAATTTAAGGCTTTTAAGGTCACAAATGGTAATTTTTTTATTTTGACCTTTATCAAAAGTATACTAAGATTAAGTTCAATAAATTGATGTCCAAATAAGCATTTTGTCAAAGCTTATTTTAGGTCGCCCTTGACTACGACCATAGCGCCCCTTGGTCAATTTTAATTTTAACCAAGAGGCAAATTCTGCAGATTTCCAAGATAAAAATATGTGAAGTATAATTTCTGCAGATAGCTATAAATATCAATTTGAAGCACATTAAGATATACCCATTATAAAAACTTAATATGAGCATCATTAGTGAAGTCTTTGTCCTAGATTTTTCTAGAATGCATGTTTTACATTCATTGTAAATGATGTTTCATATGCTTATGGGTACAGAAATATCAAATCCCATTTCTTCTTATACCCTTATCATAAGATTCTTTTTAGAAACATATATTTTGAAAGCAAGATTAATGTCTTTAAAGTCAAGATATTTGCTTAGAACAAGCAAATAGATAAAAATATTAATATTTTGTTCTAAGAGGCACCGTTTGGCTTGACATAGCAACATCTTCATCACAAGCTGTGTCCACAATTATTATCTATTATGTCACGATGCTTTTAAGCTAATGACATTTGCAATTATCCGAATCACAATGACCATTCATGATTTGTATATATGAATCAAAGCTTATTTTAAACCAATGAAACATAGTGATCTTGATGAAGCATGTTAAGTGATACTCAATATGAAAACATTTTCTTAACAATGAGAGCATGATTAATATCTCAAGTCTTTTTAAAGATATCAATTTGAGAAATTTTGTAACATTGTGTTCTTTGCAAGCATTTTTAATAGTCATATCACCAATGAATTATTTTGCTTGCTTATTATCAAGACTCACGCATGCAATTATCATTATCTATTTGTGTTTTACAACAGCATGCTTAATGATGAAATAGTGAAAGCATGTCCAATAGAATGATAATTTCATGAAATACAGTGATTGTAATCATTTAAACTGAATGTCATAACACATGATTTCTATCTAGATAGATGCTTTAAAGAAAATCATGTAAAACATTATAAAATAGGGATTTCTAAACTTGATTTTCATCTTAGAGAATGATGTCATTTATATTCAAAAAGATCTTCAACTTGTTTTGTAAAACAGTCATTAACAACAGATAGATAGTCATTGATCAATCAGTTGTTCAGTAATTTCTCTGCAGACTGAAATCAGTGACCAGTTCGGTCGACGATTTCTCGACCGACTGACTGCTCGGTCGACGATTTCTCGACCGAAAAGGTTTCTGTTTTACCTACAGAACTATTTATTGATTTCGAGTAAAATGTAGACTATGTCTAATTCAATTATGCAGTTTAAGAATCAGTTTTAGTTGAGATAAAACATATGAATATTTAGATCAAATCTCAACTAATCATACAAAAAAAAATAAGTTTTGAGGACCTTAATTAAGATAAGTTTTCAAGTTAGAGATTTTAGTTACTTGAATCATTTTGTTATTCCTTTGTGTTAAGTTGAGATAGACATAAGGATGTGCAATTTAAAGTCTTCGGTCATATCTCAACTTAGTCTAATCAATTCAATTTGGAGGTTTCGGAACCCATACTAACTCAACATTCTTTTTCTTGTATGGGCATGAAAAAGAGTAATGTCCAAGACGTGAGCAATAATGGCAACATATAGAATCAACCTCAAGTCTTTTTCTATGGTTTTGTTCTAGGTTGTTCTTTGGTACAAATGTGGCTTGATGTGCTCGTGTCTTTCTCCAACTAGGTTGTTGATGAGATTTCCCTTTGGGCTTATAACCTAGTCCTCTTCTCCCAATTTGATGATAGGAGTCATCCAATATTCTATCAAGGATTCCATTGTTGCTTAGCCTAGTAACTTCTTGTTGCAACTTAGCGATCTCATTCATTCTTTTCTTAATGTCTAGTTTTGCTTGATCTAGATTAGATGATAAAGAATTCCTTTCTTTCACTATATTATCATAATCTAGATGTGTACACAAAACAGGTTGTTTCTGAAAATCATTTAACTTTGCAAGTAATTCAACCTTTTCTTAGGATAGAATATCATAATTTGTTTCAAGAGAAAAAAGCTTTACATCACTATTACGTAGAGATGATTTCAAAGTATGATTTTCAGAAATAATGCTATCTTTTTCAAAACTAAGATCATTCAATTTAGCATATAAATCTTCTTTTTCGGATGTAAGAGCAAGAAGTCTAGCATTTAACTCATCGTTTGCTTTATTAGATTTCTTTAATTTCTTCTTGCACTCAATATACTTATTGTGTGTTTCTTCAAGACTAGAAATTAGCTCTTCTTTTGATAAATCAAGAAGACTTACCTCTTCTTCTTCTTCTTCATTGGTTGTAGCAATGAGACAATTTTTATGCTTTTCCTCTTTCTTCTTTTCTCTCCACGGACAGCTGGATGTTGTGTGACTTGTTCCTAAGCACCACTCGCATCTTGTTGAAGATTTGTCCATTCTTTTCTTTTGCTCGCGGTTGTAGACACCTCCACCCTTCATTCTTCAAGACCTGGTTAGGGTTCCTTGAAGCCCGCTCTGATACCAATTGAAAACTACTAGAGGGGGGGTGAATAGAGTTTTATATAGATTTTAATAATTAATTAAAATCAAACAACCACAATGAAAATATTGGACAAGGAGACACAGGGTTTAGAGTGGTTCCAACTATAGCAAATACTATAGCCGTCAGTCCACTACCCGGTTGCTTACCCAACCGGGATTTGAAAAGAAATTTATTTTATTACCTCGCAAGGACTTTACATAAAATACAATTTCTTTTCCCAAACCCTTCAAGCAGCCTTCACCTAGAAGTAATCGCCCAACCTTGAACCAGCCTTCCCTTTGAAGTAGATGCACCAACTCCCGTTGCATCAGCCTTCTGAAGTAGCTTCCTGTGCGATAGCCTTCTTGAAGTAGCTTGAAGTCCCCTTCTCCACCTGAGAAGTCAATCCTCTCCAATCCGCAGCCTCCAACCCTAGGAGTAGCAAGGAGAGTACAAATAATAAAAAGGAACAAGAAAGGAAAAGGAAATTACAACTTATCCTTTAAGCCCTAGGCTTGATATGCCTAGATCAAGCGTATAGATCTCCTAATCAATGTGTATGACAATGTGATTGTAGTGGATAGGAGATACTAGCCTATAGGACACGAAATGGGAGCAATAGGAATGAATGGAAAGTGTAGGAATTGCTCTATTGCTCTAAAACAGATTGCAAGTGAGTATTCAAGCTCAAGTATAACACAAGTATAGCTTAGGTGTTTTTTGGTGTCCTAAGGCATGTCCTATTTATAGGAGTGGTCTATGGATACTTAAGGACGTTCTAGACAACTTCTAGGGGCTTCTAAGTGCTTAACTAGCTGTTAGATATAAGTTAAGTGCATTAGTAACGGCTAGTTACTTTATTCTGCAGTTGCTGTCAGAGACCATCTCGGTCGACAATTTGTCGACCGAGATACCTACTCGGTCGAAGTTTTGTCGACCGACAGGCTCTCTGGATCAACGTTCATTTGCAACTGCCAACTACCTTGTCAGCTGTGTCTAACGGCTACTCGGGTCATTCTCGGTCGAGAAGTTTGTCGACCGAGAGTGTCTCGGTCGAGGAGTGTGGTCGACCGAGATTGACTCTGTTTTCAATCTTTTAATTAACCACTAAGCATGTGTATGAGTGTGCATATGTGATCCTATTTGAAGGGGATGACCTATCTAAGTGTGGTGATTAGCTAGGAAGATCCAACGCTTGATTTACATGCAATCTAAGTACTTGTACATTATATATTTGTACAAGTTTTTACAACAGTGATTACATTGCATGGAAATATAAATATGTAAGCTTTTTGGATTTTCCCTAGTTGCTTTGTCATCCACCTTAATCCTGCACACTCAAGTAGCACGTTAGATCATCAAGAATGAAATGTTTGTCATCATCGAAACAAAGGGATTTATTATAATGTCCAATTTATCCAACAACATCTTCATCAAGCTCAACTTCGACTGGTTGTATCACTATTCCTGTATCCGGATGACTTTTCTTCAGCATACTGACATGGAACACTGGGTGTAACCTATGCAATTCTGGCGGCAACTCTAACTCGTAAGCTACCTTGCCCATACGTGCTATGACCGGGTATGGCCCCATATATCTGGGTGCTAGCTTACCCTTCGGGCCAAACCTTAGCACACCTTTCCATGGTCAGACCTTAAGATACACTTTGTCTCCAACCTGGAACTCCAAAGGTCTTCGGCGATTGTCTACATAAGACTTCTGCCTGTCCTGTGCCGCTTTCAACTGTTGTTGTATCACCTTGATCTTTTCTATTGTTTGTAGTACTAACTCAGGACCCAAAAGCTGATATTCACCAGACTCGTACCAACATAACGGAGATCTGCACTTCCTGCCATATAAGGCCTCATAAGGAGCCATGTCGATGCTCCGCTGATAACTATTGTTGTAGGCGAACTATATCAGACTGAGATGTATGTCCCAACTGCCTAGGAACTACAAAACACAAGCCCGAAGGAGATCTTCCAAAGTCTGAATAGTCCTCTCAGACTGTCCATCTATCTATGATTGGAAAGCGGTGCTGAACCTCAACTGTGTTCCCAACGCTTTGTGCAATTATTCCCAGAAGTGACTCGTGAACTGAGGACCTCTGTCGGAAACTATCATTGCTGGCACACCGTGCAAACGTACTATCTCATCTACATATACCCGAGCGAGCTTCTCAGCTGTATACGTTGTCTTTACAGGTATGAAATGGGCAGACTTCGTCAATCTGTCCACTATTACCCAAATGGAATCATGATTCCTAGTTGTCCTGGGCAGACCAACTACGAAATCCATGGTTATATGATCCCATTTCCACTGCGGTATCGGCAGGGGTTGTAATGTACCTGCCGGCTTTTGATGTTCAACCATGACTTGCTGACATACCACACACCTAGCCACAAACTCGGCTACATCTTTCTTCAAGCCGGGCCACCAATACAAGTCCTTCAGATTATGATACATTTTGGTGACTCCTGGATGCATAACATACATCGATGTGTGTGCTTCCTCGAGCACTAGCTTCCTTAGATCATCAGCATCGGGGACCACCATCCTATCTTGATAGCAATCTAATCCATCCTCGGACTCATGAAACCCATCGCACCTTTTGCTGTTGAGCTCTGACTTAATCAACTGCACTATATCAGTTGTTTGTTGTGCATCTTTGATTTGCTATCTCAGCATAGGATTGACTTGCATATGTGCTAAAAGTCCTGCTAACAAGGAAACTCCCATCTGCACATTCATCTGCCGCAAGGAAATAAACATATCCCGTCTATGGCATACCAAGGAACTCAACTGTGTCTTCTTTGTAGAGGGAGAAGAAGACTTTCGGCTAAGCACATCGGCTACCAAATTTGCCTTACCAGGGTGATACTCAATAATGTAGTCATAATCATTGATCAGCTCCATCCATCGGTGCTGTCACATGTTTAGCTCATTCTGCGAAAAGATGTACTTCAGATTCTTATGATCTGTAAAGATCTGGCATACTTCCCCGTAAAGATAGTGTCTCCAAATCTTTAACGCATGAACCACCGCTGCCAAATCCAAGTCATGAGTTGGATAGTTCTCCTCGTGTTTCTTAAGCTATCGTGAAGCAAAAGAAACCACATGATCTTCCTGCATCAGCACACAACCTAAACCTTTCTTAGAAGCATTGTAGAAAACAACATAGCCCTTCCCAGGCTCTGGCAGCACTAGCACTGGAGCAATAGTCAGCTTTTCCTTCAAACTTTGGAAAGCTTGCAGGCAACGATCATCCCAGAAAAAGGTACAACCTTTCTAGTCAACTTTGTCATTGGCAATGTAATCGCACTAAAGTCCTTGATAAACATTCGGTAGTATCCTGCTAATCCCAGGAAACTACGAACTTCTGTCGGCGTCTTCGGCTGTCCCCATTCTACAACGAATTCCACCTTCTTCGGGTCCACTTTGACTCCTTCTGCAGATATCACATGACCCAAGAAAGTTACTTCTTCCAACCAGAACTCACACTTACTGAACTTGGCATACAATTGATGTTGGTGAAGAAGAGTCAATGCTAGTCGAAGATGTCGCTCATGCTCTTGCCTGTCCTGACTATAGATCAAGATGTCATCTATAAAGACTACAACAAACTGATCTAGGAACGGACGGAACACTCGATTCATCAAATCCATGAAAGTAGCAGGTGCATTGGTTAGCCCGAATGGCATAACCACAAACTCAAAGTGACCATATCTTGTCCTAAAAGCTGACTTTGGTATGTCATCCATCTTAATCCTCAACTGATGATATCCAGACCGTAGATCGATCTTTGAAAACACTGTAGCACCACACAACTGATCGAACAGATCATCTATCCTCAGTAATGGGTACTTGTTCTTGATCGTAACCTTGTTCAACTACCGGTAGTCTATACATAGCCGCATCGACCCGTCCTTCTTCTTAACGAACAATACTGGAGCACCCCAAGGCGATGTACTCGGTCGGATGAAACCTTTCTCCAAAAACTCTTATAACTACTTCTTAAGCTCTGCCATCTCCACTAGAGCCATCCTATACGGTGTCTGAGCAACTGGTTGCGTTCCTAGAACCAGATTGATCTCGAAATCAATCTCTCGGGGTGGAGGAACACCGGGGAACTCATTAGGAAACATATCTGCAAACTCCCGGACAACCGACACCTCTTCAAGGCTAGGACCTTTCGCCTTGGTATCTACAACATGAGCTAAGAACGCCTTACATCCTTGTCGTAGCAACTTTTCTGCCATCATAGATGATACTAGACACGTCAGAAGAATCTTCCCCTCTCCTTGGAAGATCCACTTCTTACCGCCATCATCAAACACAGCCTACTTGGAATCACAGTCCAAAACAACCTTATACTTCTTTAAGGTATTCATCCCAAGGATCACATCGAAACCATGCATATCAAGTGGTATAAGATCCACTCGTATATTGTGTCCCGAAAAAGATAAGACACAATATGGGCACTCTTCTCGAAGCATCGAGGAACCATCAAGAGGGGTTTCTAACAACAAGCTATCTTTCTTACAACTAACAGGTAAATGACAGTTTTCAAGCATACTATAGGCGATGAAAGAGTGTGTAGCACCCAGGTCAACCAGAACAGATATAAAGCAAGAAGAAGACAAATTAGAATGAAATAACTCCATCTAATCTGCCACCACTCGTGAGTTGACTATCGCCTCCGGCTGACTCATAGCATAGAATCGAGTTGTTGCTTGCTGTCCACGTCCTCTGCTTCCTTGAGCAGACGATCCCACTTGTGACGCTTGACCGTGTCCTCGCCCTCTGCTACTACTGTGTTATTGTCTATTTGACCCTTGTTGATTATGTCTCAGCTGCTGCGTCACTTCAACATCTCTACTTAGGCAATTTGACTTGAAATGCCCTGTGTGACCGCAGATATAGCATGCCCTAATTTCAAACCATGGCCTAGATGGCCCTGTCACTGGCAATCTTTCTACCATGAGATTTTTCATAGCCATCATCTGCCCCATAAGCTGTTGATAGGAAGGGTTCTCAAGAATGGATGGGTCAGGTTGGGGGACCTCATGCACCCGATCTCCATGTGCCTGCCCTATAGCTCCATCAACTGATGCAACATCGTTGTTCTCGGCAGCATGTTCTTCATGGTTTCCATACATCTTGGCTTTTTCTTCCGCTGAGGGCAGAAGATGATTGTAAGAAAATATGGAGAACTCACAAGAACAAACACAACCTAGTCCTAAATCCCTATAGACTCAGCGAACCTAGAGCTTTGATACCAAAACTTGTGGCGACACATCCCACTATCACACAGACAGCGAGGTGTCACTCGAAAATGTGTGAAAAACACCATAAACCACTAATTACCAAAACACGGGTTAATTAAGACCGATTTCGAAAAGCGGATAAACTAAGAAACTATTACATTCAGATCCTTTTCCTGCAAGAAACAGGTTATATAAACATTTACAGGTATTAATACGTGTCCACAGCTTAGAGGATCAGTTGTCTAGTCATCACATGAGTTCATCACCTGTTCATATGTACATAACGGCCCACATCCGGCCAGCTGCAAGACATACAAATCATCGTCAGCTATACATCACGAAACAACGTCAAAATGCCTCCAAGGACCTGAGAGTACAGGTATGACTCTAAGACTCTACTACAAACAACCAAAATAGCAACATGTCCATCTCTTGCCTTCTACTGCTTCTCTTGCTGCTCGGTCGCAACCCAAGACCACCACCACGTCTAGCTCGAACACCTAAAAAGGTTATAAACCAGCGGGGTGAGACACACGGTCCCAGCGAGAAACATAACTCCCCACTGAAACCATAAAACCATAGAAGGATGAAAGCAAAAGTAGTAGATAACTGATAGAAGATATAACAAAAGCAGTATATATAGCAAAGCTATTCATACCATCAAGCTTACCAGGCTGTATAACAAGATTAACTACTCAAGCAAGGCCTCAATCAATTATCTGTGTTTTGCCTTAAGCAATAAATACTATTCGACTGGATTACATATTATTATGCCCTGAGGAAGTGAGTCGTACCGCTCAGATCCAACTGACGGCTATGAAACCTAGAGCCGGTGCCATACAAGGTCAATGGAAGAGCTGGACTCCATGACCTCCCACCTCGTGGTCAGTGCACGAGAACCAAACCAGGACCGTAGTCTCATGCTTAAGTGGCCTCAGCCACAGGGTCAGCTCCACAGGCTACCCTTCCTCTAGCCCGCCTCGGTACAAGTCTCGGTGCTAGTTTATGAGCCACGGGCCAATTCACCGTGCTCTCTGAGCCATGAACGCATTCATGCTCTATCACACTGAGCCATGGGTCTGTTCACCATGCTCTACATATATATCCCAAGTCTGCAACTGCAGCTGCACTCGCATCCTTTCTATTTTAGGCTAGGAGAAACCTCACATATTAAACAATATGCGCTCCGGGTTAACCCACAGGAGAACCTGTTTCACCATCACCAGCTCCTGACGATGATGGATCTATGCCCAGGGAAAACTACATGATATATTCTAATGTGATTAGTTAGTATATTTTAAGTGGATTATTGAGGCAACCAGGTTGTAACACATGCATAACATAAAGTTACATTATTGTTACCACCATCACAATATCCTGTAATCTCAATCCCTCATTAAAAGAAACCACTGCCTCATAGGGCATTCTCATTACTTGGGATAACAATCCCAGACCATCATCAGAGGATAACACCTCAACTTAGGTACTTTAGCCAAACTGAGGTCCTCAGACCAAAACACATCATGCATGTCATCTCATCATCAAGAGTACCCATCAAAACAGTGTTATTCAAGCATATATACCTCATAGCCCTATACCTAGCTATGCATCTGTATGAAACGCCTACATAGTTAGTATACACAATCATCATGGATGAACAGAAAGATCATATTATCAAGCATAGGGAAACATTGATGATCATATGCTTTATCATTCATGCCTCAACCTGTGACCATAGACATAGGTCATATCATCAAGCAAAGCAACTTATATGCTTACCATTTTCTCAGCATTATACAAATAATTCCAGATGATCATAAACACATGTAATGTCATGTCAAGATACATAGATGTAATCTACTATATCAAATACCTCACTATTATCAAACATATAAAAGGTCACCCTCATAAACCAAACATGATTGCATGAACAAGAGCTAGCATATATGTTTTCCAGAAGGAACAAGACCCTCACTAGAAGTGCCCACTACCCTCACAAGAAGTGTGATGGGTAGGGCACCCTCACTAGAGATAGCATCGGGCAGGGTACTTCCTCATATCGCCCATGCACTCAAGCCTCATAACGGCCAAGCAAACCAGCAAGGTGTATCGGCTACTACCTCAAGATGTATCGTGCGACAAGGCCCAAGGCATAACGTGCACAACCATATCGTGCAACAGGT
Source organism: Alisma plantago-aquatica (assembly GCA_963693085.1). Taxonomy (NCBI): domain Eukaryota; kingdom Viridiplantae; phylum Streptophyta; class Magnoliopsida; order Alismatales; family Alismataceae; genus Alisma; species Alisma plantago-aquatica. Next base: position 702,086,681 of record OY856412.1, on the reverse strand, counting down.
GTATTAGGCACCTCTGTATCGTGCACCTCAGTGTCGTGCAATGATGTGTCATGCATCATGGATATCAGGCATACATATGCAATGTGCAGCTCAGCCTATATCGTGCAACGGTGCGTTATGCACTAGGTTACCATCTCGGATTAAGTGTATCGACCATCATCACTCATAAGGTATGACACCCAAAGATACAACTCAATGGCCACAAAGAAGCCTGTCATCCAACCAGCCTACCCTCATCCTATTAGCCAATACATAAGGCAATGCAGGTCCAGATCGCAATGCCCCATCGTCCAAGGTATGAAAGCACCAAGCAACCACCTGAACAAGGTGTATCGGGCATGACATTCAGCATGGTGTGACACCCGACACACAAAAGGTCAAGGACCAGGGTGTATCGCCCAATACAGCCACAACATGTCAACCAAGGCTCTAGATCAAAAGGGGTATCAGGAAACATCAGCCCCAAGCCATATCAGCCAAGATGCAACCCCCAACAAGGTTGTCATCAACCTCAACCACTAGGGCACCAAAACCCTAGTGGATCAAGAAGATGGCTCACCTCTCAACAATAAGGAGAGAGGGGTATTGCACACCTTCTTTTCACCAATCGGGCAACACAAGGATCAACCCTACCAAAGGTCTACGTCCACCACAAAGCTCACCTCTCGAATCCATGGTGAGACAAGGGTGTTGCGCGCTCAACCAACTAGAACACAAGCTCACCTCTCAACTTTAAACGAGAGAGGAGTATTGCCCATATTACTAGAGTTCAAGCTCAATTCTCTAGACCAAGGAGGGAGAGGGGTGTTGCTCAACAAGAAACCCTAGAACATGATTCGGCCAACAAGGTGCAACTAAGCAAGAAACCAAACTAGCAACATACATAGCCGATTATGATCATAAGAAACATACAAGAACATAAAAGGTAGCATAGTTAGGGTTAGGAGTTATGTAACCCGCCTTAAGCAACTCCAAGCTCCAAGCTCCACCAAAAGAAGAGAGCAAAGCACTCTAGGGTTCGGCCACCACTAGAGGAAGAAGGAGACTCCTAGACAAGGATCGGCCACCAAGCTTGCAAAGGAAGGGGATGTCGTGCACCAAGGGAGAGGGAAAACTAAGGAACTAAAGGGATCCTTAGCAAGAGAAAGAGAACACATATATAGGAGAGGATGGAGGAGAAACCAAGTTAGGACAAGGCAAGGTGTTGCCTACCTAGGGACACTTGTCCATGAGCAATGCCACCTCTCTAACATGCCCTAAACACATGTCCAAGGCCATTGCGACATGCAAGCATCAATCACCAAGTGTCCACTAGTGGTGACACAAACGAGGTCAAAGGGGGGTCAAAGGGTCCATGGGCAACACACCTCCACACCATGTCCGACACACTCCCATGCGCGACACACCTCAGGCCGACACAACCATGGCCGACACACCTAGGCCGACACAAGGTCCAAAAAGGGCAAATGCAAGGCACAACAAGGCCCACCAAGGCTCAACCAAGCCCCAAGGAACTCAAGCAATGAGCCCAGCCCTTCCTCTCAACACAAGAGGAAGCAAGGAGAGGGAGGAACACCTCACAAGGTGACAAACTTGCCCACAAACCCTAGACTTGGGTTAACTGCAAGTAGCACCTCCAGCTCTCAACAAAGCACAAACAAACCCTAATCACCACTAAAGGTGATTTGCAAGCAACTAAGCACCAGGGTTAAGCAAAGCAAATAGGATAAGCCCTAAACGGAGGTCAGGGTACTTACACTTAATGTAATCAATAACTGTGGCGACACATCCCACTATCACACAGACAACGAGGTGTCATGCGAAAACGTGCGGAAAACACCATAAACCACTAATTACCAAAACATGGGTTAATTAAAACCGATTTTGAAAAGCGGATAAACTAAGAAACTATTACATTCAGATCCTTTTCCTGCAAGAAACATGTTATATAAACATTTACAGGTATTGATATGTGTCCACATCTTAGAGGATCAGCTGTCTAGTCATCACATGAGTTCATCACCTGTTCATATGTACATAACGGCCCACATCCGGCCAGCTACAGGACATACAAAGCATCGTCAGCTATACATCGCGAAACAACGTCAAAACGCCTCCAAGGACCTGAGAGTACAAGGATGACTCTAAGACTCTACTACAAACAACCAAAACGGCAGCATGTCCATCTCTAGCCTTCTACTGCTCATCTTGCTACTCGGCCACAACCCCCCGACCACCACCACATCTAGCTCGAACACCTAATAAGGTTATAAACCAGTGGGGTGAGACACACAGTCCCAACGAGAAACATAACTCCCCGCCGAAACCATAATACCATAGAAGGATGAAAGCAAAAGCAGCAGATAACTGATAGAAGATATAAAAAAAGCAGTCTATATAGCAAAGCTATTCATACCATCAAGCTTACCAGGCTGTACGGAAGACAGATAACCAAGTATTTCTTTATGGAACATGATTGACAAGATAGTTTTTTATAAGATCTTACCTCATAACATAAGGAACATATAAGTAACTGCAAGTATAATAAGATTAACTACTCAATCAAGGCCTCAATCAATGTTCCGTGTTTTGCCTTAAGCAATAAATACTATTTGGCTGGATTACGTATTATTACTCCCTGAGGAAGTGAGCCGTACCGCTCAGATCCAACTGATGGTTGCGAAACCAGGAGCCGGTGCCATACAAGGTCAATGGAAGAGCCGGACTCCATGACCTCCCACCTCGTGGTCAGTGCACGAGAACCAAAGTAGGACCACAATCTCATGCTTAAGTGGCCTCATCCACATGGTCAGCTCCACAGGCTACCCTTACTCTAGCCTGCCTCAGTACAGGCCTCGACACTAGTTTCTGAGCCACGGGCCAATTCACCGTGCTCTCTGAGCCATGAACGCATTCATGCTCTATCACACTGATCCATGGGCCTGTTCACCATGCTCTCTATATATATCCCGAGTCTGCAACCGCAGCTGCACTCACATCCTCTCTATTTTAGGCTAGGAGAAACCTCGCATATTCAATAATATGCACTCTGGGTTAACCCGCAGGAGAACCCGTTTCACCATCACCAGCTCCTGACGATGATGGATCTATGGCCAGGGCAAACTACATGATATGTTCTACTGTGATTAGTTAGTATATTTTAAGTGGATTATTGAGGCAACCAGGTTGTAACACATGCATAACATAAAGTTACATTATTGTTACCACCATCACAATATCCTGGAATCTCAATTCCTCATTACAAGCAACCACTGCCTCATAGGGCATTCTCATTACTTGGGATAACAATCCCAGATCATCATCAGAGGATAACACCTCAACTTCGGCACTTTAGCCAAACTCAGGTCCTCATACCAAAACACATCATGCATGTCATCTCATCATCAAGAGTAACCATCAAAGCAGTGTTATTCAAACATATATACCTCATAGCCCTTTACCTGGCTATGCATCTGTATGAAACACCTACATGGTTAGTATACACAATCATCATGGATGAATAGAAAGATCATATTATCAAGCATAGGGAAAAATTGATGATCATATGCTTTATCATTCATGCCTCAACCTGTGACCATAGACATAGGTCATATAATCAAGCAAAACAACTTATATGCTTACCATTTTCTCAGCATTATATAGATAATTCCATATGATCATAAACACATGTAATGTCATGTCAACATACATAGATGTAATCTACTATATCAAATACCTCACTATTATCAAACATATCAAAGGTCACCCTCATAAACCAAACATGATTGCATGAACAAGAGCTAGCATATATGTTTTCCAGAAGGAACAAGACCCTCACTAGAAGTGCCCACTACCCTCACAAGAAGTGTGATGGGTAGGGCACCCTCACTAGAGATAGCATCGAGTAGGGTACTTCCTCATATCGCCCATGCACTCAAGCCTCATAACGGCCAAGCAAACCAGCAAGGTGTATCGGCTACTACCTCAAGATGTATCGTGCAACAAGGCCCAAGGTATAACGTGCACAATCATATCGTGCAGCAGCTGTATTAGGCACCTCTGTATCGTGTACCTCAGTGTCGTGCAACGATGTGTCGTGCATCATGGATATCGGGCATACATATGAAATGTGCAGCTCATCCTATATCGTGCAACGGTGCGTTATGCACTAGGTTACCATCTAGGATTAAGTGTATCGACCAGCATCACTCACAAGGTATGACGCCCAAAGATACAACTCAACGGCCACAAAGAAGCATGTCGTCCAACCAGCCTACCCTCATCCTATCGGCCAACACACAAGGCAACACAGTTCCAGATCGCAATGCCCCATCGTCCAAGGTATGAAAGCACCAAGAAACCACTTGAACAAGGTGTATCGAGCACGACATTCAGCATGGTGTGACGCCCGACACACAAAAGGTCAAGGACCAGGGTGTATCGCCCAACACAGCCACAACATGTCAACTAAGGCTCTAGATCAAGAGGGGTATCAGGCAACATCAGCCCCAAGCCATATCCTCCAAGATGCAACCCACGACAAGGTCGTCATCAACCTCAAGCACTAGGGCACCAAAACCCTAGTGGATCAAGAAGATGTCTCACCTCTCAACAATCAGGAGAGAGGGGTCTTGCACACCTTCTTTTCACCAATCGGGCAACACAAGGATCAACCCTACCAAAGGTCTACGTCCACCACAAAGCTCACCTCTCCAATCCATGGTGAGAGAAGGGTGTTGCTCAACCAACTAGTACACAAGCTCACCTCTCAACTTTAAACGAGAGAGGAGTATTGCCCATATTACTAGAGTTCAAGCTCACTTCTCTAGACCAAGGAGGGAGAGGGGTGTTGCTCAACAAGAAACCCTAGAACATGATTCGGCCAACAAGGTGCAACTATGAAAGAAACCAAACTAGCAACATACATAGCTGATTATGATCATAAGAAACATACAAGAACATAAAAGGTAGTATAGATAGGGTTAGGAGTTATGTAACCCGCCTTAAGCAACTCCAAGCTCCAAGCTCCAAGCTCCAAGCTCCACCACAAGAAGAGAGCAAAGCACTCTAGGGTTCAGCCACCACTAGAGGAAGAAGGAGACTCCTAGACAAGGATCGACCACCAAGCTTGCAAAGGAAGGGGGTGTCGTGCACCAAGGGAGAGGGAAAACTAAGGAACTAAAGGGATCCTTAGCAAGAGAAAGGGAACACATATATAGGAGAGGATGGAGGAGAAACCAAGGTAAGACAAGGCAAGGTGTCGCCTACCTAGGGACACTTGTCCATGAGCAATGCCACCTCTCTAACATGCCCTAAACACATGTGCAAGGCCATTGCCACATGCAAGCATCAAGCACCAAGTGTCCACTAGTGGTGACACAAACGAGGTCAAAGGGGGGTCAAAGGGTCCATGGGCGACACACCTCAGGCCGATACAACCATGGTCGACACACCTAGGCCGATACAAGGTCCAAAAAGGGCAAAGGCAAGGCACAACAATGCCCACCAAGGCTCAAACAAACCCAAAGGAACTGAAGCAACAAGACCAACCCTTCCTCTCAACACAAGAGGAAGCAAGGAGAGGGAGGAACACCTCATAAGGTGACAAACTTGCCCACAAACCCTAGACTTGGGTTAACTGCAAGTAGCACCTCCAGCTCTCAACAAAGCAAAAACAAACCCTAATCACCACTAAAGGTGACTAGTAAGCAACTAAGCACCAGGGTTAAGCAAAGCAAACAAGATAAGCCCTAAACAGAGGTCAGGGTCCTTACAAGCTATAACCCTCTACAAAGGGATTTCGTCCTCGAAATCCGAAGAGTAAAGTGAGGGATACTTCCTCCTCATCTCTTCCTCAAGCTCCCAGGTGGCTTCCTCAACGCCACGATGATGCCAAAGAACCTTTACAAGAACCATGTCCTTCCTCTTCAGCTTCTTAACTCTTTTATCAAGGACCATCACATGACCTTCCTCATAGGTCACATCTTCATCAAGCTCAACTTCGACTGGATGTATCACTGTTCCTGTATCCGGATGACTTTTCCTCAGCATACTGACATGGAACACTGGGTGTAACCTGTGCAATTCTGGTGGCAACTCTAAATTGTAAGATACCTTTCCCATACGTGCTATGACCGGGTATGGCCCCATATATCTGGGTGCGAGCTTACCCTTCCGGCCAAACCTTAGCACACCTTTCCATGGTGAGACGTTAAGATACACTTTGTCTCCTATCTGGAACTCCAAAGGTCTTCGACGATTGTCTGCATAAGACTTCTGCCTGTCCTGTGCCGCTTTCAACTGTTGTTGTATCACCTTGATCTTTTCTGTTGTCTGCTGTACTAACTCAGGACCCAAAAGCTGATATTCACCAGACTCGTACCAACATAACGGAGATATGCACTTCCTACCATATAAGGCCTCATAAGGAGCCATGTCGATGCTCCGCTGATAACTATTGTTGTAGGCAAACTCTATCATACTGAGATGTATGTCCCAACTGCCTAGGAACTACAAAACACAAGCTTAAAGGAGATATTACAAAGTCTGAATAGTCCTCTCAGACTGTCCATCTGTCTGTGGATGGAAAGCGGTGCTGAACCTCAACTGCATTCCCAATGCTTTGTGCAATTGTTCCCAGAAATGATTCGTGAACTGAGGACCTCTGTCGGAAACTATCGTTGCTGGCACAACGTGCAAACATACTATCTCATCTACATATACGCGAGCGAGCTTCTCGGCTGTATATGTTGTCTTTACAGGTATGAAATGGGCAGACTTCATCAATCTGTCCACTATTACCCAAATGGAATCATGATTCCTAGTTGTCCTGGGCAGACCAACTACGAAATCCATGGTTATATGATCCCATTTCCAATGCGGTATCGGTAGGGGTTGCAATGTACCTACCAACTTTTGATGTTCAGCCTTGACTTGCTGACATACCGCACACCTAGCCACAAACTCGGCTACATCTTTCTTCAAGCCGGGCCACCAATACAAGTCCTTTAGATTATGATACATTTTGGTGACTCCTAGATGCATAGCATACATCGATGTATGTGCTTCCGCGAGCACTAGCTTCCTTAGATCATCAGCATCGGGGACCACCATCCTATCTTGATAGCAAACTAATCCATCCTCGGACTCATGGAACCCATCGTGCCTTTCGCTGTCGAGCTCTGACTTGATCAACTGCACTGTATCAGTTGTTTTTTGTGCATCTTTGATTTGCTGTCTCAGCATAGGCTTGACTTGCATTTGTGCTAAAAGTCCTGCTAACAAGGAAACTCCCATATGCACATTCATCTGCTGCAAGGAAACAAACATATCCCGTCTATGGCATACCAAGGAACTCAACTGTGCCTTTTTTGTAGAGGGAGAAGAAGACTTTCAACTAAGCGCATCAGCTACCACATTTGCCTTACCAGGGTGATACTCAATGGTTTAGTCGTAATCATTGATTAGCTCCATCCATCGGCGCTGTCGCATGTTTATCTCATTCTGTGAAAAGATGTACTTCAGATTCTTATGATCTGTAAAGATCTGGCATACTTCCCCGTAAAGATAGTGTCTCCAAATCATTAATGCATGAACCACCGCTGCCAACTCCAAGTCATGAGTCAGATAGTTCTCCTCATGTTTCTTAAGTTGTCGTGAAGAAAAAGAAACCACATGATCTTCCTGCATCAGCACACAACCTAAACCTTTCTTAGAAGCATCGCAGAAAACAACATAGCCCTTCCCAGGCTCTGGCAGCACTAGCACTGGAGCACTAGTCAGCTTTTCCTTCAAACTTTGGAAAGCTTGCTGGCAACGATCATCCCAGATTAAAGGTACATCCTTTCTAGTCAACTTTGTCATTGGCAACGCAATCGCACTGAAGTCCTTGATAAACTTTTGGTAGTAACCTGCTAATCCCAGGAAACTATGAACTTCTGTCGGCGTCTTCGGCTGTTCCCATTCTGCAACAGATTCCACCTTCTTCGGGTCCGTTTTGACTCCTTCTGCAGATATCACATGACCCAAGAAAGTTACTTCTTCCAACCAGAACTCACACTTACTGAACTTGGCATACAACTGATGTTGGCGAAGAAGAGTCAATGCTAGTCGAAGATGTCGCTCATTCTCTTGCCTATCCCGACTATAGATCAAGATGTCATCTATAAAGACTACAACAAACTGATCTAGGAACAGACAGAACACTCGATTCATCAAATCCATGAAAGTTGCAAGTGCATTGGTTAGCCCGAATGGCATAACCACAAACTCGAAGTGACCATACCTTGTCCTAAAAGCTGACTTTGGTATGTCATCCGTCTTAATCCTCAACTGATGATATCCAGATCGTAGATCGATCTTTGAAAACACTGTAGCACCATGCAACTGATCAAACAGATCATCTATCCTTAGTAACGGGTACTTGTTCTTGATCGTAACCTTGTTTAACTATTGGTAGTCTATACATAGCCACATCGAACCGTCCTTTTTCTTAACGAAAAACACTGGAGCACCCCAAAGCGATGTACTCAGTCGGATGAAACCTTTCTCCAACAACTCTTGTAATTGCTTCTTAAGCTCTGCCATCTCCATTGGAGCCATCCTATACGGTGTTTGAGCAACTGGTTGCGTTCCTGGAACCAAATTGATCTCGAAATCAATCTCTCGGGGTGGAGGAACATCAGGGAACTCATCAGGAAACACATATGCAAACTCCCGGACAACCAACACCTCTTCAAGGCTGGGACCTTTCGCCTTGGTATCTACAACGTGAGCTAAGAATGCCTTACATCCTTGTCGTAGCAACTTTTCTGCCATCATAGCTGATACTAGACACGTTGGAAGAATCTTCCTATCTCCTTGGAAGATCCACTTCTTACCGCCATCATCAAACACAGTCTGCTTGGAACCACAGTCCAAAACAACCTTATACTTCTCTAAGGTATCCATCCCAAGGATCACATTGAAACCATGCATATCAAGTGGTATAAGATCCACTCGTATACTGTGTCCCGAAAAAGATAAGACACAAGATGGGCACTCTTCTCGAAGCATCGAGGAACCATCAAGAGGGGTTTCTAACAACAAGCTATCTTTCTTACAACTAACAGGTAAACGAAAATTTTCAAGCATACTATAGGCGATAAAAGAGTGTGTAGCACCCGGGTCAACCAAAACATATATAAAGCAAGAAGAAGACAAATCAGAATGAAATAACTCCACCTGACCTGCCACCACTCGCGGGTTGACTATCGCCTCCGACTGACTCATAGCATAGAATTGAGTCGTTGCTTGCTGTCCACGTCCTCTGCTTCCTTGAGCAGACAATCCCTCTTGCGACGCTTGACCGCGTCCTCGCCCTCTACTACTACTGGGCTGTTGTCTATTTGACCCTTGTTGATTATGTCTCAGTTGTTGCATCACTTCAACATCTCTACTTGGGCAATTTGACTTGAAATGCCCTGTCTGACCACAGATATAGCATGCCCTAACTTCAAACTGTGGCCTAGATGGCCCTGTCACTGCCACTGAAGTTGTACTATGTGCCTTTGGTGGTGAAGAAACATAACTTCTTCCCTTACTCGGAGACCACTGCGACGGCGCACTGGAACCTCTTAACCCAGAAGGTGCTGAAAACCTTGACTTCTTGAAGCCACCAAACCTCTGTCCCTGGAACTGAGCAAGCCTCTTCTTAGACATGGATTCTCTTTTCTCCCTGACTGACCGTTCGATCCTCCGGACAGATTCCATAAATGTGGCAAACCGCTCACGGTTCTCCAATGCAGAAGTAGGTGTTGTCAGCTCAACACTCAGGCCTTTCTCAAAACATCTGATTCACTCTTCATCTGTTGCTGCCATGTGAGGACAAAACCTCAACAGGTCCATGAACTTGGCTTCATACTCGGTGATGTTCATCGTTCCTTGGCGTAAGCGCTCAAACTGGCTGATATTCTCATCCAGATACGTCTTCAAAAAGTATCTGTTGATGAACTCGTACCGGAAAACTTCCCAACCGATCACCTCACCGAGTCGCTTCTCCTCCTCGATGGTCCACCATTGACCAGCACTACCCTTTAGAAGGTAGATAGCGTGCTTGACTTTGTCTGCTTCGGGGATGTTAAGGATCCAGAAATCCATCTCAAGACTTATCAACCACAGATCTGCATCCGCTGGATCAGCCGTTCCAGCATAGTTAGAAGCTCTGACTCAGCGAAGCCGCTCAAAGGTCTTCCCAATACCCGATGTTTCACCATGGGGAGCCTGTGCTCTCGGCGGAGGCACTGTCAATCTTTCTACCATGAGATTCATCATAGCCATCATCTGCCCCATAAGATGTTGTTAGGCAGGGTTCTCAAGAATGGCTAGGTCAGGTTGGGGGACCTCAGGCACCCAATCTCCATGTGCCTGCCCTATAGCTCCATCAACTGATGCAACATTGCTGTTCCCGGTAGCATGTTCTTCATGGTTTCCAGACATCTTGGATTTTCTTCCGCTGAGGGCAGAAGATGATTGTAAGAAAATCTGGAGAACTCACAAGAATAGACACAACCTAGTCCTAAATCCCTATAGACTCAGCGAACCTATAGCTCCGATACCAAAACTTGTGGCGACACATCCCACTATCACACAGACAGCGAGGTGTCACGCAAAAATGTGCGGAAAACACCATAAACCACTAATTACCAAAACACGGGTTAATTAAAACTGATTTTGAAAAGCAGATAAACTAAGAAACTATTACATTCAGATCCTTTTCCTGCAAGAAACATGTTATATAAACATTTACATGTATTGATATGTGTCCACATCTTAGAGGATCAGCTGTCTAGTCATCGCATGAGTTCATCACATGTTCATATGTACATAACGACCCACATCCGGCCAACTACAGGACATACAAATCATCGTCAGCTATACATCATGAAACAACGTCAAAATGCCTCCAAGGACCTGAGAGTACAGGGATGACTGTAAGACTCTACTACAAACAACCAAAACAGCAACATGTCCATCTCTTGCCTTCTATTGCTCGTCTTGCTGCTCAGCCGCAACCCCGCGACCACCACCATGTCTAGCTCAAACACCTAAAAAGGTTATAAACCAGTGGGGTGAGACACACAGTCCCAGCGAGAAACAAAACTCCCCGCCGAAATTATAAAACCATAGAAGGATGAAAGCAAAAGCAGCAGATAACTGATAGAAGATATAACAAAATCAGTCTATATAGCAAAGCTATTCATACCATCAAGCTTACCAGGATATACAAAAGACAGATAACCAAGTATTTCTTTATGGAACATGATTGACAAGATAGGATTTATAAGATCTTACCTCATAACATAAGGAACGTATAAGTAACTGCAAGTATAACAAGATTAACTACTCAAGCAAGGCCTCAATCAATGTTCTGTGTTTTGCCTTAAGCAATAAATACTATTCGGCTGGATTACGTATTATTATGCCCTGAGGAAGTGAGCTGTACCGCTCAGATCCAACCGACGACTGCGAAACCCAGAGCCGGTGCCATACAAGGTCAATGGAAGAGCCGAACTCCATGACCTCCCACCTCATGGTCAGTGCACGAGAACCAAAGCAGGACCGCAGTCTCATGCTTAAGTGGCCTTAGCCACAGGGTCAGCTCCATAGGTTACCCTTCCTCTAGCCCGCCTCGGTAGAGGTCTCGGCGCTAGTTTCTGAGCCACGAGCCAATTCACCATGCTCTCTGAGCCATGAACGCATTCATGCTCTATCACACTGAGCCATGGGCCTATTCACCATGCTCTCTCTATATATCCTGAGTCTGCAACCGCATCTGCACTCGCATCCTCTCTATTTTAGGCTAGGAGAAACCTCGCATATTCAACAATATGCGCTCCGGGTTAACCCGCAGGAGAACCCGTTTCACCATCACCAGCTCCTGACGATGATGGATCTATGGCCAGGGCAAACTACATGATATGTTCTACTGTGATTAGTTAGTATATTTTAAGTGGATTATTGAGGCAACCAAGTTGTAACACATGCATAACATAAAGTTACATTATTGTTACCACCATCGCAATATCCTGGAATCTCAATCCCTCATTACAAGAAACCACTTTCTCCTAGGGCATTCTCATTACTTGGGATAAAAATCCCAGATCATCATCAGAGGATAACACCTCAACTTAGGCACTTTAGCCAAACTCAGGTCCTTAGACCAAAACACATCATGCATGTCATCTCATCATCAAGAGTAACCATCAAAGCAGTGTTATTCAAACATATATACCTCATATCCCTTTACCTGGCTATGCATCTGTATGAAACACCTACATGGTTAGTATACACAATCATCATGGATGAACAGAAAGATCATATTATCAAGCATAGGGAAACATTGATGATCATATGCTTTATCATTCATGCCTCAACCTGTGACCATAGACATAGGTCATATCATCAAGCAAAACAACTTATATTCTTACCATTTTCTCAGCATTATACAGATAATTCTAGATGATCATAAACACATGTAATGTCATGTCAAGATACATAGATGTAATCTACTATATCAAATACCTCACTATTATCAAACATATCAAAGGTCACCCTCATAAACCAAACATGATTGCATGAACAAGAGCTAGCATATATGTTTTCCAGAAGGAACAAGACCCTCACTAGAAGTGCCCACTACCCTCACAAGAAGTGTGATGGGTAGGGCACCCTCACTGGAGATAGCATCGGGCAGGGTACTTCCTCATATCGCCCATGCACTCAAGCCTCATAACGACCAAGAAAACCAACAAGGTGTATCGGCTACTACCTCAAGATGTATCGTGCAACAAGGCCCAAGGCATAACGTGCACAAGCATATCGTGCAGCAGGTGTATTAGGCACCTCTGTATCGTGCACCTCAGTGTTGTGCAACGCTGTGTCGTGCATCATGGATATCGGGCATACATATGCAACGTGCAACTCAGCTTATATCGTGCAACAGTGCGTTATGCACTAGGTTACCATCTCAGATTAAGTGTATCGGCCAACATCACTCACAAGGTATGACGCCCAAAGATACAACTCAACGGTCATAAAGAAGCCTGTCGTCCAACCAGCCTACCGTCATCCTATCGGCCAACACATAAGGCAACGCAGGTCTAGATCGCAACGCCCCATCGTCCAAGGTATGAAAGCACCAAGAAACCACCTGAACAAGGTGTATCGGGCAGGACATTTAGCATGGTGTGACGCCCGACACACAAAAGGTCAAGGACCTGGGTGTATTGCCCAACACAGCCACAACATGTCAACCAAGTCTCTAGATCAAGAGGGGTATCAGGCAACATCAGCCCCAAGCCATATCGGCCAAGATGCAACCCACAACAAGGTCGTCATCAACCTCAAGCACTAGGGCACCAAAACCCTAGTAGATCAAGAAGATGTCTCACCTTTCAACAATCAGGAGAGAGGGGTCTTGCACACCTTCTTTTCACCAATCGGGAAACACAAGGATCAACCCTACCAAAGGTCTACGTCCACCACAAAGCTCACATCTCGAATCCATGGTGAGAGAAGGGTGTTGCTCAACCAACTAGAATACAAGCTCACCTCTCAACTTTAAATGAGAGAGGAGTATTGCCCATATTACTAGAGTTCAAGCTCACTTCTCTAGACCAAGGAGGGAGAGGGGTGTTTCTCAACAAGAAACCCTAGAACATGATTCGGCCAACAAGGTGCAACTAAGCAAGAAACCAAACTAGCAACATACATAGCCGATTATGATCAGAAGTAACATACAAGAACATAAAAGGTAGTATAGTTAGGGTTAGGAGTTATGTAACCCACCTTAAGCAACTCCAAGCTCCAAGCTCCAAGCTCCACCACAAGAAGAGAGCAAAGCACTCTAGGGTTCGACCACCACTAGAGGAAGAAGGAGACTCCTAGACAAGGATCGGCCACCAAGCTTGCAAAGGAAGGGAGTGTCGTGCACTAAGGGAGAGGGAAAACTAAGGAACTAAAGGGATCCTTAGGAAGAGAAAGGGAACACATATATAGGAGAGAATGGAGGAGAAACCAAGGTAAGACAAGGCAAGGTGTCACCTACCTAGGGACACTTGTCCATGAGCAATGCCACCTCTCTAACATGCCCTAAACACATGTGCAAGGCCATTGCCACATGCAAGCATCAAGCACCAAGTGTCCACTAGTGGTGACACAAATGAGGTCAAAGGGGGGTCAAAGGGTCCATGGGCGACACACCTCCACACCATGCCCAACACACGCCCATGGGCGACACACCTAGGCCGACACAAGGTCCAAAAAGGGCAAAGGCAAGGCACAACAAAGCCCACCAAGGCTCAACCAAGCCCAAAGGAACTCAAGCAACGAGCCCAACCCTTCCTCTCAACACAAGAGGAAGTAAGGAGAGGGAGGAACACCTCATAAGGTGACAAACTTGCCCACAAACCCTAGACTTGGGTTAACTACAAGTAGCACCTCCAACTCTCAATAAAGCACAAACAAACCCTAATCACCACTAAAGGTGATTAGCAAGCAACTAAGCACTAGGGTTAAGCAAAGCAAACAGGATAAGTCCTAAACGGAGGTCAAGGTCCTTACAATAACTATTGGTTGAGAGTTATATCTCTCAATGGGACATGGGTTTCACCTCGTAGGTCACCATATATTTTTAGGTGATCGCCAGCAACATCGTTATGATTGTGGTGTTGAGGAGGAGCAGCTTGGAGAGAAGTAGATGCAGAAGGTTGGATAGTTTATAGAGTTCTGGAATCGTCCTTGTACTCTCAGGTCTGGGCATGGGATGTTTTGTAGATGACATGTATATCGACACGTGGCTTTTGGCAGTGTGCCTATATTTTGTATATGTCATGTATATGTAGAACATCTTTTTTGTATACTGGTTGTGGATGATGCCACTAGACAAGCATGTAAATACCTAGTGTGGTATGTGATGTGATACATGTTGCTGAACCTTTATATAATGTTTTCTGAACATAATGTTAATGTTTAAATTAGTTGTAATTATCTGCTTTTCTGGCTATGTGGTTAATTTGTTTTTGATCACATTTTTGTTTTGAGTAATCTTGTTTGGTGTGGCGGGGTGTCACACTGATATGTTAGTATCAGAGCTCTAGGTTCACTGAGTCTACATGGACATAGGACTTAGGTTTGTGTATGTTCTTACATAATTTAACATATCTAATCATAGCCTATGTTTGTGCAGATATGTCTGGAGAATTTGAAGAGCATGTTGAGAGTATTTATGTTGTGCTAGGAGGTGGCACTAGGAGGGAGGCACGTGAAGATAGAGTGCTTGAGATGAGGCTGGAGCAGCATGTGGTGCCTCAACTTGACCTTGTTGCCATGGCAAATCCTACCTTCCAATCCATGTTTGGACAACTCATGGACACGATTATGCTTATAGAGGATGGAGAGTCCTTACCTCAAACTAGGGTTTTGTCCATCATTCAGAGTGTCAGGGTTCTAGGAAGACATTTGAGCAGTTGAGACATGTTGGAGAGGTCAAGTATGCGGGTATAGTAGACTGGAGGATGTAGATATGTGGTTGACGGGGCTTGAGAATGCGTTCAAGATCCTCAACATCCCAAAAGAGGACAAGGTGAAGCACGTTGTTTATATATTGAAAGGAAGCATTGGCCACTGGTGGGGCATTGAAGAGGAGAAGAGACTTGGAGTTGTGGTTGGTTGGGAAGAGTTTCAGCCGGAGTTTGTGCGTTGATACTTCCCAAAGATGTATCTGGATGAGAAGATAGCGCAATTCGAGAAGATCTGGCAAAGTTCCATGACCATCAATGAGTATGAAGTGAAGTTTATGGAGCTTTTGAGGTTCTGTCCTCACATGGCGGCAACTGAGAAGGAGAGGATCTGTAGTTTCAAGAAGGGTTTGAGCACAGAGTTGTCGATGACATCGTCTGCCTTGGATAATAGAGAGAGGTTCTCTACCATTGTGGAGTCTGTGAGGAGGATTGAGAGGTCTGCTATCAAGAAGTGTGAGTCTAACGCTAAAAAGAGGATATCTTAGTTTTAGGGGCAGTCATTTGGTGGCTTTAAGAAACCAAGGTTTTCTTCACCGCTGTCTATTCATATATCAGCATTTTCTGAGCCGAGATCAGGAGTGCCAACACAATGGTCCCCGAGTAAGGGCAGAGGTCGTAGTTTTTCACAATTCAGAGCACGCACTATGGTGTCTGTGTCAGTAACAGGGCCATCTAGGCCGCAATATTATTCGAGGACTTGCCGCAAGTGTGGGCAAGTAGGGCATATCAGGTGGGCGTGCCCTATGAAGGATTAGGAAGTGACACAATATCCGAGGCAGAGTCAATGATGTTCCCAACAACAACAGTTCAATAGTGGTGCTGGTAGAGGACGTAGTCAGGCGTCGCAGGTGAGGTCTTTTGGACCAGCTTGCAGAGGACAAGTACAATAATAGGCAACATCTAGATTCTACGCTATGAGTCATCTAGAGGGAGTGGTCAATCCACATGTCAAAACAGATCAGATGGAACTTTTTCATTCTGACTTATTTGCATCTTCTTTCGTATACATTTTGGTTGACCTGAGTGTGACACACTCTTTTATCACTAGATAGGTGATAAGTAATTATTATCTACCTATTTTTAGTAGATCTGATAGTCTTCGACTTGAAACCCCTTTATTTGGTTTCGTTGAGTTGTGGGAGGTGTGTCCATCATGCATTCTTTCTTTCTTAAGATGCAATGATCAAGTGGATCTTATGCCACTTGATATGCATGGATTCGATGTGATCCTAGGGGTGGATACTTTGGAGAATTATAAGGTTGTTCGAAACTATAGTTCCAAGGTGGCATTCTTCCATGAAGGAGATGTTTTGTGGATCTTCCAATGAGATGGGAAGATTCTCCCCACGTGTTTGGTGTCAGCTATGACAACAGAGAGGTTGACGAGACAAGGGTGTGATGCCTTCTTGGAACATGTTGTGGATACCAAGGTGAGGAGTCCTAATATCCAGAAGGTGCGCGTAATGCATGAGTTTGAGGATGTCTTTCCTGAAGAGTTTCATGATGTTCCCCCTCCTAAGGAGAATGACTTTGAGACCAATCTTATTCCTAGAACACAACCCATAGCACAGTCATCCTACATGATGGCACCGACAGAGATGCATGTGTTAAAGAAACAGTTGCAAGAGCTATTAGAGAAGGGTTTCATCAAACCGAGCACTTCTGCTTGGAGTGCTTCCATGTTGTTTATTAAGAAGAAAGATGATTCCATTAGGTTGCATATAGATTATCGACAATTGAACAAGGGCAGGATAAATAAAAAGTACATGTTGTTGAGGATTTTAGATATGTTTGATCAGATTAGAGGTGCTACAATGTTCTCCAAGATAGATCTAAGGTCGGGATATCATCAACTGAGGATCAAGGTGGATGACATACATAATATAGCCTTCAGGTCTAGGTATGGTCACTATAAGTTTGTGGTTATGTCGTTTGGGCTAACCAACACACTGACAACTTTTATGGATCTGATGAATAGGGTAATTAGATCATACCTAGATTAGTTTGTGGTCGTGTTTATTGATGATATTTTGATATACTCCAGAGATAGGAACAACATGAGCAAAACCTTCAGTGGTCTTTGACGTTGTTGAAACATCACAAGTTGTATGCTAAGTTCAACAAATGTGAGTTATGGCTGATAGAGGTATCTTTCTGGGGCATGTCATATTTTTTAAAGGTGTTTGTGTGGACCCCAAGAAGGTACAATCAATGATGGAGTAGGAACATACTAAGACATTGATGGAGGTTCAAAGTTTCCTAGGCTTGGTCGGTTACTAAGGGGATTCATTAAGAATTTTAGTGTTGCAGTGTTACCCCTAACCAAGTTGACTAGGAAAGGTGTTCCTTTGGTATGGGATGACAAGTGTCAATGGTGCTTTCTAGTTGTTGAAGAGAAGTTGACTAGTGCTCCAGTCTTAGTTCTGTTAGAGAAAGGGAATGGCTACATCGTCTTCTGTGATGTGTCGAAGAATGGCTTAGGATGTGTGCAAATGCAGGACATGAACATGATTTTTTTTGCTCTACGAAAACTTAAGAAACATGAGGAGAACTACCTGAGACATGACTTGGAGCTTGCAGTTTGTGGTCCATGCCTTGAAGATTTTGAGACACTATCTGTATGGAGAGAAGTGTTAGATCTTCGCCGACCAAAAGAACCTTCATTATATATTCTCAAAGCAGGAGCTAAATATGAGGCAACGAAGATGGACAGAGTTGATCAAAGACTATGATTGCATGATAGACTACCATCTAGGGAAGGCGAATGTAGTGGTTGATGCATTGAGTAGGAAGTCGTATTCATTGTCATCTACACACAAGGCACAATTACATGCTTTGGTGTGTTACAAGAGGGACATGTTGGTGTCGCTTAGTCAGATGAATGTTCAGTTGGAGGCTTCTCTGTTGGTAGGCTTGTTAGCATAATTGTAAGTAAAGCCTACCCTGATGCAACAAATTCAAGATGCACAATAGAATGATACCGAGATACAAAACATCCGGGCAAAATTTGTCAATAATAAGTATGATGGCTTTCATGATTCAGAGGATGGAACATTTTACTTCCACAACATGAGAATGGTTCCATATGTTGATGGTATGAGGAAGTTGGTACTTAAGAAGGCTCATTACTTGATGTACATGATGCATCTTGGAAGTATTAAGATGTACCATAATCTAAAGGATCCATATTGGTGGCCATGTATGAAGTGTGATGTGGTAGAGTTTGTTGCTAGGAGTCTGGCTTGTCAGCAGGTCAAGGTAGAGAATCAAAAGCATACAAGACCATTACAACCTTTGCTAATACTACAGTGGAAATGGGATCATATTACCATGGACTTTGTGGTCGGTCTTCCTAGGACAACCGAAGGTCATGATTCCATTTGGGTGATAGTCGACAGGTTGACCAAGTCAGCTCACTTCTTGCCAATCAAGACGATGTATGTAGTGGAGAAGTTGGCACAGATATATGTTGATGAGATTGTCGACTTTCATGGTATTCCAGTTACCATAGTGTCTGACAGAGGATACAATTCACGAGTCATTTTTGGGAACATTTGCATGCGACTTTGGGGAAACAACTGAGGTTTGGTATAACCTTTCATCTATAGACAGATGGTCAATCATAAAGGACCATTCAGACTTAGAGGATCTATTGAGAGCATGTGTCTTGTAGTTTCTTGGGAGTTGGGATGTACACCTGAGTTTGATAGAGTTCTCCTACAACAACATTTATCAGAGGAGTATAGATATGGCACCTTATGAAGCTCTGTACGGGTGACATTGTCAGTCACCGCTTTGTTGGTATGAGACATGTGAGTATCAACTTTTGGGTCCTGAGCTAGTGCAATAGACTACAGAGAAGATTAAGATGATAGAGCAATAGTTGAAGGCAACTCAGGATGGACAGAAGTCGTATGTTGATAACCGTCATAGGCCGCTTGAGTTCCAAGTTGGAAACTGATTATATCTTAAGGCTTCCCCTCAGAATGGTGTGTTGAGGTTTGGTAAGAAGGGTAAGTTGACTCCTAGGTTTATGGGACCATACCCTATCTTAGCACGTGTTGGAAAGGTGTTATACAAGTTGGAGTTACCACCATAGTTGCACAGACTGCATGATGTCTTCCATGTTTCCATGTTGAGGAAGTGTCACTTAGATACATAGTTGATGTTGCAGCTAGTGGAGGTTGAATTGGAGGAGGATGTGTCGTATGTTAAGGGTCTTATGTTGATCCTAGATAGGAGGGTGAGTAAGTTGAAGAATAAGGATATAATATTATTTAAGATTTTTTGGCATCATCATGGTGTGGAAGAAGCCACGTGGGTGCTAGAGGATGAGATGTGCAGGACGTACCCATCTTTGTTCGCGTAGGATTTTGGGGGCGAAATCCTTGTTAGGGGTTTATGGTTGTAAGACCCTTGACCTTGCTTTTTGGTTGATCATACTTTCTTAGAATAATTGGATGCTTAAAATATTAATCAAAGCTTGTGATGTGCTTTGATATCATGTGACAATCTTATGTTTTTGGCTTCATCTAGTTTGGACACTGTTGGAGCTAGTTATGCTTTTATATGCTTATTTTGGACTTAATTGCAATCTACCCACATTTAGGGTTTTTCTTGAATTTTGTCACATTCTTGTTGTGCCTCACATGTTTTGATATCATGTTGGACATAGTTGAGCTTTGGGGTGCCTTATCACACCTTGGTTTGATTTGGTGACATCTCATGTTGAGGTTAGGGTTTGCATGGATGCTCTAAGTTGATGGTTGAACTTGAAGTGTGTTTGACTGATGATCACCTTGTTTTTGGCGATCACCTAGTTTTCCTTTGGTCCTTAGTCTTGGAGGTTGATGATGTTTTCTTGTGACACCCTAGGTTGGCGGTCAATGAGATTTTCCACTCATCATCAAAAGTTGGTCGCCAAGAATGCCTAGCGGTCATTGGCTTTCATGGACCAAGTTGGTCGATGGTTTTTATTATTTTTCTCACCCTAGTTACATGGATGAGTGTAGTTCTTGCATGGATGAGATATCTTAGACACATGGCATGTTTAGATTTATACCTAACCCTCTTTCCCTCTCTCTAAAACTAACTTATATAAACCCCTCTCTTTGCATGCAAATAATCTCTTTATAAAAACCTACCTTCTCTCTCTTCTTCCTTTGTTGCTTGGATCTCTTCTCCTCTTACTCGGTGGAGAAGGAGGAGCTCAAGGCTGAAGAAGGTGTCTCGATCTCCCTTGCAAGTTGATCTAAGGTTTGGATCTACCCTTCTTGTGAACGTTTATGTGACACACCATTCAAACAAAACGTCATTGACTAAGCGGAAGCGATCATTAACAACAGATTACTGAAAATCACTAAAAATTAAAACCATTTACAAAAAGATCCAAACACAGGAAAACTCTTTTATCAAGAGCCAATGCATTTTATTTACATCCTGGTTCATAAGTACATATCATGTACCATCCCTTCTCGAGGATTACAAGCATCAACTTCTCTGTTAAAACTATACACAGGCAGCATAAGAACCTCGAGGCATCAAGCCAAAATCTTAGACCGATTCATTAAAAGTACTAACTACTAACTCTGAGGACCTGAGAGTACAAAGATGACACATAGGACTCTCTATACAAAATATGACATCCAGTGCGTCCACCTGGAATATCACTGTTGTCCCTGTTGCTGCTGCTACTGCTCTTCCCCTACTATAGGGTTTCCGCCTCTTCTTTCGCGTCTACCTAAAAAGTGTTGGTGACCAACAGAGTGAGACCCAGTCCTAGCGAGAGATATAACTCTCTGCCAAAAACATTATTATTGCATCTTAATAGCATAAAACTGAGAAGAGGAATCATATATATTCAACAGTAGATCAATCAATGTCTAAATAGATTAGAGTAATATTCTTATTCAAATCATTTCAACTATAACTTGATAAAGCAGCATGTCACTTATCCAATAAGGAATTGAAGAACATGTATGACATTTATCCATCTAGGATATACTAAGAAAGTTAACATCAACCAATGATTCTCGTATTTTAACCTTAAACAAATACGCTACACGACTGATTACATTTTACAATCATACTTAAGCCCTGAGGAGATTAGGTATACCGCTCATACTCCAACCGACCATTGCGAAGTCAAAATCGGTACCATACATAGGTCAAGAAAGAGTCGGATTTCCATGACCTCATCCTCCTCAGTCAGTGTGAGTACAAAATGCAGGACATCTTGTGTCTCTGCTAAATAGCTTTCTAGGGTATACTGGCAACTTCGCTATAGAGTTACAATGGCAGTTGTACTCTCTTCATAATTGAGAGATTTCATGTTTATCTCACATTGATCCGACATTAACATTGTCGGGAGATTCATGATACATCCATCCCAACACATATAATGAAGAATTGAGAGATTTAATGTTTATCTCACATCACTCCCACATTAGGGCATAAGGATATTCACACCCATAACCCCCACATACTCAACAGTATGCCCTCCAAGAGATCCTGTGCGAAAACCTGCTTCACCATCACCAACTACTGACGATGATGGATCTATGGCTAGAGCTCTACATGATAAGATTTCACTTGATTAATTAAGTACATTACCATATTCTTTTAGCATCAGTCAGGTTTTCAAACATAAATTATTATAACAAATGCTACAAAGAATGTGTAATACTTCTATCAAGTACTTTTTGAAGCTTTATAAAACATTAGGATCTCAATCCCTTGCCACATCATGGGTATTCTCATCCCTTAACATCTCATCATCATGATTATAGAATATGGGTATTCAAACCCTCAGTTCACCAAAGAACACTTGTTACCACTTATCATGTAACTAATACCTTCAGGTCATCTGACCAAGGTAAACATGATACTTGCTACACAAGCATCTCACATGGCTTTCAAGGCCCATTTAATCTCTTGTTACCTCTTACTAGGCAACAAAGCATATTATGGCTCACAAAGCCCATAAAAGAATTTCAATAATAAAACATCATAGCTCATACCTGGCTATGCCCAACATCTCATGATACCTGCATGGTTAATACTCATGATAACAGTTATATCCATTACATATCAGCACTATGCAATGTAAGGGTAGCATCACTATTCCCTTATTAGGGGTTAGGGTTTCCCAATTCATGTCAATTAGGGATACTCATCCCAAAACTAGGGTTATGGTTTATCATCATATTTCCCAAGATTAGGGTTTCATGCACTATAACCCAAAATTAGGGTTTCACATACCTTCACCCTATATTAGGGTTTCACACATCATTATCTTAAATTAAGGTTCCTTATATCTTTTCCCCAAATTAGGGTTTCATGAAGCATCCTCTTAAATTAGGGTTTTTCATTATATTACCCTGAATTGGGATTTCTCATATCATCACCCTAGATTAGGGTTACACCATTACCCTAGATTAGGGTTTTACTTAGCATTGCCCTAAATTAGGGTTAGGGCTCATCAACCTTCTCAATTAGGGTTTCATGATCTCTTTATCAAGGATCATACCCTAATTACATATTTTATTCATGTTGAACATTTTGAGGCTTAACCACTACATGATTATTATACATGTATGAATTCCTCTCTCTCTCATCCTCTCTAGGATGTTGATTATTTCAAACTTGATTAGATTAGGTCAACCCTTCATTCAAGTACATACATTTAGGGTTAGCATGGTGTATTGAGATACTGCTTCCATAAGCATCAAATGTTTACCCCTCTAAGGGTACTAATCACCCAAGTACCTTAAAGGTACAACCATTGTAATTATATTTGATATACATCATTAAAAATCATAGGGTTAGTTGATCTTTCATCATATTAGGTCTTCAAACAATTTTGGTTGCATTGAACCTTCAAATGGTTTTGACCCCTCAACCTCCAAACGGTTTTGAAACCATTTGCCCTCCAAACGGTTTGAAACCATTTGGGCATCTAGGTTGAGAATGTTTACCCTCCAAACGGTTTTGAAACCATTTGGGCACTCAACCCTTGAAACTGTTTGATTACATGTACATTGAAACCGATTGGACCCATCAACATTTGAAACCGATTAGATAAATCAACCTTGAAACTAATTGGACCTCCAAACGGTTTGAGACCATTTGATCTCAAATGATTTGAAGACTGTTTGATTCCAAACATTTTCAAGACCGTTTGGACTCAAACGGTCTCAAGACCGTTTGGTCCAAATTACCTTGAAACCGAAAGGATCATCTAGGGTTTCCTTCAACCAATCAATTAGGGTTTTCTTCATTGAATCATTCATCAATTGGACCATAGAGAGTACATCAAATTACAACCCTTGGATCTCTAACCATCCATCACAACCCTTGACCTCCAAATGGTCTTGAGATCGTTTGAACCATCAACCATGAAATTGATTCAATTCAATTAGGGTTTCAACACTTCAACCCGATTAGAGTTTATAATTAGTGGATTATCCATCATTGAACCTATTATGAGTCAATCAATTAAAACCATTGGATTAACATCCAACTACATCAACAAGTATCCCCAAATGTTCTTGAGACCATTTGATCCCAAACGGTCTTGAGACCATTTGCACCCAAACGGTCTTGAGACTATTTGGTTTCAATCGGTCTTGAGACCGATTGGTCCCAAGTTGAAACTGTTAGGACATGATATTTCTTGAGGTGTGTGCTAAGATGACATCATCATCTTCAATCTACAAACCTTCTAAATTTTCTATGATCTTTATGATGATTTCAACAATTAATCAAAAGGAAATTTGGGAAAGAAAAGAAATCAACATATGATGATGAAATGAAATCAATAATGATATTTAAGGGTTCAAGTTATATAACCCGCCTTCAAAGTTGAATCCAAGATTCAAGATTCACGTATTTAATGGTGAATAAAGATTTCTCAACTTCCCAAGGTCCGTCCTCAAGTCTTTGAGTGAAAAGAATGGCTAAAGTTGAAGATTGAATGGAGAAAAGAAGAAAATAAGCATTGAATTTCGATGTCCACCATGAAATCAAGGTTGAAGATGATTAAGGAGCTCACCTATAGGTTGGGGTACGTCCTCCTGTTGCTCCTAATCTCCTTTGTGTTCGGCCAAAGCAAGGAAAGAAAGAAGAGTAAAAAAAACCTTTCATGTGGGGTGAAAGAATGGAGTGTATATAAGGGAAATTCAAGAGAGAGAGAAAGTGTTATAAAAATCCTTCAATTCCCTAAATTTGTGCCACTTATCCCCCTCAATTCCTTGCATACGAAGCCATAATCCTCCCCTTATAAATCCTCTTCTTTATCCATGAATTAAAAGAAAACAATTAAGCACCTTAATCAATATAATAATAATATCCAAAAATTAATGGATATTACTTTTTCTTTAACTAATGTGAGTGGGCTCTCCACTCACTTTAGATATTTCTGTGCCATTGCAAGGCACAAGGACGTACATACTTATGTAAATTCAACCATCACATTTTGGTTGAAGGACACTTCCATTAATATATTTATTTTTGCATTAAATTAAAATAGGGTTTCAATTATGCTTAAATCTTGATTATTTTAATATCAAGATTCTCTCCCCCCCAAAGAGATTCAAATGAGATGCCCCTCTGATTTTCTTGTCTCTAATTGATACCAAGAAACATTAGGAACTCTCTAGAAGTGGTATATTGCATATTGAACCCTAGGTTTTGGGTAAATTGCACATTACACCAAAACTAGGTTTTAATGCACAAACATTGCTTAATAAGCTCTTTCTTGGCGCTTAGGCTTGTGGAAGCCATACCTCAGCATCATTCTCATTATTATGATGCTTCAACACTTGAGGAACATTTTATCATGTGACATTTGCAAGTTAACCCCTCAACTTGGGTAGTTTGCACTTTAGTCCAAAACGGGCAAAACATTATTAAAAAAGGACTAGAATTGAAACATAAGTTCCTCTTGAGCCTTAATTACTTTTCAAAAGATAAGAGAAAGCATATAATTATCTTTCTTAAACAAAACATCTAGGGTTAAAGCATAACCCAGGTCAGGGATGTTACAGTTTGATTCATTCTTGCTCTTCTTCTTGGTCTTGGTAAGTGAGATATCCCTCTTTGCCTACCATTTCCTTGCTACCCTTCTTCTTTCTCTTCTTGGCAAAACCCATGGTGTTCCATGGTAGCGCTTGAGTTACAGCTTGAAGAACACCTATTCCTTGCGTTTTCTACCCAGGATTTGCTTCTTTCTTGGAGGTGGAGCTAGCTTAGCCAAAGTAGAGTGCTCAACCTAGTGTTCCTACCTTTCTTCTTGAAGCTACCTTATTGTTTGAAGTTTTGACTTCAACTCTTAGGTGAGTTTTATAACTTTCTCTATGATTATTGCTTACTTTCATCTTGCATGCACATGATCTTGCCTCATAATGTTGTTTCAAGTAAGAAGATGATATCCTTTAACTTAGGGTTTGTGTTTACATGGTAATTTTGAGTAGATAACTCTTCTTGGATAAATCCTAAATCTTTGTGCACGAACCTTCTTTTATGATGGAAGTTTTGGTCCTTGCCTGCTTATGGAAACAATGGTTTTACTCTCTCATATGATGGTTGCTAAATTAGGGTTTGGAGTGTATATTCTCTATAGGGATGCAACTTGATGACCCTTTGGATTTTTAATAGTTACCACATATTTTGGTCTCTTCATGGTGGCCAAGGTTTTTTATCTATATGGTCGATGACGTTTTTACATATCCTAGTGGTCACTAAGTTTTCCTATCACTTATGGTCACCAAGATTCCCTCATGTGATCGTTGAGGTTTTTACTCCATGTTTGGCTGATGGGTTCTAGGCTATGTGGTCGCTGAGTTCTGGACCCTTAGCAGTCGATGAAGGATATGATTTTAATCAGTTTCCAATGCTCTATGTTTTCATCGCTCGCCAATGTCACTCAACCCCAGCGGTCACCAAAGATGGCTAACCTCATTGGTCACCAATGTTTCCCAACATTAGTAGTTTCCAACCCCCTTAACCCTTAACAATCGATGAAACCTCTAACCCTTAGTGGTCGATGAAAATTCCTGGCTTCATGGTCGTTATGTTTCCCGACTTATGATTGGTGATTGTTGATCTTATGCTTTCATGATACAATGATGATGTTGAGAATCAAGGTTTATCTTTTAGGGCTGTTTAGTAACCCTAATTTGTTGATGCTTGGTTACACATGATCTCATAGTCTTACCTTTGCCATCAAATGAATACAAACCTGAGGTTTTTGTAAAGTGTTATTTGGCAATGTTAATTCAACTATCCTTGTAAGTCCCCTGACCTAGCTTTCTAGCTAACCTTGTTTGCTTTGCTTAAAAAGATCCTTAAATATTAATCTAATCTCTTGAGATGCCTTAGTATCATGTGACATGTTTGTTCAGTTTGGTCCTGTTCGGATGTTGTTTGAGATATGTTTTCTTATTTTGGACCTAGTTGAAATTTACCCATGTTGAGAAGTAATCTTGTAATTTGTCACGTGTAGGTTGTTCCCTTTGTTCCTTGGCATCATGAAAGAGAGGATGGTGCTTTGGGGTGCCTTTTTTAATTTGGTTTGATGAGGAGGGAAGTGATGTTATGTTGAGAGCAGTTTCTATGGTTTGCTTTGATACCTTATGTTGATGTTAACCCTTGTGTTGACCGTTTGGTTTTGGGTCTTTCAACGACCAACCTTGTTGTTCCTTGGTGGTTTCTCTGTGGACAACTTAAGTTTTGATAGTGCTTTGAGGCCCTATGATTGCTTGAGTTTGGATCTCTCCTTTGGGTCGCTTGACATAGGGTTTATGTCACTTGAAGTGTGGGTCGCTTGGTTTTATGCGACCATGAGCCATGTGGCCATGAGTTTCATGCGACCGATTGTCATCCATGACCAAGTGAGATTGCATGGTTTTATTATTTTTCATGACCTTAGTGGTTTGCATGGTTTTAGTGGATGCATGTTTGTTTTTTGATGGACAAGTGTCACAAGGAACCCTAATATCTTGACGCCTAACCCCTTTTCACCTCTCTCATACCCATAAGTATATAACCTATCTCCTACATATGCAAGTATCTCTTTTAGCCTTCCTCTTTTTGTCTTCCATCTTGTGCTTGTCCCTAGTGTGCTTGGTGGTGAAGTAGAGTTCATCTTTGGTGCTTGGTGGCCGAAATCCCTTGCATGTGGTGATCCAAGCTTGGATAATCTCTTCATTAGTGATATTTGGTGATTCCTTGATCTTCAATAAGTGATTCCACCTCTTGATTTTGTTTTCTTGCAAAACTCTATCTCCTTTTTCTTCTCTTGGCCAAATCCATGGTTTTCCATGGTGGTCTTTTGAGAGACTTCTCTCCATAGAGGTCGAATCCATGGTTCTCCATGGTAGTACCTGAGTTAGATGAAGATATTCTCCCTTTCTTCTTCTTTTGTTCTCTTCGACCTTGAGGTTTTGGGTTCTCTTTCTTGCCCTTTAACCTAGGGTTTTCTCTTCTCTTTTGAGGTGGTGACTAGATTGGTCGTGGAGGAGATAAATGCTAGGGTTTCCTTCTTGCTTTTGGAGCTTTGCTTGGAGTTGATGCAACTATCATCTAAGGTAGGTTATATAACTCTCTACCCTCTCTATTATAGCCCTTTAATCCTACATGCATCTTATTCTAAAATGTGATTAATTGTTGTTGATGATGGTGTTTCTATTTTAATCTTGCATGCACTTGCTTCCTTTATCTATACCCTAATCCACCTACCCAAAAATTTAAGTGATGGAAAATATGATGGTTTGGCATGCAACTTAACTATGGTTTTTGTCATCTTGGATTCATTGTTTGGTTACCATGATTAAAGTGGAGTTTTGGTTCCATCTTGATGTGCTTGAACTTGAGTTTTCATCTCTCAACTCATGATTTTTGTGTTGATCACATGTGTTACATGATTTTAGGGTTCGAATGATGTTTTCCCTAAGTTTTGCATCCCTCTTTGATCATTGGTTCCATATTGTTTTACTCATGTTCTACTAATGAGTTTCTCTCAACTAAATGATCTCCATGATGTGTTTAAAGTGTTGCAGGTTTAGAGGTGGTTTTGGTCATTGGGTTGGTCACCTCGACCTTGGTCGCTTGAATAACCTTCTTTCTTCTTCTTCAGTCACATAAGCATGTGATCCCTACAATCGCATGGATGGGGTCTTCCTTAGACCATTTGGATGATGGTCACCCTTCGATCGTTTGATGGATGACGCCATGCAACCATTGGTAGTTGTGTTCCTTTGACTATTTGACCTTGGTGTTGTTCTTGGTTGTTGATATAGCCTACTACTTAAGGTTTCCTATGACCATTTGGTTTTAGCTTTGGTCCCTAGGTTTGGTAGCTGACCCTTGGTGTTTGTAACATCCCAGGATTTGAGACCTCGGATAACATGATCTTAAAAGGAATGATTGGACTACCCATATCACCAAGGTGCACCTCCTTTTCTGGGAGCCCATCACTAAGAACTCCATAGTTAAGCGTGCTCAGCTTGGAGTAGTACTGGGATGGGTGACCTGTCGGGAAGTTGATCCTGGCATGCACGTGTTTGAGGACAAAGCACGCAGTTAAGGCTAGTGGTGGTCTGTGGGGCCAGTCGTCATTTCTAAAACCTTGCTAGAGCATTGGGTAGTGGGCCCGGGCGTTACAAATGGTATCAGAGCCAATTCCCCTCCACTAGGTGGGGCCCACATGGGCATGACATGCCAGTCTTGAGCCGTGCGGTCCAGGCATGTAGGAAAGGGTTGTCCATGGTTGACGTAGCCATCCTTGCGCTGGTATTCTGTGATCGGGAGCTGGGTGTCCATGGGCCATTGTGGGTCTGCACTGAAATGGGGTCATATTATGAGGCCATATAGTTGAGCCTTGACGAGGACGCCAAGAGTCTAAGTGGTGGAGATTGTAACATCCCAGGATTTGAGACCTCGGATAACATGATCTTAAAAGGAATGATTGGACTACCCATATCACCAAGGTGCACCTCCTTTTCCGGGAGCCCATCACTAAGAACTCCATAGTTAAGCGTGCTCAGCTTGGAGTAGTACTGGGATGGGTGACCTGTCGGGAAGTTGATCCTGGCATGCACGTGTTTGAGGACAAAGCACGCAGTTAAGGCTAGTGGTGGTCTGTGGGGCCAGTCGTCATTTCTAAAACCTTACTAGAGCCTTGGGCAGTGGGACCGGGCGTTACAGTGTTGCTCTTGGTCATTGATGTGCCTATGACCTTGGATTCCTTCGACTGCTATTGTGTCATGTTTGTGCTTTGATCACTGGTCTTGAGGATGACCTTCGGCCATAACGTGTTCTTCCCTTAGATCACATGGTTTGTGTCCTTATGCCTTATTTAACTGATGAAGGGTTATGACGTGTTTGATAAGTATGGTTGTCTTAATGCTGGCCATGAAAGACACAAAGGATGTTCCAAGAATGTGGGAAGGTGAGATACTTAGGATTGTTGATAGGGTTGGAGTATAGAACCCTAATTGGACATAATGTTGAAATCGTAACCCTAATGTGGGACTATAATAATGGTTGTTTACCTTGTGCAATGTGATAGTATGCACAAATGATACATTATTTCTCTCTCCTATTTGTACGATACTAACCATGCAGGTGAATGATTGTCATAGCTTGTGAATGCTATGATGGTGATCATATATCATAGGATGATGGTTATGAGCCTTGATGAGGCATGTTTATGTGATGGGTTTTATGACCTGGAAGAGGCTTAATGCCTAGTGTGAGGTATTATCCTCCAAGTGATGTGATGAGGGATTAATATCCCATGACAATGTGGTAATTGTGATAGCCTTGTGTGGCAAGTAGCTCGTATCATGTGATGATGTGATAGGTTGATACATCAAACATTTTATATCTTTTGGAGTTGTATTATGCCCTTGTCTTTGTAAAGTTTGTTTAAGGTTTATACATTATAACTTAATTGATGCTAAAAGATACCCAATTGTCTTAATAAATCAAGTGAAACCCTAATCATTTTGTTTCCCTATGCCATAGATCCATCTTCATCTCGATACTAGATGGATGGTGAAATGAGCAAAACCTGTGGGAAACTCAGAGCGCATATTGTTGAATATACGGGTTCCAAGTTGAGATATCTCCTTGTATCCTTAATACACTGGGATGGCTGAGGTCATACCCTGCAGGAGAATGGTCAAGGTTGTATCTCAAATGATATGATCCTCTACATGTGATATATTTACTGGGATGGTTGTTGTCATACCCTGGTAGGAGAACGGTTGTAGTTGTGTCTCATTTTAGTAGTGTCGTGACCTATATACCAAGGCAGGCTAGGTTGTTTTGTAGTTGGACTTGATATGTCACTATGGCATACTCGTATGACTGAGGGTGTGGAGAGATCATGTATTCCGACACTTCCATTGATCTGGTATGACACTGATTTTGACTTAACAGTGGTTAGTTGGAGCATGAGTGGTATACCTCATCTCCTCAAGGCATAATAAAGTACGTAATACAATCGTGTAGTATATTTGCTTAGGATTAAATACATCTGACATTGGATGACCCTTTGCTTTATCTTTGTATTGATTTTTTGAATTATAATGTGGTAAGAGAAATCAATTGTTAATATGTTCTTCATATTCCTTCTTAGAATATTAATTGTTCTACTACTCAGTGGTAATTGAATTATATGCTTAACCTGTATTATCACTTTAATACATATCATTTAGCTGAATCTGCTCAACCTGATAGTGATTTTGTTTGTTTGCTTTAATCTACATGTGCTTTTAATAGACATCGACAAAGAGTTATATCTCTCACTGGGACATTTTGTCTAACCTTGTGGGTTTCCACATCTTTTAGGTGGTCGAGCATGAAGAGGTAGACACCGTGTTATTGAGGCTGAGAAGCAAGAGGAGTAGTAGATGAGTTAAGGTGGGATAAGCTACTTGTGTTCTATAGTAGAGTCCTATATGTCGTCCCTGTACTCTCAGGTCCTTGGGGGATTTTTGTAGATGTAATATATCGATACCACATTTTGGGCTATATGCCTTTGTTGTATAGATATGGCTTGTATGTATATGCACAGATCATCATATGTAACAAGTTGTGGCTTAAGGGCCAATGAACGAGATATGTAATGACCTTTGGTAGATATATATATATATATATATATATATATATATATATATATTCACACACACACACACACACACACACACACACACACACACACACACACACATATATATATATATATATATATATATATATATAAACACACACACACACACACACACACACACACACACACATATATATATATATATATATATATATATATATATATATATATATAAACACACACACACACACACACACACACACACACACACACACACACACACATATATATATATATATATATATATATATATATATATATATATATATATATATATATATATATGGGTATATCTTCGCTACCCATGCGGGTAACTAAGATTTGCTACCCGTGCATCAATTTTGTAATAGGAAGGCATGCATTTACAAATGCATACCTTCCTATTATAAAACTGATGCACGGGTAGCAAATCTTAGTTACCCACACGGGTAGCGAAGATATACCCTATATATAAATATATAAATAAATATATATATATATATATATATATATATATATATATATATATATATATATATATATGACATGTGACTTTTGTGGACTCAGATGTGATATGATTCCACTCAAGATGGATATGAGAAATCAATTTTAATTTATCTTGTTTTATGGTAATTTGGTTGTTAGTGATAATTTGGCACTTTGTTTAGAGTATTCTCGCTTTTGTGTGGCGATGGGCATCACACATTTGGTTGGTATCAGAGATTTAGGTTTGTTGAGTCTACATGGACATAGGACTAGGGTTGTGTCTGTTCTAGTGTCCTCCAGTATATCTTATGTTAACTTCTGCTTATGCAGAAGACGAAGAAGAAGAGAAGAGAAGATGGTTGGAGAACATGATGAACATGCTGCTAAGAGCATTGTTGCTGCACCAGGTGGTGGTGCTAGGAAGAAAGAGAGGGTTGATGTTGTGCCTGAGATGCCCAATTTGACCCCATTGTAGTACACAATCTCGCTTTCCGTCCATGTTTGGATATCTCATGGCTACAAAAACACATATGGTAGACAAAATGCCTCCACCCCAAGCAAAAGTGACAGTCCCCAATGTGGAATTTTTGTGATCAGGGAAGACCTTTGTGAGGTTGAGACGTGTAGGGGCGATGGAGTATGCGGGTAAAATAGACCCGATAGATACAAATCTATGGTTAATTTAGCTGGAGAAGGCCTTCAAGATCCTTAATATCCCCAAAGAAGTTAAGGTGAAGTATGCTATGTGTATGTTGAAGGGGAGTGTTGGCTATTGGTGGGCCATTGAGGAGGAGAAAAGGCCAAGTGTTGTGATCAGTTGGAAAGAGCTCCGACGGGAGTTTGTGAGTCAGTACTTTCTGGAGGCCTATCTTGACAAGAAGATCAACCGATTCGAGAAGATATGGCAGGGATCTATGTCAGTTAATGAGTACGGAACTAAGTTCATGGAGCTTCTAAGGTTTTGTCTGCATATGGAAGTGATGGACAAGGAGAGGATTATACGCTTTGAGGAAGATTTGACTACTGAGTTGATGACTCCAGTGTCATATCTAGAGAATGGGGAGAAGTTTGCCACGTTTGTAGAGTCTATTAGAAGGGTGGAACAGTCAGTAGTGGAGAAGCGTGAGATGAAGGCTAAGAAGAGGCATGTTCAATATCAGGGACAGTCATCGAGTGGCTTTAAGAAGTTGAGGTTTTCTACACTGTTGTCATAACAGAGACCAGCAAGCCAGTCTCAGTGATCACCTAGAAGAGGCAAAGGCTACAACTTTCCACTGGTAGGAGCCCAAAGTGCAACATCAATATCAGTGATAGGACCAACGAGGCCACCATATGACTCCAAGACTTGTCATAAGTGTGAACAGGTGGGACATGTCAGATGGAACTACCTTGTGAGATATGAGGATGTTACCCAACAAACAAAATGGAGCCAGCTAGGGTCTACAACAACAACAGTTCAACAGTGGCAGTGGCAGAGGATGTGGACATGCATCACAAGCTGGTTCTTCTGGACAAGCCAGCAGAGGATGGGGGCGACAACATGCAACAACTCAAGTCTACACGATGAGTCAGTCAAAGGGAGTGGTCAACCCACGAGTCGTAATAGGTTAGATGGAGTTATTTCATTATGATTTATCTACTTCTTACTTTATATCAATTTTGGTTGACTTGGGTGCGACACACTCTTTTATCACTCGAGAAGTGATTGTTGGTTGTTTCTTTGCCAATTAGTCGTAGAGCTCATAGCCTTCATTTAGAAACCATGTTGGTTGGTTCTGC
The DNA here is from genome assembly GCA_963693085.1 of Alisma plantago-aquatica. NCBI lineage: Eukaryota > Viridiplantae > Streptophyta > Magnoliopsida > Alismatales > Alismataceae > Alisma > Alisma plantago-aquatica. The sequence continues at coordinate 702,052,700 of OY856412.1, read as the reverse complement.
AGAGCTGTAGGAGGTGTGTCATTCCTGTGTCCTTTCTTTTAGGACATATCATTCAAGTGGACCTCACACCACTTGACATGCATGAATTTGATGTGATCCTTGAATGGATACTTTTGAGAAGTATCAAATGGTCTTGGATGCAGTTCCAAAGTGGCAAAGTTCGTTGATGGTGATGTGTCATGGATCTTCCAAGGATATATAAAGATTCTCCCTACATGTTTGATGTCAGCGATGACGACAAACCAATTGATGAGGTAGAGTTGCGATGCGTTGTTGGCGCATGTGTTGGATACCAAGGTGAGGAGTCCAAGTATCCAAGAGGCATCAATTGTTTATGAGTTCAAGGATGTATTTCCAGAAGAGTTCACGGGTACCCCTTCAGCTAGAGAGATTGATTTTGATATCAGTATGGTACCCGACACACATCCTATAACATAGACTCCGTATAGGATGGCGCCAGCTGAGATGGAAGAGTTGAAGAAAATGTTGCAAGATTTGCTTGAGAAGGGTTTTATCAGAACAATCACATCTCCTTGGGGTGCTCCTGTGTTGTTCGTAAAGAAGAAAGACAGATCCATGAGGCTATGTATGGATTACATGTAGTTGAACAAAGTGACGATAAAGAACAAGTATCCTTTGTCACAGATTGATGATTTGTTTGACTAGTTGCGAGGTGCCACAGTGTTCTCAGAGATAGACTTGAGATCTAGATATCATCAGCTGCAAATCAAGGCAAATGACATACCAAAGTCAGCTTTTAGGATGAGGTATGGTCACTATGAGTTTGTGGTTATGTCGTTTGGGCTAACCAAATGCACCAACAACATTCATGGACTTGATGACCAATGTGTTGAGACCTTATCTTGATCAATTTGTGGTGGTCTTCATAGATGACATCCTGATATACAGTCGAGACAGCCTGTGACATGAATAGCATCTAGGTCAGGTGTTGACACTGATAAGAGATTGCATCGACTATATGCAAAGTTCAGCAAATGTGAGTTTTGGCTGAAGGAAGTGTCCTTTCTTGAACATGTGATATCTGTTGAGGGTGTTCGTGTGGACCCCAAGAAGGTTGAATCTATGACAAAGTGGGAACAACCAAAGATGCCGATATAAGTCTACAGTTTTCTAGGTTTGGCAGGCTACTACATGAGGTTCATTAAGGACTTCAGTGCTATAGTGTTACCCCTAACGAAGTTGATAAGGAAAGATATACCTTTTGTCTGGGATGACAAGTGCCAACGTGCATTCTGGTTGTTGAAGGAGAAGTTGAGAAGTGCTCCTATGCTAGTGCTGCTAGAGTAGGGAAAAGGTTATATTGTCTTTTGTGATGCCTCGAGAAATGGTTTGGGTGGTGTATGGATGCAAGACAAAAATGTGATCTCTTTCGCATCACGATTGTTGAAGAAGAATGAGGAGAACTATCTAGCACATGATTTGGTGCTTGTAGTGGTGGTTCATGCTTTGAATATCTGGAGACATTACCTTTACGGTGAGAAGGTGTCAAGTTTTCCCCGACCACATGAATCTCAAGTATATCTTTTTGTAGTAGGAGTTGAACATGCGACCGAGAAGTTGGAGGGAGATAATCAAAGACTATGCCTGCACCATAGATTACCATCCATGGAAGGTGAAGGTAGTGGCAGACACTCTAAGCAGGAAGTCTTCTTCGTCACTGCTGATAAGGCACAATTATGCTCTTTGGTGTGCCATAAGAGAGACATGTTGGTATCCTTGCGTCAAATGAATGTAAAGTTGGAAGTTTACATGCTAGCGTGACCGCCGGTACAACTGTAGGTGAAGCCCACATAGAGGCAACATATTAGAGATGCACAACAGGGTGATACCATGATACAGCAGACCTGATTAGAGTTTGGAAGCGAGAAGCGTGATAGCTTCCATGAGTCAAATGATGGGACAATGTGTTACCATGGTAGAGCAGTGGTACTGGATGCGGATAACTTGAGGAATATGGTCTTGGAAGAGGCTCACTCTTCGATGTACGCTATGCATCCAGGTAGCACCAAGATGTATTAGAATCTTAAGGACCTATATTGGTGGACTGGCTTGAAGCGTGATGTAGCTGAGTTTGTGGCAAAGTGTCCTATATGTCAGCAAGTTAAGGAAGAACATCTGAAACCTACAGGGATGTTGCAACCATTACCTATACTATAGTGGAAGTGGGATCATGTTATGACGGACTTTGTGGTTGGTCTGCCTAGGAAAGTCAAAGGTCATGACTTCATATGGGTGATTGTTGATAGATTGACAAAGACAACACACTTTTTGCCAGTGAAGATGACATATATAGCAGAGAAGATTGCTCAGATATATGTTGATGAGATCATTCATTTGCATGATATCCTAGCTACCATAGTATCAGATAGAGGTCCTTAGTTCACTAGTCATTTTTGGGAACGTCTACACACAACTATATGTACATGGTTGAAGTTCATTACAACATTTCACCCATAGACAGATGGACAGTCAGAGAGGACAATCTAGGTCTTGGAAGATCTATTGAGAGCCCGCGTTCTGTAGTTCTTGGGCAGTTGGGATGTGCACCTCAGTTTGATAGAGTTTGCCTATAACAACAATTATTAAAGGAGCATAGATATGGAACCTTACAAGGCTTTATATGGGAGGTGTTGCAGATCCCCTTTGTGTTGGCACTAGACCGGTGAATATCAACTTTTGGGTCTTGAGCTTGTGCAACAGATGACATAAAAGATCAAAGTGATTCAACTACAGTTGAAGGCAGCCCAAGACAGGTAGAAATCGTATGCAGATAATTGGTGTAGGTTGTTGGAGTTCCAAGTGGGAGACCAAGTATACCTTAAGGTTTTTCCTTAGAAAGGTGTTTGAGGTTTGGGAAGAAGGGTAAGCTGGCTCCTAAGTATATGGGGCCTTACCTGATGGTGGCACATGTTGTGAAGGTGGCGTATAAGTTGGAGTTTCGACCTGAGTTGTATAGGTTGCATCCAGTGTTTCATGTTTCCATGCTAAGGAAGTGTCACCCTGACATAGAGTTGGTGTTGTAGCCAATAGAGGTTGAGTTCAATGAGGACATCTCTTATGTAGAAGATGCTGTGTTGATCCTAGATATATAGATCGAGAAGTTGAAGAAGAAGGACATTGTGTTGATTAAGGTTTTGTGGCATCATCGTGGCTTAGAGAAGCCACGTGGGAGCTTGAGGAAGAGATTCATAGGAAGTATTCATCTCTTTTCGCATAGGATTTCTGAGGTGAAATCCTTGTTAGGGGTCTATGGTTGTAAGGCCCCCGACCTAGCTTTCTATCTAACCTTGTTTTCTTTGCTTAATAAGATTCTTAAATCTTAATCTAATATCTTGAGATGCCTTAGTATCATGTGACATGCTTTTGGTTTTAGTTTGGTCCTGCTTGGATGTTGTTTGAGCTATGTTTTCTTGTTTTGGACCTAGTTGCAAAATAACCCATGTTGAGGGGTAATCTTGCAATTTGTAACATGTAGGATGTTCCCTTTATGCTTTGGCATCATGAGAGATAGTATGGTTCCTTGGGGTTCCATGTTGTGATTTGGTTTGACGAGGAGGGAAGTGATGTTATGTTGAGAGTGGTTTCTAGGGTTTGCTTTGACACACTATCTTAATGTTGAACCTCTCCCTTATGTTAACTGTTTGGTTTTGGGTATTTCAGCGGCCAACCTCATTGTTCCTTAGTGGTTTCTCAGTGGTTGAATGGAGTTTTGATAGTATTTTGAGGTCCCTATGGTTGCTTGAGTTTGAATCTCTCCCTTGGTCGCTTGACATAGGGTTTAGGTCACTTGAAGTGTGGGTCGCTTGGTTTTATGCGACCATGAGCCATGTGGCCATGAGTTTCATGCAACCGATGTCCATCCATGACCAAGTGAGATTGCATGGTTTTCTTGTTTTTCATGACCTTAGTGGTTTTCATGGTTTTAGTGGATGCATATTTGTTCTTTGATGGACAAGTGTCATGAGGAACCCTAATATGTTGACGCCTAACCCCTTTTAACCTCTCTCATACCCCTAAGTATATACCCTCTCTCCTACATATGCAAGTATCTCTTTTAGCCTTCCTCTTTTTTTTCCATCTTATTCTTGGCCCTAGTGTGCTTGGTGGTGAAGGAGAGTTCATCTTTGGTGCTTCGTGGCTGAAATTCCTTGCAAGTGGTGATCCAAGCTTGGAGAAAGTCTTCCTTGGTGATTCCTTGATCTTTGGTAAGTGATTCCACCTCTTGATTTCGTTTTCTTGAAAAACCCTATCTCCTTTTTATTCTTTTGGTCAAATTCATGGTTTTTTGTGGTGGTATTTTGAGATATTTCTCTCCATATAGGTCAAATCCATGGTTCTCCATGGTAGCACCCGAGTGAGATGAAGATCTTCTCCCTTTCTCCTTCTTTTGTTCTCTTCATTCTTGAGTTTTTGGGTTCTCTTTCTTTCCCTTTAGGGTTTTCTCTTCTCTTTTGAGGCGGTGACTAGCTTGGTCGTGGAGGAGACCAAGGCTAGGGTTTCCTTCTTGCTTTTGGAGCTTTACTTGGAGGTGGTGCAACTATCATCTAAGGTAGGTTATATAACTCTCTACCCTCTCTATTATAGCACTTTAATCCTACATGCATCTTATTCTAAAACATGATTAATTGTTGTTGATGATGATGTCTTGATTAGGGTCATGTTTCTATGTTAATATTCCATGCACTTGCTTCCTTTATCTAAACCCTAATCCACCTACCTGAAAATCTAAGTGATGGAAAAGATGATGGTTAACTTAACTTTGGTTTTTTTTCATCTTGAATTCATGGTTCAGTTACCCTATTTAAAGTGAAGTTTTGGTTCTATCTTCATGTTCTTGAACTTGAGTTTTCATCCCTCAACTCATGATTTTTGTGTTGATCACATGTGGTACATGATTCTAGGATTTGAATGATGTTTTCCCTAAGTTTTGCATCCCTCTTTGGTGATCAGTTCCATGTTGTTTTGCTCATGTTTTATTGATGGTTTTCTCTCTCCTAAATGATCTCCATGATGTGTTCTAAGTGTTGAAGGTTTATATGTGGTTATGGTCACCTCGACCTTGGTCGCTCGAACAACCTTCTTTCTTCTTCTTCATTCACATAAGCTTGTGATCCCTACGACCGCATAGATGTGGTCTTCCTTTGACCATTTGGATGATGGTGACCCTTTGACTGTTTGATGGATGAACCCATGCGACCGCTGGTGGTTGCTTTCCTTCGAACGTTTGACCTTGGTGTTGTTCTTAGTCGCTGATATAGCCTACAACCTAGGGTTTCCTACAACGGTTTGGTTTTAGCTTTGGTTGATGGTTTTGGTTGCTGACCCTTTGGTGTTTCTCTTGGTCGATGATGTGCCTTTGACCTTGGATCCCTTTAACAGCTGGTGTGTCATGTTTGTGCTTTGATTGCTGGTCTTGAGGATAGCCTTCAACCATGATGTGCTTATCCCTTCGATCACATGGTTTGTATCCTTATGCCTAGTTTAACTGATGAAGGGTTATGACATGTGTTTGATAAGTATGGTTGCCTTAATGTTGGCCATGAAAGATACAAAGGATGTTCCAAGAATGTGGGAAGGTGAGATACTTAAGATTATTGGTAGGTTTGGAGTATATAATCCTAACTGGACATAACGTTGAAATCGCAACCCTAATATGAGACTATAATAATGGTTGTTTACCTTGTGCAATGTGATAGTATGTAGGGATGATACATTGTTTCTCTCTCCTATTTATACGATACTAACCATGTAGGTTAATGATTGTCATAGATTTTGAATGCTATGATGGTGATCATATATCACAATATGATGGTTATGAACCTTGATGAGGCATGTTTATGTGATGGGTCTTATGACCTTCCAGAGGCTTAATGCCTAGTGTGAGGTGTTATCCTCCAAGTGATGTGATGAGGGATTGATATCCCATGGAAATTTGGTAATTGTGATAGCCTTGTATGGCAAGTAGTATCATGTGATGATGTGATAGGTTGATACATCAAATGTTTTATATCTTTTGGAGTTGTATTATGACCTTATCTTTGTAGAGTTTGTTTAAGGTTTATATGTTGTAACTTTATTGATGCTAAAAGATACCCAATTGGCTTAATTAATTAAGTAAAACCCTAATCATGTTGTTGCCATGTGCCATAGATCCATCTTCAACAACAATACTAGATGGATCATGAAATGAGCAATTCCTACGGGAAACTCAGAGCACATATTGTTGAATATGCGGGGTGCAAGTCGAGGTATCTCCTTATATCCTTAATACATTGGGATAGATGAAGTCATACCATGGCAGGAGAACAATCAAACTCGTATCTTCGATGATGTGATCCACTACATGTGATGCATTTACTGGGATGGCTACGGTCATAGCCTGGTAGGAGAACGATTGTGGTAGTGTCTCATTTCACTAGTGACCTGACCTATATAACAAGTTGGGCTATCATGTTTTGCAGTTGGACTTAATATGTCAGTGCGCCAGACTCAGACTAACTGAGGGTGTGGAGAGATCATGGATTTTGGTTCTTCCATTGATCTTGTATGGCATTGATTTTGACTTAGCAATGGTCAATTGGGGCATGAGTGGTATACCTCATCTCCTCATGGCATAGTGAAATACGTAATACAACCGTGTTGTATAATTTCTTAGGGTTAAATACGTCTCACATTGGATGACCCTTTTCTATATATTTTACTGATTTCTTGATTTATAATGGGGTAAGAGAAATCAACTGTTATATATGTTCTTCATATTCCTTCTTAGAATATTAATTTTTCAATTACTCAGTGGTAATTGTATTATCTTCTTAACATGTATTATCAGTTTAATACATATCGTTTAGATGAATCTGCTCAACCTGATAGTAATGTTGTTTATCTACTTTAATCTACCTATTCTTTTAATAGATGTTGGCAGAGAGTTATATCTTTTGCTTGTATGTCTAATCTCACCCAATGGGTTTTCACATCTTTTAGGTAGTAGAGCACGAAGAGGTAGAGACCGTTTTGTTGAGGTTAAGAAGAAAGAGGAGCAATAGCTGAGTTAAGGTTCAATAAGCTGCTTGTGTTCTGTAGTAGAGTCCTATTTGTTGTCCCTGTACTTTCAGGTCCTTGGGGGAGTTTTGTAGATATACTACAATAAATATGGGCTTCAACTACAAAAAAAATTGTAACGAAAACCCCAAAATTTGTAGCTAAAAGCTTTGGCCACATTTATCCTTACATTTAGAATATGAAGCTAATACATGTGTAGCTAATTGTTTAGGCTACATTTTTCAAAGTTGTAGTTAGTTATTCCTCTGGCTACAAATTCATATGTAACACTAATTGTAGGTAAAAAAATGTCCTTACACATAACAATGTAGTTTCCACTGTAGCTAAATGTATGACTACAATTCAATTTGTAGCTATGATATGTAGGGAGAGATGACGTTGGTTACAATTTGTATATGTAGTTCATGTATAGAAAAAATTAGCACTTACTACACTTGTAATTATAGCTAGTGTGTAGTGAAAGACATCATGTACTAGACATACATATGTAGTGAGAGACATTATGTATCCAGTCAGTTGCTTGCCAATATAGAGGGGTTTTTCAAAAAGAAGAAAAAATGAACAATGATCAAGATCAAGTTGTGCTTATACTGTCAACAATGATACTTTTATTTATATTTGTACAATGAGTACACATGTGGAGGACATTAACCTGGCCCCTATTTTACAATATGCATGGAAAAAATATACATGTATACATTATCTTCTTCTGTATGCCTCTATCCACTACAAACTCTATATGCCACATGTTCATGTGCATCTTCTTCTATCTTGATTTTTATTTTGTATTAATTCTGCCACTTGTATCATCAACGAATATGATAGCATAGATAAACCCATAAAAAGAGAAAGACTGCTATGGTATTGCTCTTCTTGATTGAAAATAGAGAACTTCTTCGTGCTCTGCTTTTGATTGGCCATAGGAAGCTCATGTAGTTGATATTGATATTCATGGAGATTCTTGAAAGACAAATCATTCTCATTAATAGCTGGAAGTTCCACCCGATCCCCAAGTTTGAGGTTTCCATATATCTCAACAATTTTTGTAAATCATGAAAATATGTATAGGTACATCAACTAACTGCCCAAATAAGTGAAATTGTCCCTTGAACTTCCCTTTGTACTTATCTTCATGTTTTCTTTTCCCAACTCAATTTCCACCATAGATATGATCATCTTCTTAGTTTCAACTTCTATGGAGTAGGGCAAGGAAGGCATGTTTGAAAAGTTCCAATGCATGTAAAACACAAGAGCCTCAATTAGAAGCTTGAAGAGCTGAGATGCATGTTTGAAGAACATATGAGGAAGGCATGTCTGAATTATAAGCTTGTGTGTGCAGTTGCTTACTTACACGTGGTTAAACTCCAGGACTGAATTTCACCAAAAACAATAAATGTCAAAGGCTAGTGAATATATTTTTACCTATTGCATCTGAATGTCCCTGAGAGATGCTTTGCAAAGCTGAGGTGGAGCTCCACCAGAAGACCAAAGTGGGTATATATTATGCCTATAGATGGAGGAGATGCTTGACTTATCCCGACAGCAATTCAACTTCTTGCAATCTCGGACTATATATCTCTATTTGGGATGTAAGTTCAAATTTTTCTTTACGTTTACAATGTAAGAAAATGTTAGTGAGATGCAATGTGCCATACCATGTATTATATAAGATATTGTCCTACAGACATGGAGATCAATATATTGGATATCAAGCATTTATAATAGGAGTTTTATCAGCTCAATAACTATATCTAGATAGTGTACATTTTTAGTGGAAACTTGGTTACATAGACAAATAAGAAACAAACTTGGTAAATTGATCTGTTTAGTTATATATTATAATTGATGCATACCTAGCTTGGTGCCAACCAAGACAATTGGAACATTTGGAGCATAGCGGCACAGCTCAGGCATCCACTAATAACCAATTAGAATAAAACAAACAAGTAGTTAGCATCCAATGACAAGTTGGCATGCTGTAGTCCAAATCGTAAGGCAAAGACAACATTTTGTGCCAGGAAACAATCTGGAACTATATACCAATTGAGCTTTAGGTAATATACATCGGGATTGAAGTGGAAAGGGAGTGAAAAGCCAGCAAATATTAAATGTGTGTACTGCCTATATGGGTTATAACATAGACAATACATAACTGACACCTTTTTCCTGCAACACGAATTTGCTCGATTGCATATATGTATATGAGAACAGCATGCTGCCAACTTTACACCGCAACATACATAGAATGATAGAAAAAACCCACAGTAATTATTGTGAGTACAATAGTTGTTCATAATCTAAGACACTTGTACTTCGCCTCCTTGTGTGAGCGACATTCTCTTTAGAAATTGTAGAAACTATTAATAAAGCAAGAAGTAGCATGCATGGAAATAGATTTACCTTCTTGACTACATTCTCATAGCTCACCCTGCTGATCAGTGAGAATGCCTGAACAAATACATCGCGTTCTTGTCACTTAGCGGCCTCAGTCTGCTATAATCTTTCTGGCCTTTAAAAGTTAATGAGAAAAGGGAATTTTAGGATTGTACATTAATAGCACCCTTTTAAAGGGACAGAAAAGGCTAATACAAATTTAAACATTACCTAATGTATCCCAAAGATCCAAATTGATAGTACTCCCATCAATAGTGACGTTAGCACTGAAGTTGTCAAAGACTGATTATCTTTTCAATGAGAAAGAGGATCACCAAGATATTTGGTACAGGGCACTAGAGAAAAAATTTGGAACCTCCAGACCATCTGGTGTGGCTGATGTGATAAGAGCCTTCAGATCAGTGGCCTGCATCTTAATTGAACTTTCATAAGTCCTGGAAATATGTCAATGTAAAGAGTAAGGATATGCAAAAGAAACAGATAACAACATGACCTCATGCATGTTACTTAAAAATGTGGTTAATAAGGATAGCATAAAGACAAGTGATCCTTAAAGCTGGAATAAGGATAGCATAAAGACAAGTGATCCTTAAAGCTGGATCTAGAAAGATAGTTTAGTTAGTTTTCCAAAAATAGGGTAGAGTCAAAATTTATATACCCTTCTCTAGCATGTGTATAAGGATAGCAAAAGTTGATAGCACATCTACAAACCATATGATATGAGATTCCTAAGGTTTTCAAACCACTAACAGCTTAGCCGAGCCTGTTAGGTTCTTCCTATTCACAAGTACCTACTAATTTCTAAACATGTTGTGCGGAAAGAGACATATCATCTCGAACATGCTAAAAATTGGAGGAAATCTAAGAGAGATGTAATGCAAAAGTCACAAAATGTAAAATAAAGCACCACATCATTTAATTTTCCCTCCTCACCACCTCAATCCAATATGAACTATTGAAGGACACTTGTTACAACCCCAATTTTGGATTCTTTTGCCGAGAAATATAATTTCTCATATTAAAGATTTTTGAACGAATAAATGATATAATCTATTTTGAATAAATGGATTTCATTTACAATAGCCTTGTTGTTTGATTTGAGGGCTTTATTGGCTATTGGGCCCAATAACAAGGAAATTCAATTAATTAATGAATAACTGAGAATTTGAGATAAGAAAGGTGTGGAAACCTCTAGAAGGCAAATCCAAAGAGGATTTCGTGCCTCTTAGATTCCTTGGGTTCTAAGGAGTCCAAAGTTGCAAAGAAAAGGCAATAAGAAAAGAAAATATCAATTAAGTGTTTCCTTATTAATAAAGAAATTGAAAACATTGATGAAATGTGGAAAATATGTGAAAAGAGGAATAAATGGGTAATCCTTAGTGGGATTTCGTGTCCCAAGGATTCCTAATAATAGAAGGAACACTAATGAGGAAAATAAGAGAGAAATAAAGAGAAATCCACAAAAGGAAATATTTTAATAAGAAATAAAACAAGATAATGAGAATAATGCATATTGATGCATTTAAGGATAATGAGTATTCCTTTAAAAGGAATTTCGAGTTCTTAAAGTTTCTTGGGTGCCAAGGAGCCCCAATGAGAAAGAGGAAAGAAAAAATATCAAATTTCAAAATAAAAGGATAATAGGAATACCTAATTAAGGAAATAAGTGATTTTGTTGAGAAAGAAGGTATTTCCTACTAAAAGAAAATATTAATTCGTGATCAATAAATTAAAAATGCATAAGGAAAATAAGAGAGAGATAACTTTCGAATTTCCTTTAGAATAATAGATTCCTTAATAGTCAAGGAATACTAATAAACAATAAATAGATAAAAGAAGCGTTTTTGCACCCAAACAAGGAAAGTAAGTTTCCTTTTTGATAAAGGGGCCTTGATTACTTCAGGGGCAAGCTTTTTAGGGCGTGGCTACCCTCCCCTATATAAGGGGTAGAGCCCTCGACCGAAATCAGGATAATCACAATGGATCTTCTCTACTTTTTCTTATTTTCGTCCACCAACCCTAAACATGAGAGTTGTTTGTTTTCTTGGGCCCAAAGGAGCTTCGATGGGTCTAGAAGGAGGCGCAAACCTCATGAGACCAACCTAAAACGCTTGTATATCCTTTCCATGCTCCCAACCCTGAGCAGCTCGCGGCCGAAGACCTGCAAACCGCAGCAGATCGCAGCCTTGGCGCGCATAGGACCAGCCACCTCAGCCATTAATCGAGGGTTCCCCGTGTGCACCAAGGCACGACAGAGGTAGAGGAGGCTTTTCCGGTGGCCGTCGAGGTCCAGCATGGAGAGGGGCAGCCAAACCTTGCTGCAGTTCGGCGCACCTGATTAGGTCTCTCAAGGTTGAAGAAGGTCTCGGGACATTGGACCGTTCTGCCCTCTGCGGGCTAATAAAGCGCACAACTTAAGTAAGGGTATTTGTGTCATTTTGAAATGTTCTCAAGCAGCAACGTTGCATGGAAAGTGGGCGACGTGGCGCCCTCTCATTGGCTGACAGTAAGTTATTTTGTTTAATTCATATCTCAAAAACCGTAGCTCGGATGGATACACTTTATACATGAAACTTGCTCCGAAAATCGAGAGGAATCTAAATAAAATATAATTGGAGCCTGATTCCTTATGAAATTCTAAAAGTATATATAGATACTATCTTTAATAGTTTAATCAATGAAAAACCCTAACCTTTGATGATTAATGAGTTAGAAAAGGTTAAATGAGTATATTAAGTTGATATTATCCTGTTAATGATAAAAAGGATCATTAAGATTGGAAAAGGATGAATTTGCATGTAATTAGTTTAATTTCGAGTCTAATGTGCATGAATGATACATTAATGAGCCATGAAACCATAATGTTGGTAAATTTGACTCTTAATGGCTTTAATTGACTAATTTCATGATTAAGGTTGGAATATGCTATTTTGAGCATTAAAGTCACTAATTTGTGGAAAGATAACCTTAATATAGAAATTAGGGTTTTCGATTGAATCAAGGTAGAGTTAATACTAAATAGAGTTCATATGGGAATTAGACCATCATGAATTATGAGTTGTTAATCCGAAAGAAACTAAAGGTTATAATTGAGTTTAATGACCTTGAAATAAATTAAAAGGGTAAAGAAGGTAGTTTTGGCATAAAAGAGAAATAATCATCTTTAATTGGGCTTTTGATGTCGAAATTAGGGTTTATGAATTAAGAGAGCATTTAATAGGATAAAAGCGTTATGGAAGAAAAAACCCTAATAAAACCCTAATGTGGTCTAGAAAACATAAGGTGGAATCCAAGTCTAGCTTTAGAATGTTCTGGATAAATTATAACACTTGGATGTCATGCATTAATTTCAGGATACTTGTTGATTGCTTGTTGCTTGTTCTTTATCATTATTGCTTGGACAACAAGTTGCTCTGGATCAGGTATGTGGTTACGCTTATGAATAACCACATTAGTTTCCCGCGTGGTTGCCGGATGATTGATCTCATTGACTGCAAATTATCAGTTTGGATGTTCATATTTGCAAATTATAAAGTCACTATGATTATCACATTAATAATAGAAGTATGGATTCTCGCACCTACATGCCACCCTGATGGATGATGCCAAAGGTCAGGCCCAGATGGGTAGACCAATGGACACCTTGAGTGGTGACCCCAGGCACCAAGAAGGTGGCCTATGATATTGCATGACTAGTGGGCACCATGAGTGGTGACCCCCAGGCACCAAGCTCGGGATTGAGAAGGTGGCCTTAAGTCATTGGCAAAGGGCACCCTAAGGTGGGTATGCCAGGGTTAGGGCAAAAGCGGTGGAGAATGTCATACTGAAAAGTGTAAATTGGCTTGTTAAATAATTTGATTGTGATATTTAAATTGTTATCCATATGAGCAAACTTTTGGTTGTCTCCACATACCAGTATATTTCGATATACTGACCGACGTTTTGTTTGCCGGTGTTTTAGGTACAAATGAAAAGAACAAACAGTAAAGTGGCATATGTGGAATTAAATGAGAATTAACGTGCACAGGAGGATTAGTTAGAGTAGCATCTTCATGGATAGAAGTTTAGAAATCCCATCTTTTAAAAAGGTAAACAAAGTTTTATTTTATACCAGTTTTTAGCTTTAGTTGGTGAAGTTTATTTAATTATTATTGATTATTTGTCGAACCTTTGATCTTGTTAATTGAATAACGGCTCTGACCTTCGGGTCTCCCTTAATTGGGGGTTACCGGGAGACGGGGTCGTTACAATTGGTATCAGAGCATAGGTTCCTCAATTAATCTTTAATAATTATTAAATTTTACAAATTCTGTAGAACCCAAGGGAGTTATTAGAGGATTATCCAAAAGATAGAGGTGTCTAGAAAAGGATCACGACCGGGGGCTGGCAAGATTTTCCTCCGCACCGCTAGTCGGAGTACGAGGACTCCCGGATCCGTGTGACTTCCTGGCCAAAGTCTTAGGGTATGAATTGAAATAAGATACCTTTAGGACTCTCTCATCTTGTTCATCCCTTCTCGACTCAAATTCTATTAAGGACCTTAAGGATTAGGGTTTTCTCTCTTTTCCTCACCCTCTTGAGGTATGGGTAAGATTGATAAGGATTAAGGAATCCTCCATCAAATTAATAAAAAGCATGTAAATAAGATGTCATGGACATAAGCTTAATAGAGTAAGCATAAAGGAATAGATACATGCTTAGGTCGTATGACATGAGTTGTCATTACCCTCAGGAGAGACTTGAGGATAGACCTCCTTGGCAGGAGGATGAGTAGAGAGAGTTAGTCTTGGAGGTAGAGACCTCCATCAAAAGTAGATACCTGACACATCCTTTGAGGATGATGTTAACCCTAACCCTAAGTGAAGGTTAGAGATAGAGTTGACATGATGACTTAGACTGAGTGTTTGGTTGGACATGCCTTGGGATCGTCATACGAGCCATGAATTGGATAACCTAGTACCTTTGGCGACCCAACCCTGGAGAGGGTCGTGCATGTTTGAGCAAAGGGTAACTCCTTCCTGGATAAGGGTAGAGAAGAACCTATAGGGCTGTTGCAAGTAGGATATAACCTGCACCCAGAGTGCGTCAGTAGTGTTGACAGTTAAGTGAAACCCCAGTCAAGGGATCATGATGGATGGCTTAGGAGATAAGCATAAGGGGTTATGTATAACCTTGAGTAAACATAAGTTTGAGTATAAGCTTCACTCAGGTAGGGGCATTCTTAGGATCCTTCATAAAGACAGGACCTCTTATAGAGGGGTTGGTTGTAGGATTAGCTCTAGAGGGAGGGAGCAGACCTCGACCAAGAAAGTTGGAAGCCTAAAACCCCGAAACTTGAGGAACAATGGGAGTCGAGAATGATGCGACCTAAGTGGATGATAATGGTTGCCTCATGCATGATCCCTGGAGGTTGATGATGTCTTGGTTAGCTTGAGAGTAACCAAACCCTAGAGAGAGGATGATGCTTCTGGTACCTATGGTATAAGTGATTTCCTACTAGATGAGATAGAGAGTGCTTTAGACCCTGAGGAGGTTAAGGCACCAGTTGTGAGGCTTTATACCTAGTAGTTGTCTGGGAAGAGGAATCAACTCTGAAGTGTTTCTTGAGTAGAAAGATCATGGTAGTACACGACATACCTGGGACATGCTTGATTCATGGTTGAGAGATTGAGCATGCAATGGGCTACCCAAAGGAGAATCTAGGGTTCCTAGGCCTAAGAGGGGAAGCTGTGTATCCAATGCTCATGGTGAGATTTAAGTCTCTATAGTCCCGAGCATGGTGCTCCTCAAGTGAAAAGGTAAAGGAAACCCCTTGAGTTAAGGGTATGTTTGATGAACCCCTCACAACTAAGTTGAACTAATGTTGAGGAAAGAGAACAAGTATGACCTGGCATGGTTTAATAGGTGGTCTTCCTGTGCCTTAGTAGATGCTGGGTTAAACATGCTCATATGGAAGTAAACCCTAAGGATGTTTGTGACCTTGTTGTCAAGAGTTGTAGTTCCCTCCCATCCTGGGAGAGGGACCCTTTTGTAGGATGTGTACCAGTTCTGTCGGTTTCTAGGTAACCTAAGGAGGTTTCGTAGGATCTTGAGAAGCTAAGTGAAAAGTACATGGCATGAAAATGAACCAGTAAACCCATAGATAACCATCTCTGAGTGCATGTGGATGTGTTACCATGGAGGTAGCCGATATGGGACCTGACCAAGGTAGGCAGGTTGCCATGACCCTTATCAAGGGATGAAAGTCAGTCAAGAATGTAGAGAGAGATGATGAAGGATTGGGTAAGGTTCTATGTTGAACATGTACTATGATATAATCCTAAGTCTATCCTAGGGTCAGGGAGGGATAAGACCGATGGAAGAAGGAGTTGCCTAATTCCCTAGTTGCACATGACCATAGGGTCGTCAGGTAACAACTATCATTGTCCAAGGGTCATGGGTTAGGAGATTGATCACCTTCATAAACTCATGGGACCCAAAGGGCAGATGAGTAGGGCACTCTCTGGTGCAGAAGGGAAGAGGGATGACCCCAAAAGTGCCGGCACCCTATAGATCTAGAGGAGATGACTAAGGATTATGCTTGGACCAAGTAAGTTCTGGACCAGTTTTTCATGGAAGTAATTTTGATAATAGGATGATATGTGGCACGTTTCAACTTAGATTTGAAAGTGTACTGGCGAGGTGGGTTGTACCATCTCTACTCCTGGAACACGAAGAACTCTGTATTTGGACTACAGCCAAATGCTTATTTCCTCTTGTTATGGGAGTGAGAGATAGGACAGTGCGCATGCCATACACCAAGGATAAAAGATAATGCGAGTTGAAACATTGCTACAAGGTATGAGAACAGAGATGATAACATACCCTTGTGAAGTGAATGGTACATGGATGGTTTACTAACACTAAGCGTATAAGGAGATCATCTTGTAAGGATGTTTTATCATGAGCTATGTGGAAATTGCAAGTTATGCAAAGTTGAGTTGAATCACCATGAGGATGAGCTCAGAGTTTCTTGATGAAGACCAACTTAGAGTTTGAAATGAGATGATAAGTATAATACATGGAGGTGTATATAGTCACATTACCTGACACCTAAGGGGATGAAGTGGTAATGAATACTATGGTTGAAGTATAGATGCCTAGTTTAGCTGGAAACTAGAAGAAGTGGAGGTTGTTTGGCTAACCCTAAGTTTGGAAAGAATATGTGTTTTGGCTAACACTCAGATGTAATGAGATAGGTTGAACAAGTTAATGATTGTTGGGTTAGCTGGTCTAGTCGTTGACGTAATGAAAGGATGGGTTAGAGCCTCAGATGCTCTTCTCTGGAAGAGAATGTAATGCAACCCTGATGAAAGTAGTTTGGGGTTTCTGAGGTATCGATCTCGAGGAATCATGACTTACAGAAGATCATGGTTTTAAGATCATGATACACCTTGATACTACAAAGATAATAAGTGATGATAGTATTCTGGATGCTTAAAACAAAGTTGCATGTAGCATGTGGCCATGCAAGCCAGGAGGTGAAGGACGAACACCATTAACCCAGTGCATGGATGTAAAGTATAAAGAGTTTCCGAGAAGGAATGAGAGTTCATCATTATGGATGTTGTAAGTCTCTCCTAGACCAAGAAGGTCAAAATACAATATGGGTTATGGTAGATCGCCTTACCTAGATGACATGAGAAAGGAAGAGTTCTGTCAAGGGACAGATCTGGTTGAACTACATATGAAAAGAAATGGTTCAACTACACCATGATGCGAATTCAAAAGTTTTTGATGTGACCCCAGAGTTCACTTCCATGAGGTGGAAGTAGATACATGAAGAGCTCAGTGTTTGTACAGTTTATCACCCCATACTAATGGACAGTATGATCCGGACTAGAGGGTCTGATGAGAGCATGTGTGCTCATTTAGGGTGATACATAGAGACAGTTCTTAAGATGTAATGTTAACCGCCATAGCCTTTATCGGGATGCAAGAAGTTCTATAGGGAGGTTGTGTCGGTCACCACTTCATTATGATGATGTTGGTGAAGGAGGCCTCGCGAAGGTCAGAAAAGAACCCCAGGTGTGTGCAGATGAAGTCGCTTTGATCGTGCAATGGCTGAGAGAGAGCCCAGTGGTGACATGAGTCACGAGCTGATGCAAAGCAGACTGACATGCAGTTCACTGTGGAGGAATATAATGTGAAAATCCGACCCCTCTAAGCTACAGTTGAGAGAGCTGAATCCCTGATATATGGGTCCATTTGAGATGGATTGGTGGAGATGGTTGTGTTTAGCCTTACCCCTCAGGATAACACGATGTGTAATGTGAGTCCGATCTAGAGCACTATGTGAGGTACCCAAGCCATGTGTTGAGCCCTGAACCTTTTCAGCTTTTGAGAGGCTGAAATATCCTGAGTCACCTATGAGGGTATGATATACCAAGGTAAGAAAGAACTCAGATGGAAGAATATGAGATAATGAAGGTTCTTGGGAAACACCATGGAAAGGGTGAAGCCACATGGGAGCCATGATGGACATATGAAAGACTTATCCTGTTTGTTTGCTTGCTTGATGGAATTTTGAGGGCAAAATTCTTATAAGAGGGGAAGGATGTTACAACCCCAATTTTGGGTTCTTTTGCTGAGAAATATAATTTCTCATATTAAAGATTTTTGAACGAATAAATGATATAATCTATTTTGAATAAATGGATTTCATTTACAATAGCCTTGTTGTTTGATTTGAGGGCTTTATTGGCTATTGGGCCCAATAACAAGGAAATTCAATTAATTAATGAATAACTGAGAATTTGAGATAAGAAAGGTGTGGAAACCTCTAGAAGGCAAATCCAAAGAGGATTTCGTGCCTCTTAGATTCCTTGGGTTCCAAGGAGTCCAAAGTTGCAAAGAAAAGGCAATAAGAAAAGAAAATATCAATTAAGTGTTTCCTTATTAATAAAGAAATTGAAAACATTGATGAAATGTGGAAAATATGTGAAAAGAGGAATAAATGGGTAATCCTTAGTGGGATTTCGTGTCCCAAGGATTCCTAATAATAGAAGGAATACTAATGAGGAAAATAAGAGAGAAATAAAGAGAAATCCACAAAAGGAAATATTTTAATAAGAAATAAAACAAGATAATGAGAATAATGCATATTGATGCATTTAAGGATAATGAGTATTCCTTTAAAAGGAATTTCGAATTCTTAAAGTTTCTTGGGTGCCAAGGAGCCCCAATGAGAAAGAGGAAAGAGAAAATATCAAATTGCAAAATAAAAGGATAATAGGAATACCTAATTAAGGAAATAAGTGATTTTGTTGAGAAAGAAGGTATTTCCTACTAAAAGAAAATATTAATTCGTGATCAATAAATTAAAAATGCATAAGGAAAATAAGAGAGAGATAACTTTCGAATTTCCTTTAGAATAATAGATTCCTTAATAGTCAAGGAATACTAATAAACAATAAATAGATTAAAGAAGAGTTTTTGCACCCAAACAAGGAAAGTAAGTTTCCTTTTTGATAAAGGGGCCTTGATTACTTCAGGGGCAAGCTTTTTAGGGCGTGGCTACCCTCCCCTATATAAGGGGTAGAGCCCTCGGCCGAAATCAGGATAATCACAATGGATCTTCTCTACTTTTTCTTATTTTCGTCCACCAACCCTAAACATGAGAGTTGTTTGTTTTCCTGGGCCCAAAGGAGCTTCGATGGGTCTAGAAGGAGGCGCAAACCTCATGAGACCAGCCTAAAACGCTTGTATATCCTTTCCATGCTCCCAACCCTGAGCAGCTCGCGGCCGAAGACCTGCAAACCGCAGCAGATCGCAGCCTTGGCGTGCATAGGACCAGCCACCTCAGCCATTAATCGAGGGTTCCCCGTGTGCACCAAGGCACGACGGAGGTAGAGGAGGCTTTTCCGGTGGCCGTCAAGGTCCAGCATGGAGAGGGGCAGCCAAACCTTGCTGCAGTTCGGCGCACCTGATTAGGTCTCTCAAGGTTGAAGAAGGTCTTGGGACATTGGACCGTTCTGCCCTCTGCGGGCTAATAAAGCGCACAACTTAAGTAAGGGTATTTGCATCATTTCGAAATGTTCTCAAGCAGCAACATTGCATGGAAAGTGGGCGACGTGGCACCCTCTCATTGGCCGACAGTAAGTTATTTTGTTTAATTCATATCTCAAAAACCGTAGCTCGGATGGATACACTTTATACATGAAACTTGCTCAGAAAATCGAGAGGAATCTAAATAAAATATGGAGCCTGATTCCTTATGCAATTTTAAAAGTATGTAGAGATACTATCTTTAATAGTTTAATCAATGAAAAACCCTAACCTTTGATGATTAATGAGTTAGAAAAGGTTAAATGAGTATATTAAGTTGATATTATCCTATTAATGATAAAAAGGATCATTAAGATTGGAAAAGGATGAATTTGCATGTAATTAGTTTAATTTCGAGTCTAATGTGCATGAATGATACATTAATGAGCCATGAAACCCTAATGTTGGTAAATTCGACTCTTAATGGCTTTAATTGACTAATTTCATGATTAAGGTTGGAATATGCTATTTTGAGCATTAAAGTCACTAATTTGTGGAAAGATAACCTTAATATAGAAATTAGGGTTTTCGATTGAATCAAGGTAGAGTTAATACTAAATAGAGTTCATATGGGAATTAGACCATCATGAATTATGAGTTGTTAATCCGAAAGAAACTAAAGGTTATAATTGAGTTTAATGACCTTGAAATAAATTAAAAGGGTAAAGAAGGTAGTTTTGGCATAAAAGAGAAATAATCATCTTTACTTGGGCTTTTGATGTCAAAATTAGGGTTTATGAATTAAGAGAGCATTTAATAGGATAAAAGCATTATGGAAGAAAAAACCCTAATAAAACCCTAATGTGGTCTAGAAAACATAAGGTGGAATCCAAGTCTAGCTTTAGAATGTTCTGGATAAATTATAACACTTGGATGTCATGCATTAATTTCAGGATACTTGTTGATTGCTTGTTGCTTGTTCTTTATCATTATTGCTTGGACAACAAGTTGCTCTGGATCAGGTATGTGGTTACGCTTATGAATAACTGCATTAGTTTCCCGCGTGGTTGCCGGATGATTGATCTCATTGACTGCAAATTATCAGTTTGGATGTTCATATTTGCAAATTATAAAGTCACTATGATTATCACATTAATAATAGAAGTATGGATTCTCTCACCTACATGCCACCCTGATGGATGATGCCAAAGGTCAGGCCCAGATGGGTAGACCAATGGACACCTTGAGTGGTGACCCCAGGCACCAAGAAGGTGGCCTATGATATTGCATGACTAGTGGGCACTATGAGTGGTGACCCCCAGGCACCAAGCTCGGGATTGAGAAGGTGGCCTTAAGTCATTGGCAAAGGGCACCCTAAGGTGGGTATGCCAGGGTTAGGGCAAAAGCGGTGGAGAATGTCATACCGAAAAGTGTAAATTGGCTTGTTAAATAATTTGATTGTGATATTTAAATTGTTATCCATATGTGCAAACTTTTGGTTGTCTCCACATACCAGTATATTTCGATATACTGACCGACGTTTTGTTTGCCGGTGTTTTAGGTACAAATGAAAAGAACAAACAGTAAAGTGGCATATGTGGAATTAAATGAGAATTAACGTGCACAGGAGGATTGTTAGAGTAGCATCTTCATGGATAGAAGTTTAGAAATCCCATCTTTTAAAAAGGTAAACAAAGTTTTATTTTATACATGTTTTTAGCTTTAGTTGGTGAAGTTTATTTAATTATTATTGATTATTTGTCGAACCTTTGATCCTGTTAATTAAATAACGGCTCTGACCTTCGGGTCTTCCTTAATTGGGGGTTACCGGGAGACGGGGTCGTTACAACACTCTTCTGTGAGGCATTGCAATGATTTTGCAAAACATCAAGAGAATGGCAGTTTACACATTGCATGGAATTTTGGGATCGAGTAGAGCTAGCCGTAGGATCTCTAATATTGCCTCATTATGGTGGAGTTTGCTACAGATGAGGCAGAAAACCATCACTAGTTAATGATACAAAAAATGCGTAACAAACTGAAATGTGAGTGATGTTTAGGACATCCACATGATGTGTAAATTTATATGGAAACCAATTTAGGTACCATAAAAAAATTCATCAAGCAAGCATGTGTGTTGTATGGAAAAATACCAAGCAGAAATAATAATGTCGAACTTCTAAGTGTATGACACATTTAATAGGATGCTCTGCGTAGTGTGAGAAATTCATGAATAATCTAGGAATGCTGAGGTAACTAGTAAATTTTCCTATTCCATCAAATTCTTCATTCCAACGCTTCCAAGTTACAGGGGTTTGACCCATTTCAAGTAGACTGGGCTTCTTCAACATAAGCTGGAAGGAAACATTTAATATACTAGCACTACCCACAATTCAACTTCACAAGATATCATTGATCATAGGTTGATACCTATGATGTTGATCATAAGTACAGATCATAAGTTGATACCTATGATGTTGATCATAACTATATTTTGAATCAAATCCATGAAGGAGATGAACAAAACACTCCTCATGAAAGATCCTAGGATCTCATTACTACCATGAAAAAGAACTCAAGAAATCTGATGGCAGATAAATATAAACATCAAATCACTAACAACATCTTACCCACCCAAGGCTAAGTCCTTTGGAAGGTATATAACAGGTAGAGAACCTCATCCTACAGAGTTGGATTATTCAAGAGCAATCTACAAGACTGGGCACAACTAAACCAAAACTCAACTAATTGTAAACAACATTGGCAAACATACAATGAGATCATGAGAAGTTAGAGAAGTGACTCTCTAGGCAAATGGAACATTATTTAGAAAAAAAAAATCTAGAAAATAAAAAAACATTCATAGTAACCAAATTGAAAAGGCAGATTATGCAACTCACCAGCAACCCCGAATGCATTAAATCCAATTTTCCCAACAAAGACATTATGCACCTCCACAGGGACTGCTAGTCTGCCAGGTTGCTCAAGCAGTATGGAAGAGCATTGATCATAAATTTGATGTGGAATTCTATCTGAAAGAAGATTTTAACCATGGTTTGACATAAATATGGAGTTGAAAGTCTCCACTTAATCTATGACAACTTTCAAATTACTTTACACGCTAATAAACAGCTCAGTCTTCAAGAAGACTTCAAACACACGAGCCCAATAAACATAAACAGAGGACCCTAAGGAAATCTTTAGCTGTCGACCTTATATGATTGCAAAGGGTCAACCAACATTCTATAAATTGTAGTAACTCCAAAGGCTTTGAAACACCACACAACATAGTATAAGATATCAAACAGCTGCAACTTCAGCAACTATGTAACCACCCTAATCACATCAACCAACTGACTATACAAGAACGAACAAGAATTGATTATCTTCACACCTGACAACAACATCCATCAAAGAAATAAGAAAAAGACTCCACATGGAAAACTTCCAGATGTTTCTTATTTCACAACTGAAATGGGAAAACAAAAAACAAATTGAAGTAGCAAGTTCCCACATTTTTCATCTAGATAATATATTGACTACTTAAATTATCATGGCAATAATAGCTTTATGCAGCCATCTAAAATTCAAACGCAACTGTTTAATCTATTGTAGTGGAAGTAAAAAAAACACAAACAAGAAGAAATCCCTTGGTTTAGTACTATGACTATGATAAAGAGAATCACCCTGACTTAATATGGTACTAACTTTATACAATACTATGACTATGACAAAGAGAATGCTAGAGTACCTATTGTAAGCCCTGATGGGGAAGCTTATTTTCTATAGGAAGGTGTATTATACAACACACATAAATAGACAAGATGGTTTCCTAAATTCTCAAACAAGATAGTAAGAATTCCTAGATCAAACTGAGCACAACCTAAAATGATGGTTCAACATGTTGGAAGTTGGAGCATTAAGTTGGTAGATGGTAAAATCTAGATCAATGCTCTGGACTGAAACAAAAGAAAAATAATAGATAACTATCTAATAGTTCTCTTCAACAAGACATTTGAATTCATTAATTCATTATCTTCAAACTGCATGTGTATGAATGAACACCACTCAGCTATGTTAACAGATTAACTTTACCAACAAGAATCAATATCTCATGTTATAAGGAACTCTTCCCACCACATTGTCATCATTTGCACTTCCTACCATCTCCTAGAAATTTAATTGAACCCCTTATGATCCTATCACAATAAAGGCAAGTTCAATGCAATGATCAAATGTTAAAATGAATTAATATAACTAGGAGAGTCATGAGCAATGCTTTTCATGGTCCACTCCTCAAGGAGTTAATGGAAATGGAATTTCATTTTGCAGGAGGGGCATTAGGAGGTGGTTTCATCTTGGTAGCTTGTGGATACTATAGTGGACTGTCTGCTTAGGTGGTGCAAGGATGAGTAGTTAGCAATAGAACATGATCAACCAATCTTTCAATTGAATAGTCATTATATAGGGGTGTCCTATAGAGGGTATCATGGGTCAATGAATGCATGAGCATACCTGAGTTGTAGAAGTTAGTCAATAGTGTGTGGCACCTTCCATGATGTCATCTCTGATAGCATGTCTATAGAAGCTCTGCACAAAACGAGTTGTCTGGTTGCAGTGCATACTGCTAGAGAAGCAGATAGCAATGAAGATAAATCCTTCATAGCCTGCAAAAGTAAAGCTCCATTGACTTGCAAAATGGTATACTTCATAGCTAACTAACAAACATATCCCAGTTTATCAAATATCATTAGTTGAAGTACCTTCATGCCCTCTGAATAAAGACATGTGAGATTACAAACCTGTGGAATGTTAAAAGCACCATTGAAGTAAATACAACCTGTTGGACGACCTGTGGAATGTTAAAGTACCATGTTGCATGTTTTCACACAAGCAATGCAAGATTTTTTTAAACTAGTTCTATGAATAGAAAACAAAGTGCCAAAGCTAGTATAACACCATTTTTATATTTTTATTAAAACTCACAGTAGTTCCCATAAATAGTTTTATACATATAACATCAACAGCAGCAAAGTTGGGTAAGATAGATAATGAGTGAGCACCCCCATGGAAGTCTCAAAACCTGCAAACATCTGGTGTAAATTTTAGGTACCATATATCTATGATGGAAATGCAACATGCTAGCAGTGATAAGGAAATTGATATGCAATGATACACTTAAAATAGTCCATGAGAGGCTTATAGTAAATGAAAGAGGGCATGCTTACCCCAAGGTAATTGATATCATTCCAAAGGATTTGGTAATAATCCTCCAAAGAGAACTTCATATCCTTTACGCACAAAAATTCATGAGCATAGTTGACTTACTGTCCACACATGTCATCCATTTGTAGGAGGTAGTTAGCATGTAAACAGAACAAATATTGGGTATCCACCTTATGGATGATCATTGTTACAACAATAGAGACTTTGTTAGGGGGACTACACTCAACTCATTAATTAGATAATATTGTAGCTCATATTAATAATAAAGGATCCACAAAAAATTAGGAAGGTAAGAAACAAGAACAAATCAAGGCCAGATCAAGAACATGCATACAATATCCATAAAAGTCAACTGAAATTTTGGATGTATATAATCAGAGCTAAGTAATCTCTTAGAATTCAAAGCCACATGTTAAGATAAGGAGTTTATGAATTCTCACGCTCCTTCCACATTTTCTTGTTGAAGTTGTTGAACAATTGTCTCCATGCACATTACCTTACTTTTGTACAACTTAGTCAGGTAGGTAGCCAGAGATGTTGAGATCCTGCAAAAAGCATAAGCTGCTAAGACAAGATATTTTTACAGACTTGTGTTTAGATTTTCCTTTTGAGCTTGTAAGAAGCTTCTGTCTCCCCTTGTTTACCATTTTCTTGCACTGAAGGTAGCATTACCTTATAAATTATTTGGAAGGCATAAAAGCATGTCCGGGATTATCCAACAACTTACATGCCAAAATAAATTAAAGATTCATGCATGTAGGTTTTTTATGTAGATAAATTAAAGAACAAATTGTATTGTACTAGTAAACCAAAAGAACTTGTTTAGAGGTAGGGAGAGTTTATCAAAGCCTAAAAATAAACATAGAAAGCTAAAATTTCATTGACAAAGTTTTACATGAGAATCTCAAGACTACCTGAACGTTACTACGTAGTGGCAAAGTTTGACAATAGAATATCTTATAGTCTATATATAATAAAAAATACCGAGTTGAAGGTCCATCAATATTGATGTCTCACCCAGGTCCTATTGAAGGATGCAAAAACTACCTCTTCTACAGTGAAAATGTTAGAAGAAGAAAGGAGTTTGACTACCAACCCTGAATAAGATGCTTTTGTCTTTTTTTTGCTCAAAAATGCTTATGCCTCTTTTTATTGATTTTTGGTAAAAGGTTACAGAGAAAGAACGATGTTATCTACAACAGTAAAGAACAGAAGAAAGAAAGAAAAGGAAAAAACAACAACTACATGCTGTGCAACCCTCGGAGATCAGCTTCAATATCTCTCTAACAGGCTTCAATATCCCTTTTCTTGTTCTCAAAGAGATTCCAGTTTCTTTCATGCCATACATGATAAAAGACAACAAGGCATGTGATGCACGACTCTCTTCTGGAAATGAGCATATAACAATCATCCCAGGAGCCCGGTATAAGAGTAATCCATCATTTTTTAACCGCATATCTCCAGATGGCTTTAGTAAACCAGCAGTTAAGAAACATATGTTGATTGTCTTCATAGTCAGCTTCACATAGAAGACATCTAGACACAATGACCATACCAAATCTCCTTAGCAAATCTTGAGTGGTTGTTCTATCAAGAAAGATTTTCCAAGCCAGTAAGCTATAAGATCGAGGGATGTAACTCTTCCAGATGAAGCTCGTCCAAACATACTTAGTTGTAGGTTCCCTTATAGTGTCCCAACAGAGCTTTAGAGAAGGATAACCAACCCCTTTGAACAATATCTTATCCTTGTCATCAAAGGTCACATTCATATTCAACACAAAGACATTGAAGTCCTTATGACTTCTCTTATTGATCAAAGACCAATCTTTGTTATAGATGAACCTGCCCAGGTTGCCATACAAGCCCATACCCAACTTAAAGATATTTCTAAAGGCAAGATAGATAGACAGAAAATTACCACCAGGGACCCAAGGGTCTCTCCATAGTTTAATCAATTTTCCATTGCCAAACTTATATGAAATATGAGGCAGAATGACATGTCTATACCTAAGGAATTGCCTCCACATCCAGGAGCCATTTGGATCATTCTAAACAGACCAGACAGAGTCATTTTTGATGTATTTGCCATTAATCCAACAAACCCATAGATGATCTTTTTTACTTGCAATGTTCCAAATATTACGAACCATACCAACTTCATTCATGTATTTGAGCCTTCTTACTCCAAGGCCTCCTTCAGCTTTTGGTTTACAGATGGTCTCCCAATCAATAAGGTGAATCTTCCTCTCCATATCCACACCCCCCAGATAAAGTTATGGCAAATTCTTTCAACTTCATCCATAATAGAGACCGGAAGAGGAAAAGTCGAGGACCAAAATAGGTGAAGCGACATTAAAGTAGAAATAATAAGTTCAACTCTACCTCCAAAGGAAAGCGTCTTGTACTTCCAGCCTTCAAGCTTTCCTTTAATCTTGTCAATCAGAGCACCACAGTGGGACTTACGCAGCTTACCACAAAAGAGAGGCAATCCAAGATAGCACATAGGAAAAGAACCAACAGGAATGCCCAGAAGATCAGAGATAGTTTCACCCTTTGCACTTTGACTATAGAAAACATGGCTTTTGGATGCACTTATCTTGAGACCAGACATGTCGCCAAACTTGTTCATGATATTTCTAATAGCCAAAACATTAGGAACATTAGATTCTAAGAAAAACATCACATCATCAGCAAAAAGAAGATGTGATACATGCATATCTGAGTTCCTGATAGGGGTTATATAGCCCTTATTGACAACACTATTCATCATCGCTATCAGACCTTCCATAACCAGGACAAAGATGTAGGGGGCAATGGGACCCCCCTGACGAATGCCATTAGAAGGGAAAATAACATCAGAAGGCAGACCATTAACAAGAATATGGTAACTGCTAGTGTACATAATAGTACAAAGCCAATTGATCCAGCAACTAGGAAAATTCATTTTAGTAAGGACGTTGAGAATGAAATCCCATCGAACAGTATCATAGGCCTTTACAAGATCAGCCTTAATGCACATCTTAGGCTTAGTCCCAACCTTTTGAAAATCACTGCTAAGCTCGTTGGTTAGGAGAAGAGCATCAGAAATATGGCAGTTTTTAATGAAAGCAACTTGATTGTTACTGATAAGAGTAAGCAGAATAGGTTGTAACCTGTTAGCAAGCACTTTGGTAATAATTTTGAAAAGGAAATTACAAAGAGCAATATGCATCCAATCTTTAACATTGTTCACCTCTTTTGTCTTGGGAATAAGAGTAATGTATGACTTGTTAAGCTCCTTTATCATCTTGCCACTCTTGAAAAAATTCTTGACAGTCATAATGACATCCGGACCTATGATATTCCAGGTTTTTTTTTATAAAAATGCCCATTGAATCCATCAGGGCCTGGAGCCCTATCACCATCAGCCTCTTTAATAACTCTCTCGATTTCTTCACTGGTAACAACAGAACTAAGAAGGTTGGATTGCTCATTATTAAGAGAAGGTAGTAGCCAATCATCATCCCATTGCATAGGACAATAGTTACTTTTATCATATTGATTATAAAGCTGATCATAATATTCAAAGATGTGTCGATTGATAACCTCCTCATCATAGCACATGTCATTGTCAATCATAAGAGATCTGATGCTATTACAGTTGGCTCTCACTTTAATAGAGTTATAAAAGAAATTGGTATTTCTGTCCCCAAGCTTCAACCATTTTACTCTAGAAATCTGTTTAGCATAAGATTCTTCAACTTCGGCAGAAACAAAGGCAACTTTTCTCTTCTCATCCACAATATCTCTAAGAGTGATATCCTCAGGAGACAAGTCAGCACTTTTTTGAGCCATGACAACCTCAATTTCCACAGCCCTGGCATTATCACTGAGATCACCATATTTCTCCTCATTCCACTTGATAAGCTTCTCTTTGACATTTTTGAGTTTAGATATAACCTTAAACATGGGGTTACCTTTTATCTCAATACTCCATGCATCTTTAACAACATCAAGGAAGTCATCCCGAAAAGTTCATGCATTGATGAATTTGAAATAGCTCTTCCTTCTTTTGGATTTACCACTAATAGAAATAGCAACTTATCTATGATCACTAACAATCATATTTATAACTTCTCCCCAAACATCCTTATAATCAAAATAGAATTCAACATTATAAAAACATCTGTCTATTTTAGAGAGAATGATATCATGACCCTTTCTTCTATTATCCCAGGTAAACATAGGTCCTTTCATGTCAAGCTCAATAAGACTTAGATCAAAGATGACATCATTAAAGTCACGCATAACAACATGAGGATATTACCCTTTGCCTTTCCTTTCTTCAGAGAACTGAATAGCATTGAAATCACCTAATAGAATCCAAGCATCCCTACCATGATTTATTCTCCTCATATCATCCCATAAGGTTCTTATTTTCTTTTCTTCATTCTGACCATAGATAGCAGTGACATAGAAGTAATTACCTTTGTAAGTAGCCTTGTAATGGATAAACTAATCACTTTCTTCAATCTTCACAAGATGAACCAAGCTTTGGTCCCACAGAATGATATTCCTCCCAAGGGGATGAGAGGAATGGTTCGAGATCCACTTTCTTTCAGGCCAGATTTGATGCATAGTCTTATTCATCTTCTTGTATCTGAGTTTTGTTTCGATGACAAAATTCACAGGATACCCTGTCTTGACAAGGCTATCCTTGATTTTCTCCTGGTATCCATGTCTGTTCAGACCACGAACATTCTAAGAGAACATACCCAGGCAATCATCCATTAGGAGAGAGGTTGACTGGAGACCTTCCAATCACAGTATCGGAAACAAGCTCATCCTCAATTTCGTTGAGCTTTTCAAACATATTCTTTGCCACATTGGCAATTCTAGGGGCACTTCTCTTGATCAGAGGATTCAATTTGGAAGTAAGTTTTGGAGGAGAGGATCTATTTTTGTATCTTACTGTAAGAAATCCTTCATCACTACTAGGAGTAGCTATTCTCACCTTCTCGTCAACAAACCTGTGCATATGCAATGGCACACTCCAACATCCTTCTGAGTTTCTATCATCATTTGTTCTTACGTTTCTTCTACTATCAGTTGGAACAGAATGAATAACATCTGGCTTTCTTTGTACTCGCTATGAGGCATCATTTGCAATGCAAGCAGTAGGAGGCACTACTGGAGTATCAGGAATATCTGTGGAAGCATCATTAGTATTCGAGGTAGAAAGTAAAGAAACATCAGTGTTAGAGGATTTCCCCGCATTTTTATCAGACGGCACCCAGACTTTTTTGCCTTCGACATTTCCCTTCTTGAAATTATAGATATCTATTTCATGGCCAAAGCAACCACATGACTTGTATATTTCTGGTAACCACTTGTACTGGACTTGTGCAACATCCCTATCTCCGCAGTCACTTCTCATGATAATCTCTCTTGGAAGCACATAATCAGTCAAAATCAAGACCTGGATTCGAGCATAGGTTAACCTTATCATCATTTTGGTAGCATAGTCTGAACATATCAGCTTGCCTATGTAGCTTCCGAGGAGTCCAAGGAACTCATCCTCCTAGAATTCAAGCGGAAGACCAGGAAATCTCACCCAAACCGGTATGTCCGTAAGCCTCTCCTTCTCCAATGGTTCTCCGATCTCCCATTTTTTGATAATTAGGGGTTTTCCTCCCACAAACCAAGGTCCACCCTCAACAAAAGCTTTTAGATCATCCGAGTTCAGGAATTTCACAATGAAAAAGCTTCTATTCCGTGGAATTACCTCAAATCCCGCTTTAGGTTTCCAGATCAACTCGAAGTGACAAACAAGGGTTGGCTAGTGAGGTTTCAATCTGACGATATATCCCGCAACCGTGTTCTCCCACTTCTTAGCAATTTCAATAGCCTTCAATCTCTTGTACAAAACTTCTCCATCAACGATCTCTGGCAGTGAGAAGTGCAACTTTGTGATCTCTGCTTTCCTTTGATCGCTCAGGAGGTCCAACCATTTCTTAGGAGTAACCACCGTAGCAATTCCTTTCGCCTGGCTATTCGGAAGTCTCGGCCATTGAGAGCTAGGAAGGGGATTTGGAGAAGGATGCCAACCCCCACCATGGATCACACCTTCTATCGCCACACCCTGCGCTTTTGCCGAGTTTGAACCTCCTGTCATCATGGTTTGGTTTTTATTAAGAGCATATCATCAATCAAGATGCTTTTGTCTTGCATGGCATAACATACTAAAATATCACAGTGACTCATGACTACATCCATTTTACAGTTTTAATGATATAGTGGAAGTGGTATGCAGTTTTAGTCTTAAACATTAAGCAAAGAGAAAATATGCAAAATCATGCTAACTCGTTGGTTTTACCAAATGCAGACATATGGTATTATGCTATGCTTATATATTATATGTTTATGCATGTATGATATCCAATATATAAAATATAGGTATAGACTAGAATGAAAACAAACCATCTAATAGACCTAGCATCAAATGTCCCCTTATTGAATTCATGTCCAATATGTTGAAGCTTGAAACATGATAAATATGCACTGTATTTGAGTTAACTTAATGACTACTTGTTCTTAAATGCCTACTTGTATGCCTGACATACTCTGCTAATTTGTGACGCCTAGTAAGGACAAATGGATATGGAACATACTTGTTGAACATGTGTGATGGGTCTGGGATACAGATTTATCAGAGATATGAGTACTAAAACCCAGATGTGAATCAATTCTTGTGCCATTGGTTTCAAATTGTATATGTATGCCAATGTTTAGCTTCTAAAATAACTTGGCCCAGAGATGGAAAGAATGACTTGAAATGAGTGCAGGAGGTTGACAACCCATGCCTGATAATGGTCACTTGTGCCATTGGTTTCATGTTGCTCCTGGTGGTTGGTGGAAAGGTATGGGTTTGGAGCTCATGAATGACATGTGCTCTCAATGGCAGGTGTAAAGAGAGACTAAAATCACCATAGATAGTTATATGAATTAGTATGCCATAGTAGTTGAACAGTGTGAGGTGTAAGGGAGGTTGGATATCATATGCTTAGTAAGACAAAAATGTGAAGATACAGATGGGTCACTGGGTTTTGGATAAACGAGGATGGGTTGTGTTGTCATGAATAAGCAGAAGACATTCAGTAGATGGGGGTGCTATCATTGACGGTCAATACCTTCTATTTTTGTATATATACCATAATTCTTCTCAACTGGAGGAGCAATGATAACATGAATATTACAGAATGAAGCATGTTTGTAGGCAATGACAATCTAAGGAACTCACTAGACTTTTTATCAACAACTTATATACCTAGGTAGGCATAGGATAAAGGCAGGGGACACATTCTCATGATTTGTGAATGGGTACAACAATTCAGGTAGCCCCTAAAAGGAAGAAGGTTTACCTCCTTTTCATAACATGTAGCAGTGAATAGACAATGTTGATGAATGAAGTCTGTGAATGGTACCTATGGAGCAGAGTGGACTTTACATGAACATATATATACATGAATACAATCCAAATATGATGCAAGTCACAATGTGGCTATGATACCGAATTAAATTATGAAGAGATGATGATTCACGTGTATGGGTTTCATGTTAGCAACATACCTCATTTGAATCTTCTATTGCAATATAACTTCCAAGAATTATTGCAATTGATGATAAACCCATTTCCTCAAGTAATGAGTGCCACCGTGGCAAATAGAGATTTGTATCATCTTCATATACACCAGCTGGGTAATAGGATAGGAAACTACTCCTACACAGGAAACTTAAGACACAGACGAGGAAGTAATGAGGGTGAGTAACTTAATTTATAGAGACCAATGTGTTTTGAACAATGAGGTTGCCCAAAATATTTCCCAACTATAAATCACTACAATGATTTAATCAAGAACCATTTTTTGCATTTGCCAGAGGATTGTCTGTCGTGGGGGCTGATAATAGTGTGCATTCACTTTGATCATCCCATTAGTTAGCAATGTTGGGGAGCACACCATATTGGTCGCCATATTGACCACATTGAAATACTAAAGATGGAATGTGCAGAATAAAATCAAAAGGAGATTGTCCATCAAAACTTAGTTATATTTTGTGGAGAGGGTGCACAGGGAGTATGTCAACCAAAATTGCCTATTTGAGGGACATTATGTGGAAGAATCATCATGTAATATTTTCTCAGATTAGTATGAAATTATTAACATTATTTTTTTTAATTGAAAATAGACTAACAAGTCTTTGACCATTACTCATTGAAGGACATTATACTAGACATTCCAAATCAGTACTTTGCATTGACATTTCAACAACTTATCTGACAAATTGCAAAGACTAGAGTATATGAATTTGTGACCAACTAGTGGACAATCTGGAGGTGATGCAATGATGATATGTTCATTTAAAGGGATCAAGAGTTGAGTATAAATTAAATGGGTTAAGAACTTGATCACTGAATACACAAACCATAACCATCAGGTTAACGACAAAGACAAATCAAAATAGGGAGAAGATATTGACCATTAGCTGCTACTTCTGCACTTCGCCAATGTGTAGTAAGTTAAATCACAAAATTTTAGAGGGGAGGGGTTCATAAAACCAAGATCCTTACAATCAAAAAGTGCCAGCCACATATCTTCACGAAATAGTAGAAAATTTGAAAGCTACTCAGATCAAGAAGTAAGAAGGCTGCCAGAATATCTTCATAAGCAACCAATTGAGCATCGAACATGACAAAAGTAACTTCTTTAAAAGACATTATAAGCTTCACTAAAACTTTGTGAAGAACTTTCCAACACAAGAAAAGGTAAAAAAAAACAAATTAAGTCAATAATACGGATACAATACAACAACAAAACCTGAAGGATCCCCTCAGGAGTGATTCCACAGAGGGGACAACCTTCTTATCAACTACGAAGGAATCTATTGAAACCTCATCAACTGAGTAGAAAAAATGAATAATTGCTCACCATTCAAATGTCATAGATACTTCATGGAATCGTTTGATCCATAAATGCTCTTTTTGGTAACAATATGCCAGGAATTAAGGATGATAGCAACAGTAACCACATTTTTAATAGACTTAATGCCAAGTCCACCTTCATAATTTGAGGATAGAAGTGGGGTTCTTTTTTCAATTCACATAGGATACTCTCTAGGTTCTTTAGAAAAAATTTGACGCTAATCTTGGTCTAATTCTACTTGGCCATGTGGTATGTGACCTAATAATAGGAAACATAAACTAGAACCAAAATGTAAACTTCAGATAGTGCTAAATAATAGAATCAAATAGACATATTCAATAAATCAAATGAATATAAGCATTTTGAAAAACTTTCTAGTGACATCAACTTATCCGGGCAACTCAAAACAACAAAAAAGAAGAGTCAAACTTTAGTTCCAAGTAAAGAGCATATAGAAACTCTCAAGTACACAATCGACATCCATCTCAAAATGATCAATAGATATCATACAAGGAATCAATGCCTATGAAAGGAGGTACTCGCCACCTCAAAAAGAAGAGCAAGTCAAGTCAGCTTCACCATTTTACGAAGCTTGTAAAGGCACTGATCATTCAACTCTAGCATGTAATATTCTTTATGATGTTGTTCTGGGCAATGCTTGTGCCCAAGGAGGTAATGGTTAGATGGAAAATCTAAATGCCATCCATGCTATCCCTGGTCAAGGGTATTATAATCCAAATCAGAATAGGAACCATCCTGGTTTTCAATACAGAAATCCTTTGGGAGCAGAAAACTTGCAACAACTCAGTTCTAATAATCAACAACAAGGCCCACCGGGATTCTAGTATAATCAACAACAACATTTCAAGAATAAAGGGAACTCCAAGGGTAACTTTCAGAACAAAAATTACAACTAGTATCAAAAAACGTCTTAGTTCTAGAATCTCAACCAAATCTCATACCAACAACTACAACAAGGAAAATAAACCGGTCCCATCTCTTCTGACGACAAACTATCAACCATTGAGAAGATGTTACAGTCCCAAAAAAATATAATATCAAATCAACAAGCCCATCAGAAGGCTATTGAACCCAACTAGCTCAACTTTTAGCTAGCCTCAAGCCACCTGCTGGAGCTTTTGCTGGACAACCAGAGAACAATCATAAACATTCTGAGCAACTGAAAGCTATTTTCACTCAATCTGGAAAGGACTATTCTGATCCTCCTATCAAGACACCTATGGTAGTTATAGACGAGCATGACTTGGTAATTGTCCAAGATACTGAAGTACCTGAATCTCAACCAAAAGAACAAATGACGAATGATAAGGCAGACAAAGCAAGTTTTGAGGAACCTATCATTACAGAAGAAGAAGACACACCTGAGCCATATATACCAGTATACAAGCCTCATCCTCCTTTCCAAGCTCAGCTAAAGCAGACAAATCTTGACACTTGTTTCATGAAGTTCAAAGAAGTAATGAAGAAGCTTCATGTTGATATACCCTTTCTAAATGCACTAGCTGAGATACTAGCCTGAACGAAGTACTTAAATTCTCTTCTCACAAGGAAGTATATAAGCGAGGAATATGAGACACTCAAATTAGCAGCAACAACTTCATATATTATTCAGAGCAAAATTCCTAAGAAGCAAAAAGACTCAGGATCTTTTGGGATTTCATGCCATATCGGTGACTCCACATGCAAGAAGGGACTAGACGGCCTCGATGTTTGCATCTCTATCATGCCACTTAGCCTTTGCAAGAGGCTAGGGTTTGCAGAACTTCTCCCAACTGGCATGACCATACAACTTGCAAACAACTCTATGACTCTCCCTTTGGGAATTATTGAGGATGTCCCAGTCAAGGTAGGCAAAGACTCTTATGTCCCATGCAAATTTGTGATCATAGACATAAAAGAAGACTCCAGATACCCTCTTATCTTTGGCCGTACATTCCTTGCCACTGCAAGAGCTTTGATTGATGTTGAAGTGGGAACCCTGCTCCTCAGACTAGGAAAATGAATACTTGAGTTTAGAGTTTTTGAAAGTATGCGAAGACTAAGCATGTAAGAAGAAGTCTGTCTGATTGATTACATAGAGAAAATGTCACTCCTCACATAAGAGAATCATGAATCAGACGATCCTTTAAAAGTGGCTCTAACAAACCAATCTACTGATAACTCCATTGACGAACAAGTAAAGAATTGTGTTCTCCACCTCAACATTGCAGAAGAAGATCTTGAAGCTAAGTTTGAGGAACTCAAGGTTGTGAAAATAACTGAAGACCTATGTAAGAAACCAGAGGCCCCTAAAATGAAGCCCCTACCGGAGGGACTAAAGTACATGTTTCTAGATGATCTCAAGGTCTGCCCAGTTATCATAAATACCGACCTAACATACGAACAAGAAGATAAACTCCTGACAGAATTAAGGGAAAGAAGAAAGGCCCTTGGCTACAAAATGAGTGACCTCACTGGGGTCATCCAAGCACTTTGCATGCACAAAATCCCCATGGTGGAAGACCACAAGCCGATTGTCAAACATCAACAGAAGCTGAATCCAAATATGAAAGAAGTAGTATGCCTTGAAGTCATTAAATTGTTCACTACTGAAGTCATCTATCCTATATCTAACTCACCATGGGTAAGTCATGTATATGTTGTCCCAAAGAAAGGTGGAACTGCCGTGATAAGGAATGAATATAACAAACTCATCCCCACTTAAACAACCATTAGCTGGAGGATGTGTATCGATTACAGGAAATTGAACAAGGCCACACGTAAGGATCATTTATCGATGCCTTTCCTAGACCAGGTCTTAGAGCAATTGGCTCACCAGGAATATTTTTTCTATCTCAATGGTTACTCTGGATTCTATCAAATTCCCATACATCTAGATGACCAAGAGAAGACAACATTCACTTGCCCCTTTGGAACATATGCCTTTAGAAGGATGCCTTTTGGACTTTGTAATGCTCCTGCCACTTTCCAGCATTGCATGGCAGCCATATTTGCTGGACTCATTGAAACTATTATGGAAATTTTCATAGATGATTTCTCCGTATATGGGGATTCATATGACTCGGGCATGAAGAACCTCTCCATGCAGGTCCTCAAACGATGTGAGGAATTACATCTAGTGCTAAATTATTTCTCTAAGATAACCAAGCCTATGACAAACTTATTACTGAAGGATGCCGATTTCCACTTTGATGAAGAATGCATTAAAGTTTCAACAATCTTAAGCATGCCCTTACATAAACCCCTATCATCAGAGCTCCAGATTGGGGGCACCCATTTGAAATAATGTGTGAGGCCAGTGATTACGCAGTCAGTGCTATTTTGGGCCAATATATAGAAAAGAAACATCATGTCATCTACTGTGCATCTAAGACCCTTGACGAAGCTCAAAGGAACTATGCAACTACTGAGAATGAACTTTTAGCGGTTGTGTATGCCTTTGACAAGTTTAGATCCTACCTCATTAGTACAAAGGTCATCATCTACATGGATCATGCTGCAATCCATTACCTCCTAATAAAGAAAGATGCAAAACCCAAGCTAATAAAATGGATTCTCCTCTTGCAAAAATTTGATCTTGAGATAAGAGATAAGAAAGGCATGTAGAATGTTGTGGCAGATCACTTGAGTTGTATACACACCCTGGACACTAAAACGATCTCAATTAATGACTCTCTTCTAGATGACCAGCTCATGAAAGCTTCAAAAGCTATCCCTTGGTACGCGGACTACATGAACTACCTTGCAGCCAGTGTCATCCACCCTGAGTGCACCGACATTGCACTGAAGAAATTCATGCACGACGTGAAGCAATATCACTAGGATGAGCCATACCTCTTCAAGCTCTGTGCTGATGGTCTCTACAGGCATTGTATCGTTGAGGAAGAAGCTCAGCTTGTTCTAGAGCAATGTGACTTAGGCCCCGCTGGAGGCCATATGAGTTCCAAGAAGACTGCTTTGAAAGTTCTACAATATGGATTCTTTTGGCCAACCATATCCAAGGATTCCTAAAACTTTTTCTTGTCTTGTGACAAATGCCAAAGGGTTGGTAACATAACAAAAAGAGATGAGATGCCCCTTAAGCTCTGACAAGAGGTCAAGATTGTTGATGTTTGGGGAGTGGACTACATGGGCCCATTCCCATCCTTGTATGGATTTTACTACATCCTAGTTACGGTGGATTATGTCTCTAAATGGGTAGAGGCCATACCAACCATCACTAGCGATTCAAAACCTGTCATCAAAATATTTAGAGATATTATTTTCCCCCGCTTTGGAGTCTTACACACTGTGATATCCGACGGTGGTTCTCATTTCATGGAAAGAAGTTTCGAGGCTCTACTGAGAAAATATGGTGTAACGCACAAGGTAGCTTCCCCCTACCACCCGCAAATGAGTGGAAAGTTAGAGGTATCAAACCGTCAACTCAAAGCTATCCTAAAAAAGATAGTAGTCTGCAACCTAAAGGATCGGTCAGTAAAATCAATGACGCCATGTGGGCCTCTAGAATTGCTTTCAAGACTCCTCTTGGAACAACACCCTTTAGATTAATATATGGAAAATCATGTCACTTGCTCGTAGAACTTGAAAACAAAGCTTGGTGGGAAATCAAACAACCGAATTTTGACATGAAGAAAGCTGGCCAAGCCAGGATTTTGTAACTTCAGGAGCTAGAAGAACTTTGGATGACAGCCTACAAGAATGCATGAATCTACAAAGAACACACAAAACTGTGGCATGATGGTCATCTGAAAAGGAAGGACATACAAGTGGGAGACCAAGTTCTACTATTTAACTCAAGACTGAGATTTTTCCCAGGGAAACTCCATTCTCACTGGTCTGGACCGTACACTGTCAAGAGCATCTACCCACATGGCGCCTTCATTCTATGGAGTGAAAAGTCAGGAGAGTTTGTGGCAAATTGCCAACACCTGAAGAGATATTTCACCCAGATGACATGATCATTGAAGCATTGCTGAATCTTTTCAAACTAGCATATATACCAAAAAATTGAAAGAAGCATGTCGAGCCAATGACATAAAACAAAGGCACTTGTTGGGAGGCAATCTGATCCTTACCTTAGCTTTTACTTTCAGTTTTGAATTGGAAAATTTTTCACTCAATAGATAATGCATCACAAGATGCAATCTTAAGTTTTGATAGTTTTAATTTTTGAGATTTCAGATGGAGAACACGTTGCTTAAAGGAACACAACCACATCTGGTGGATCAACCAGCACAGTTTTCCCCTCCATCCCAGATTTAGAGTTTGCTCAGGATGAGAAAATTTCTAAGTTCGGGGTGGAGGGTGGGTGGTATGTACTCTACTTTCCACCCACACCTATCTGTTCCAGACTTACAATTCTATCATTGCAATTTTGAAGTAATTTTGATCAAAATTTTCAAAATATTGAAGTTTTCAAAGTAGTTTTGTATAGAAACTTGATGTAGTTTTGATAATTTGATTTCAATCAAAGTCTTTACCTAGTCGGATAGTTTCTTTTTCCATGCAATTTTGAATCTTTATACCCTCCTTATTCGAAGCAAAGCCTCAAGAGGGACAATGTCTAAAACTAGCCAACAGTTAGAAATCACCATGTGAAGCTTATGAATCCTAACATCATGATCCTTCAGTAAAAATGGCAAGTATCTATCAAACTATGAGGGATCAAACACATCATGCTTCCTAACTGATTAGTGGAACAATAGCATGGAATCTCCACCGGATCCCCTTCAAGTGATTATTTGAGCATAGTATGATAAGGAGAACAACTCGGTGCACTAAATTGTAAATCAAGTTGCATTATGATCTGAACTCTCTTCTACACTTCTTCTACCATCTTCTTACCCCTCTATCCATAAAAAAGAAACAAAAAGCCACAAAAATAGTGCCAAAACCTAAATTCGGGGTGGCACACCACCTTTCTATTTATTCACTTCTTCCATACCCCTCTCTATGTAATAGGGGCATATCACCAAAATGAAAAAAAAGATGCCAATGTACACACAAAAAATGCAATCTCGAGTCAAATAGAGGAGATATTCGCATAAAAAAAGTTGCAATCAATGAAATTGCAACCATATAATAAAAATCTCGAGTCAAATAGAGGAGAGATTTACTACTTCCTTCCATACCCTCCTTCACTCCCTTTTCCACCTACAGGAACAATGAATGCCTCATTTTTACCACTCTTTTGTAAAACACTAGTGTCAGATCAGATGCACACTTGTTGTTCTGCAGGTATCTCTGGACTCTTACGAAGCTCTTAGACATGCTCGATGTTGGAAAAAGTGGGGAGGAAGTGCTTTTGGGAAAAGAACTCAGAAACAAAGATATTATAAGATGTGTTCAGTGATCTCAGGATGTTGAGATGCTCAACTATACAAAGCAGAATAGAAATAAATGTGATGTGAAGATGAGGCAATCACAAGTGTTGAAAGTATTCAATTGGCGACTATTTTAGATTTTGTGTTACTTGAGGATGAGCAAAATTTAAGTTCAGGGTGTTTTGATGAATGCATATTCATCTTAGTTTTAGTCGCCATTTTTGCCCAGTTTTGCACGGAAAGCTCTTATAAACCCCTTGAATATGCTCATATATAATTTTCCTCCATTTTAGATGAGTATTTGGAATTTTGATCAAATCCATTCGTCTCCATTGCAGGATTAAGCATGGCACTATGTGCACCAGTGTAGTAGGCGGTGGTCTCGCTAACCAACTAGAGGGCCTAAGAAACTTTTGATAATTTGGACCTTTTTTTGATGGCCAGTTCCTTCATTAGAAAACATCCTCATCGGCCAGAGGATTCATCAATGCAGGCCCATCGATCCATAGAAATAGCCCCCCCACCACAGGGGTAGATTTGTTACAGGATACCACGACTGCGGCTAAGGAGGAAATGCCACAACCGTGGCTAAGAAGACACCTCGACCGAGGCACGACACCTCGACTGAGGCACGACACCTTGACTGAGACATGACACCTCGACCGAGGCATGACACCTCGACCGAGACACATCACCTTGACCAAAGCCCACACCACCACGACCGTGAGCTCGACCTCGACCTCGATCGTGGAGTCAAATCAGTGCTCTCCTCGACCACGACTTTAAGTCGGTGGTCTGTACCTATAAATAGATGACCCCCTCATTTTTTTGAGGCATCTGTTCTACTCCACGACATCGATAGGCTGTCACTCTATGCCCAACCAAGAAAGACGATCATCCACCGCCAAATACTACCTCCATGGCGTCCTTGCTACTTCGCCACCTTCGCTCCATCAAGATCTACCTCCTAGTCATGAATGTGGGGGATTTTAGATATGTAGCACCTTCATCCATCGACCATCTACTACTCCATCTTCTGCGAGCAAGAGCACGAGAAGAGAAGGAAGAAGGAGAGAGAAGATCATCCTCGTATGTCTTGGAGTTCTTCCCCTCCTCATCCAGATCTACCTCGCCATCATGTAGAAGACCATTTCTCCACCGAGTCACGACCATCTTCTTCACCATGCATGGTGGAATCTTCCCTCTCTCTTATTCTTTTTGTTTCTATC
Source organism: Alisma plantago-aquatica (assembly GCA_963693085.1). Lineage (NCBI taxonomy): Eukaryota > Viridiplantae > Streptophyta > Magnoliopsida > Alismatales > Alismataceae > Alisma > Alisma plantago-aquatica. The sequence goes on along the minus strand of OY856412.1, from coordinate 702,011,438 downwards.
ATGAGGAGAGAGTAGTCCTTTTCACTGGGGTGTGGGGACTAGCCCCGCTGCCCGTGCTTACATGTTCATCTTATAACATTCCATGGCTTGTATATAACTTTCCATTTCGTTGTTAATCGTTTAATGCATGATTTGTGGATTGATCACCTGCTCACATGATCTATTATATTCTTTTGTTGTGAGAACTTCAATAATTAAGATTTAAATATCAATTAACATGGTTGATGCCCGGACGATAACTTCTGAAGGGATATCTCTGGAGTAGTAAGTGCGTGACCCATGGGTAACGAGACATCAAGCCCATGAAGATGCTTACACAAACTCTATTTCCTAACGTATGGTTTACTACTCCATTTGGATAGTTGTATCTTGCTTGGATGTGTTTTGGATGTGTTTGCATGTGTAGTGGTCGTGAAACCTGATTCCACCCCAGTGATTCCCATCATCAATCTTAACTCAGTTTTAATCCCGCTCTTTTACTTTCCTTGCAATTAGTTTAACTAAAACCCAAATCAACTCTTGTTCTAAATGTTAGTCTTAGTCGATCCAGTTCAACTAGAAAGATTCTTAAAAAATTTGTCCCTTGGGATTCGATCCTTAACTATACTGCGATAAGACCCATCCGCTTGTGGGTGGTACTATTGCACAAGGTTTTGGTAAAAACTTAGGGATTTCAGCCCTAAGTGAGTTTGGTGGTGCACTACAAACCACGTCACCACCTTATATTCCATTGTAATAGATAGACCGTACGACCACCATTTTTAAGATCAAAGGCTAGTCTAGCTTTCCTTTTTCAAGAAAGCTAGCCAACAACCTTACAAAGGATTTACCTACTCTTTCTTGGGAGACCTCTGCCTTTAGAAGGGCCTAGTTTATGTGAAGATTTATCCTCAGAAGGAAATTTCTGAGGGATGAAATCCCTAGTTACCTAAATCACATGTATGACAATCCCACCCACAAGTGGATGGATCTTATCATAATATTGTATAAGAATAAAATCAAAATGATAATGTATTTAATAATTAGGCTGATCAAAGTTACCACGCAAGAACTAGTATTTACCACAAAAGTTTGATTTGGTTGATAATATAATATCATAGTAGTAACAAAGGTTATATTATAATTTTAGTTATCAAAGGATTGAAACACTATGGTGGAATGGGCTTCACCACCACTACCATTTGTACACTCCCTTACTACATCATACTAAGCATGAAATACATATTTTAAGGTTTTGTAAATTTCTTCTGCAATGTTCAGAAGAAAATCAAGCAAGTATAACTCCAAGACTTCTACCACATTTTATAGAGATGATATACCTATCACCATGTAAAACTCCTATCCATAAATTCTTGTCAAGGGGTTAACAAGTAAGAAACAAAATCAAGTGTTACGTTCAGAGTTCTCTACACCAATGATCTAACTAATATGCAAAATGTTTGGCCAAACTAGATTTGCAAGCACAAAATGTTGGATTTGAAACATGCCACAATTCATACAAGACTAGATGTAGTATAATGAATTAAAATGGTAAGTTGGGAAAATCCCTACACCTTAGTGAGATGACTAATCACTCATGACAACTATAACAAGTTTAATAGGGGAAGAGGTATAGGAATCCATCATCACAATAAATAAAAAAAGAAATCATGTAGTGTTGAAATGATTGTTGTTGTTCTTATGATTAGGGTAGTCTACACATCATAAAGGTCATGCCTTGATGATTCTCGAAGATGGTTATGAAAGTAGTGTCATTCCTTCTCCAGTATCTAGATCGGCTTGTTGGAAGGGTGGAATAATGGGTAGATGATGGTGGAGGGTGTCAACCAATGGAAATAGGTCTTATTTCATACAACATTGAGAACTCGTCACTAATTCAAAAAATCCCAATTGTCTTGGCTCTTTACTCCTCTAATGATGACTCTCCATGCATTGTCAATGCTTTACCTCATGAAGTTTCCATCTAAGACAAGATCAAGAAACTATTTCATATCATCATCCACTCCCCTATAAAATGTTTCAATAGGACAGATCAAGGGAATGCCATGGTGAGGGTAATTCTACAACAAATCCTAATAGAATTACCAGGATTTATAGAGTGTCTCACTTGGTTGTTGTATGAAATCAATGATTTTCTCTCTGATTTTATACATGAGTGAAGATGGGAAGAACTTCTCTAGGAATTTGTTTTGAAGTTACTCCTAAGTCTTGATGATGTCATCTTCTAGGGAGTTGTATCACACCCTAGCCTTGTCGTTGATGGCATGGTAGAATAGGCGTAGCTTTATGGACTCATCAGAAATACTAGCTTGCTTTCTTAGTCCACATGATTTGTGATTTTTTAGATGATCATGTGTGTCATCTCCGACTCTCCATACATAATTGTTGTTTTGCATCATCGTCACCGATTGTATCTTGATATCGTATGTTTGAGGCTTGATGGCTGCCCGGACCATATGGAAACATCATCAATAACTCTAGGGATAAATAACTCTTTTATTTCTACTTGCACAATCTTTCAGCTCGTTCAACTTGTCATATTTTTACTTACACATTGGCTCTAGCTTCAACCATGAGTCTATCGTGTTGTTGTATTGTTGGTTCCACTCAATGAATGATCTCTTTGTCCTTCATATTTGTGCAACATTCATGAAGGGTCATGTAGTAGGTTCTTTTGATCTCAGGATCAAAGTCTAGCGACGAAGATGTACTAGAAGAAAATCACATACACTAGAGGTGACTCCTGTGGAAGGATGTCTACAACAAGTAAGATGAATGGAGTGGAGTTGAATACAAAAACATTTGCAACGGTATCAATAGAAAAATAAGCATGCTAACTAATCCAAGTATGTTAAGTTGATCAGATAATTCCTTTGTCCCCAAGAACATTTCCAAACTTTGCTTTTTACTCTTTATTGCACAAGAAATTCACCTTGGGAAGTGTCCATAGATTTCTACCAAAAGTGAATTCAATAATCACCACCCACAAGAGTATGGATCTTATCATAGTTCAACATTAGGTTAAAACCAAAGGATGATAGTTTTAAAGAATAGTTTCATCAAAGGATGACACTTGAAATGCAAAAGATTGATGTTGAAACTTGTGGCATAATATGAGCTCATGCATAACAAAAGTTTTGAAAGAAGTTTTCATGGAGTGTAAAGTGTGTGGGCCTCCATGTAAGGAAACTTGGTGGTTTCTCAAAAGGGATACATATAGGAGCACGATTGAGTCTCAAGATGATGAAACTTTTTAGACATACAAGCAATCCACAAAATAAGATAAGAAGGTCTTTCAAGAGGCAAGGTGGAAATATACTGAAGAAATATATAAGAAGTTGGACATTGGATAAGGGGAAAAGTATATATAATGGAACATATAAGAAAAAGGAAAGGATGAGATTTGAGTCAAGTAAAATACTTCAAGAACAAAGATGGTAAGTGTTGTTCAAGGATGACGTCAAGAACCAATAGAGAAACTACCTTCATAATCATTTCAATAGTGATATTGTGAATAAACGTTAGTGAATTGTGTGACATGCATAGAAGAGATATCACTAACACTCAACAAGTTCCAAATATTTGAGGTGATGAATGATTTGAAAAATATGAAAGAAAGGCTAACTGACCATATATTATCCTTGTTGAAATGGAAGAGTATGGGTGATGAAGGAGCTACGTGGTTAATGAATTTTGTACTAGAATTATGAACACTAAGAAGAAGTTGGTCAAGATAAGAGACAATACTAATCCATCTACAGGAACAAAAAAGATCATCAGATCTACATAACCTAATGTATTATCAAGTTGATGAGTCATTAAATGACGCTTTAAAAGAGGGTTATTGACCAACGACAAAGATCAATAATGAAAATATTAGAAAACAAGTTTGATTTCATGCCTACAAAATCAGAAATAGATGATATTGTTATGATAACGATGGTTGTGGAGAAGTATATATAACAAAAGAGAGATCTTCATATGATATTATTGATTTGGAAAAGGTTTATAATTGAGTACCCAGGAAATTTTTGTGGAGAGTTTTGAAGAAAATGGATGTGTCAATTTTATACATTACATGATTGAAGACATGTATGATATCTTAACTACAAGTGTTAGGACTCATGAAGGAGAAACAAAACTTTTCCTATCATAGTTTGGGTACATCAAAGATCAAAACTTATCCGAAATCATTCAATGTTGTTATGGATGAGCTGAAAAAGCATGTTCAGGGTGATATTCATTGGTGCATGTTATTTGTTGATGATATTATGTTGATTGATGGAATTGAAGAATGATTGAATAATAAAGTTGATTTTTGTAGAAATTAATTTGAATGTAATGGGTTTATGATAAGTAGAAAACATGAGTATATTCATCGCAATTTCATCAAAAATAGAATTTTGAATAGCATGCCAAGTTTGATGAAGTGGATTTACCAAAATGCAATTAGTTTCTCTACTTGGGTTTAACTTTTTAATTGCATGGGCATGAGTAGGATGATTTTTTTCCTGGATTACAAAAATATGGGTGAAATGAAGGAATGGAATTGGAGTAGTATATGATTGAAAGATCCCTTCAAGATTAAAGAATATGTTTGACATCTATATGACCATCCATTCTATATGAGAGTGAATGTTGGTTGGTGATGAAGAAAGGTCCAACGACATGAATATATACAAATTGCATATGTTGATATGGATGTGCAGGAAGACAACAAAATATTACTTGAGCAATGACTAGATAAGGAACAAAGTAGGGGTGGGCAACATTGAGGACAATTTGTGAGAAGATCGTTTCAGATGTCCATACATAGACTGAATAATGTGCCTATTAAAAGACATGCCATAGAGTCAAGCATGATTGAAATAAAAATTAAAATACCTAAATTAACACAGGAAGATCTTATAAAGAGAGATTTTGAATCATTACATCTTCACCAAAATATCACCAATAACAAAGCTATTTGGAAAAGAAGGATACATGTAAGCCAACATGGTTGAGATTGAGGCTTATATGGTGATGTTAATATTAAGATGAAACATATTGATGTGACTATAAGGAAAAAAGATACAAGATGTAGGCCCAATTAAGGGCTCCATCAGTCACCCTATCGGATCCAATAATTATTTTTCTTGGTTTACATAGTACCTCAAGCATGTTATTAAGTGAGGAAAATTCTACATGAAGTGCATGTGTCCAAGATGGGTCACTGAGTGAGGTTTTGTATGCCAAAAGGACATCCACATTAAGATTATGATTTTTGTGGTTAATGTTGGCCAAGGTGTTGTTACTACATGCTATCAATTCAATTAACATATTCTTGAGATTGATTTCTATGTGGTAGCCTTGTTCAACATTATAGGAATAAGACCATTTAGAGGAGTTGATATTGCAAAGTTTTGGTTGGGAAGTTACAAAATATATCAAATTGGAAAGTTTGTAGGCCCTAAGGTTTATGTTTTGTATTGAGCTGGATGGGGAAGTGATTAGAGATGGTTTAGGGTGCATCTTGAATAAAGATTAATGGTTAGATGCTATCCCATTGTTTACCACAATGGAATTAGTCAAATTCAGACATGAAACACCCCTATTATGAGTATTTCAGGTTTTTGGCTGAGATATCGGTGAAACTTTTTTCTAAGAAGGGGTTTTTGAATTTTGAGTTTTTTTTCATGGTAGTGAGTATTTGATAGAGTGTGGTTATGTTTCAAATTGCTTATGGTATAATTATAATCACCAAAAAGGATCCATGGACCGTGTCTATATAGATCTGAAAGAGTGTCCAGTCTGAAAGGAAATGGGTTTTGACATATTCTGGTACACCATCAACTTTGATACATTACTATATATTTGTGTAATCTATGTTGGATCTATAATTAGATCAATAGGGGTAGGGTTGACCTAAAACTAATGAAACAAAATTCATGATTTACTCAAGACAACAGTGCAAGTACTAAAATCAAGAGAGAGAGAGAGATTGAGCAATACACAAATATACATAAGTATGTATCATGGTTTCATCTCTCAAGAACATAGATCCACAACCTAGAGAGGTCAACCTCTAGGATTTTGAAGCCCACCCACCACCTTATATTCCATTATAAGAGATAGGCTGTATGACCACCATTTTCAAGATCAAAGGCTAATATGGCTTCCCTTTTCAAGAAAGAGAGCCAACAACCTTACAAAGGAATTACCTACTCTTTCTTGGGAGACTTCCACTTTTAGAATGGCCTATTTTATGTGAATATTTATCCTCACAAGAAAATTTCCCACAGATGAAATCCCTAGTTACCTAACTATGTGTACGACAATCCTACCCACAAGCAGATGGATCTTATCATAGTATTGTATTATAATCAAACCCAAAAGATAATGTTTTTAACAATTAGACTGATCAAAGTAACCCCACAAGAACTAGTATTTATCCCAAATGTTTGATTTATTTGATTAATCTAATATCGTTGTAGTAACAAAGGCTATATTAGAACTTTAGTTATAAAATTATTGAAACACTAGGGTGGAATGGGTTTCACCACCACCCTCAGTTGTACACTCCCTTACTACATCCTATTAAGCATGAATATACATATTTTAGGTCGTGTAAATCTCTCCTTCAACATTAGGATTAAAATAAGATAGGTATCACTCAAAGACTTCTGTAGCTTTTTCAATTGATGATATACCTATCACCATGGAAAACTCCTATCCATAAATTCTCATCAAGGGGTCAGCAAATAAGAAACAAAATCTAGTGTTATGTTCAAAGTTCTCTACATCAATGATCTAATTAATATCTAAATTTTTTGGCTAAACTAGATTTGCAAGCACAAAATATTGGTTGCAAAACATATCATGGTTCATATACAGCTAGATACAATATAATGAATTAAAACAATAGGCTGGGAAACTCACTGCACCCTATCGAGATGACTACTCGCTCATGAAAACTATAAACAGTTCAATAGGGGAAGAGGGATAGGAATCCACCATCACAATAGATAACAAAAGAAAATACGTAGTGTTGAAATGATTATTGTCATTGTGGTCTACACATTAGCAAGGTCCCTTGTTGATTCTTGGATATGGTTCTAGAAGTAGTTTCATTCCTTCTCCACTACTAGATCAACCCCACTAAAAGGGTGGAATAGTGGGTATAGTGGGTTGATGATGGTGGAGGGCATCAACCAACGGTAATAGGTCTTATTTCATCACAACCTTGAGAACTCCTCACTTACACAAACAACCATAGTTTCCTTGGTTTTGTAGTCCTCTATTGACGACTCTCCATGCATCATTAAGGAAGGATCACAAATTTGCTAGATATAATCATTTACTCCCCTGAAAAATGTTTCAGTAGGATGGATTGAGGGAATGTCATGGTGAGAGTATTTTCGCAATAGATCTTGATAGAATTACAAGGCTTTGAAGAGGGTCTCACATGGTTTTTGTATAAACTTAGTGATTTGACCTCTGATTTCATAGGTGAATGAGGACGGGAAGAACTTCTCTAGGAATTTTCTTTGAAGTTACTCCTAAGTCTTGATGATGTCATCTTCTAGGGAGTTGTACCACACCCTACCCTTGTCATTGATGGAGTAGTAGAATAGGCATAGTTTTATGGACTCATCAGAAACACTGGCTTGATTTCTTAGTCCATATGCTTTGTGATTCTTTATATGATTATGTGTGTAATCACAGCCTATATCTACATAATTGTTGTTTTGCATCATCGTCACCAACTACATCTTGATATCATATGTTTGAGCCTTGATGGCTGTCCAAATGATAGAAAAAAAGCATCAACATCTCTAGGGACATGGAGCTCTTGTATTTCTACTTCCACAATCTTTCATCTTGGTCAACTTCTCATATTTCTACTTGCACATTGCCTCTAGCTTCAACCATGAGTTTATCATGCAAATGCCAGTGCATCTTCCACTTAATGAATGATCTCTTCGTCATTCGTATTTGTACAATGTTCATGGAGGAACTCGTAGTAGGTTCTTTTAATCTCAAGATCAAAGGCTAGTGATGAAGAGGCACTAGAAGAGCATTGCATACACTAGAGGTGACTCCTATGGAAGGATGTCTACAACAAGTAAGATGAATGGAGTGGAGTTGAATACAAAATGATTTGCAATAGTATAAATAGTAAAAGAAGATTCTAAATCCAAGTAAGTTAAACTGATCAGAGAATTTAGTTGTCCCCAAAAATGACTTATACTTTGCTTTTTATTGTTTATTGCACATGAAATTCACCTAGGGAAGTGTCCATTGATTTTTACCAAAAGTGAATTCAATAATCACCACCCAAAAGAGGATGGATCTAATCATAGTTCAATATTAGGATGAACCCAAAGGACAATAGTTTTTAAGAATAGTACGATCAAAATAAACCACTCAAGGAAGAATATTTATCATAAATGTTGTTTGTTTGTTTATCTAGTAAGTAAATAAAAGAAAGCTAGGTTAAAGTAATGACTATTAGTGGATGGAACACTAGGGTGGAATGGGGTTTGCTACCAGTACCTATCATCCACTCTATAAATGCATCACATGAAACATGAACATGCATATGATGAGGTCAGATCAATCTTCCTTTCAATGTTAATAGTAAAATCAGATAGATATCACTCTAATCTCACCATCACATTACCTAGATATCATACATCTATCACCTCAAAAAACACATATTTGAAGTTCTCATCAAGGATTCAACAACAAACAATCCATATCCTAGACACTTGATTGAAAGTTATCTACACCCAAAATCTGATAGATAAGTGCACTTGTTGACCAGACAAGAGTACAAGCGGAAAACAATCAATTCAAAACATATGATGGTTCATACAATCAAAGATGCGGTAACAAGAATGAAAGTGGGTAGAGGGGATACTTCCCACACCCTAGCAGAAGGACTACTCACTCATAGAAGCATTGACAAATAGAACAAGAGAAGACAAATATAAAGTCATTGTCATAGACTAAGGTGGAATCCCAACCATGATGTGTAGAAGTTTTTCCTTAAACTTGAGGACAAAGTATCAAACAAGCAACAAGATGACCCCTTGTGATATTTGTTAGAGGTGAACAAGAAGTCGTAAATCTTCCTTCCTTGTGGTTGTATGTGATACTATGGAAGTAGAGAAGGTGGAGGATGATGGTATATTGATAGAGGAAGATGTATTGGATCAAGCCTTTTTCAAAATCAAGACCTTGGAGTCTTGATAGAAGAGGGGCTTTTCTTGGTTTTTCAACCAACAACACCAACCGACATAAAATTGAAGAGGGATGCTATAAAATGATTTTGGAATCTTAGGTGCATCGAGGGAGGATCCTTTTTCTAGAGGATGGGGGCTTGTATTTATGGTAGAGGGTAGGGTTTGGAACCCTCTCTAATGGCCTATAATTAACTCATCGACCACCTTATATGTGAAGAGGCAGACGAGGGTCTCATATAATTCAATATTTCAATTGATGGGTTGATGCATGTAGGATATAGATGTATGGCATCCATAGTTTCATCAATGCATAATTCTCATAGGAAAACGAGTGCAAGACAATCAATGGTGGGAAAGATAAGAACATCCATTGGTTGAAGTGCCATAATTCCAATTGGGGGATGGATGTTGACATTTCCATTTATAAGTTGGTAGTTTGAGGTGTCAAAGACCGGTGGAAAAGAAAATAAATGGGAACTGATGGAAAGCTAGACTAGGTTCTATTGGTGGGTGGATGAAATGAACTAATGGAAGTTCTAGTTGAGTAAATCGATGGAAGTTTAGTGCAAAGGAGATCCATCCTCATGGGGGAGGGGGGCTTGTTAGTGTGTGTTTTAAGGGCTGCACTAATGAAAACATACATCGATGAAGGTACAAAATAATGAAAATAGGGTGCAATTTAATTAGATTTTCTTGTGCCCGCTAATTGGTTAGCGGGACCATTGTCTCCTATTCTAGTGTGTATGCAATGAGGCTCAAACCCTACATGAAAACCAAGGGACTAGATCAAAATCCTAATAAATTAGAAAATCATTGAAGGCCCACAATAGAAGATGATTCTAATGTAGAATGAGAAATACAAATGCAAAATTAAGCTAAAAATACATCTAAAACTAAGATAAAAATGCATTCATCAAATATTAGCCACTGCTCAGTCCAACTGCTCATGAAGTCTTCCATGTTTGTATGTGTGCATCATTCTTACAAAGCCAAGATTGATGAGTTTAATTTTAAGAAGGGAAATGTTGAAAAACCTTACTTCTATAAAATTATAATGGATGATTCTAATTTTTTTTGTTTGGGTTGAGAGTAGCATTGAAATATCCTACCAAAATGCATGGATTCTCCAACTTGTTGTCCATTGTAATAAGGCACTTCTAGAACATCTTTATTAATACAATATGTGGGTTATAATATTAGAAAGTAACTATATCTTTGGCATTCACCATGCAAGTGAAGAACTAGTAATGATATTAACATTACAATCCTTAGACATGTATTAGATCCAAATGCCACCCGTGAAGCCCCTACCTTCCACCCGATCAGATTTAGTAAATCCTAGACTCTTTATTGTGTTTGTTCAATTGAGGCCACTATTCTGGGCTCTAGGATAACACGAATCTTTAGTTGCTTTACTGTGATGAGATATTTGAGTGTGTGGAATGTATCAATATTGTTGATCCATTGGTGTTCCAACATAGAATATATAACATGAAAACTAAGTTAAAGAAATAAATAGGATATGACACACCTTGTCACAAGATCTAAGATCTGGGTCTTGATTCTCCTTCTCCACATTCTTCTCTAGATCCTGGGTGAGCCTTGGGCTCTTGCATCTTTGTTCATAAGGTAGTTTAGCTCTAGAGTTCTTCATTTTTGGCCACTACCTTGATTTTTCTATTGGAAGGTACAATTGTAGGGTTTGTAGGAATGTTGTTAAAAATAGTGTCAATGACCTCAAACATTGTCTTAGAGTCACTTGGAAGACTTCCTTTAGTGAAATATGTTATAGTAATTAGTACAACAATATTTTAATATTTGTTCTTGGTGTCCTCTGCCCTGATATCCATAGAAGTAGCATTATCCTGAGTTCATCTATTACATCACTGGAATCATCTACTATTATTGGATCACCTCATCAATGCTGCAATCGAGAATTGTGTGTACACTAGTTGAATGCTCTTGCTACTTAGATAAATATGATACATCCAAAAATGAGTTATTCTTTATCCACTTAAAACCTTCCTTTTATCCTCAATGTTTTTGATATGTCATTCCAAGTCATTGCTGATAAATCATCTTTTTAGCATCCAATGTAGACTTTAGACTGACATACTAACTCGTTTCCACTATATACTCTACTTTTTCATTCTCCAGATCAGTGACTTGCTTTTCAATTTAGGGATGTCAGGTGGTTTCTCTCCTTCTTATCTTGGTATTCCTTTATATGAGTTAGTTCTTATTCATTTTCTGCCATTTTCTAGTAGATTCTTTCCCCAATATCATACAAAAGGGAGAAAGGCCAAGAAAATGATCATGGAAAGATTTTAAACAATATTGATCTCATCATATTGGATTGTTCTACATCTATATGCTAAAAACAATGCACATGTTCTCATCATGTTGGATTGAAGTATCGATGCTAATTGGATATTTAGAAATATATCGAATCACACCCCTATCCAAGGAAAAAATTTCCATGACCCTTATCTATACAATTACTAAACTTCACATTTATTACACAGTAGACATGATGTTATTATAGGTAAACCTTCCCAAACATGAATAAAAGGTTAGAGTAGGAGATCCCTGTGCATAAATCTTATTATTGTAAGAAAAATATGTCTTTATGTATTCCAAGTCATATATGTTTTCCATAGGAACAAGTTTAGTTACTTATGCAATCATCTTTGATAAATTGGAATCACACTTTAATTTAGATATCTTCCATTAAAAGCTTATTGGTCATGTGTAGATAACATAGGTGGTATAACTTTTACCAACCATGACAACAACTAGTATTGTAAATGATAGCTTTAGTGGCATCAGAAGCTTTGTCAAGCACCTTGTTTGAAGGTTCCTTAATGATAGAGTAAATGCATCATCTTAGTAGCCTTTGTTTAAATATAACATCTTAAAGGTTGTAATGGACTCATATTAACAATCAACTAACTTTCTTATTACTAAACCATTATCGATGCCACATATTCCTTTCCACTATCATCAGCTATCAATAAATAACCCTAAACAACTTTCTTTGATTTGATACCATGGTTATATGAATTCTACAACTTAATAGCCCACAAATAAGATAAAAACGTTATACATGAATGCATCATCATATTGTGAATCGTTTATGGTATTATATATGGTGTTCATGGGTTCCTGTGTCTATTATTATACTAAAGGAATACTCAATCTACACAATTGCTAGCCTTCACATTGACATTGATTACACAATGTAGTGCACAATTATTATTTTTGTAGGTAATGCTTTCCCATACACGAACTAAAGGTTAGAGTAGTGGATCCTAGTGCATAATCTGATTATTATAAACAAAATCCATATTTATGTATTACAAATAATGTGTGTTTTTGACATTTACCATTAAGGATTATCTTTTTTTGCAATTATTATCAATATTTTTGGATCACCCTATAGTTCAGATATCATGTCACTGCAAAATTTGTTGCACAATGTCTGTATTCAAGATTTTTTTTACTTGAAATATGATTGAGGTGTAATGATGTTAATATGAATAAAAATGTGAGATATATACACATTTAAAATAATAGTTAATTAGTTTCATATGATCCATTTTAAGCAATTCCTTCAATTATGAACTTATTACTAAAATGAATCTCATGTCTATTTTAATAATTAAATGTGTGATACATTTAATGCATATGAAATGACCAACTAGGGTTGCGGTATATGTATTCTATATTAAATAAATTGTTTATTGACATACTACTTTTAACCGAATCATTGTTTTCATCAAATGTGCTTAATATTAAATACAACTAATTTTGACACACGACGTAAATGACTTCTGGTTATGTTACCAAATTTGAAAACATAAAATTAAAGTTATATTCACCACAACGAACTATAAGCACATCTAACTTGTATTCTGACATAGTTCAAACTAGACTCCGTAACACTTCAGACATCCATATTCAAGCCACCTATATCGTGGATTGCAGAACCCATGTTAATTGGGCATTCAGATATGCATCCAATCACACTTTCTATTCGTAGAAATTGTCCATGACCCATCCTAGGGATTGAAGTGAACAACACTACTAATCTACCGTAATTGGACAATCTAGTTGAAACGAAAAAGCATCTTAATAATTTTATCCATACCAGGACAATCATAAGTAACTAATAAACGGTAGACGTAGTTTACTAATAGAATGCTTGGACAGCATTGGTGATATTACCTCATGCGTGGACAAGATTGGTGGTCTTACAAAAATGAATAGCATTTTTGTGTTACGTATCCAATTTCATGAAATGTGTTAATTGTTAAAAGCGTGACACATTGGATACGTATGAAATTACAAATCAGAGTTGCAATATAAGTATTCCATAACAATTAAATTTTTAAGTCGCTTGCTCTTTATGACTGAATCATTGTTTTAGTTTACGTGGGTTGAATGTCAATTACAATTTGTTCCGACACTATGTGTATATATGTTTGGGGTTATATTACCATATTTGAATGCATAAAATTAAGGTTATATTCACCCCAATTAATTATAAGCACATATAACTTGTATCTTAACAAATTACACATACGTATCCGGGTTTTATTCACCACAAATGATTATAAGCACATCTAACTCTTGTTAGGCACATACACATGTATGTAGTATTAATGGAGTATCCAGTAAAGAACACGACTAACATTTATTCGTCAATATGTTATATAATTCCATTATGATCAGCTTCTTGAGGTTAGCCTATTGATTAACTAGCAAACGATCCGTATTTACTCTAACAAGCAAACTAACTACGTAAATAGAAATCAAGGGTAGGTCAAACACGTTTCATGTGGAACATCAACAAAAAAAAAGATAAAAAGGAAAGTATATTTACGTAGGCAGGCTAGTTTAGAAGAAGCCATTTACGATGACATCGTTCTAGTTGAATAGACACAACATCCTCATTTATCCGTGTATTAATTTATTGGAAATCATGTATGTTAGTAATAAGTACGCTTGTCACAAGTACCACCTAAAAAGATGAGGGAAAAAGTTTAAACTACTTAAAATATCATTGTTATATCACAAATGCCACTTAGCAATACGTATGTTCACCATAACATTAATGTGTGCATAGCAAACTTAGCATACAGGTCACCTTAAATCAGCACCCTCGACCAAATAGATAACACAATATGTTCAACCCAAATTGAGAACAAGTTCATATAACCCTTTACAAGGCAACATCAGCAATAAACACGACTGAGAAAACGAGCATCCAATCTGATTGTCTGCTACAGACCACAATATTTATGACATGTTTACAAAAAAATGGAATGAGATTATTGTTTAAAGAAACAAGAATACTACATTTTAATTAGAACAATAGTCATTAAACCAGAGAAAACATGAATCGCCGATCCATCCAATTGGACGATACCTTCATAATGAATAGATACCTTATCAAGAGGCACATCTGGGATCAATAGCGCATTGTCGAACACTTTAGTATGAATAAAGAAGTAAATTGAGAACATAGTTTACAAGGACCCATTTCTAAATTACATTAAATCCTAGTTAGATCTTCACAAGAGTCATCCATTTTTGATTTAATTTTGTCTTAATTAGTTGAATATAACTTGAAATCCTGAATCTTATTTGTTAACTTATTTTCATGGATGATTAGAATTGTAGGGTTATAAATTGAAAATCCTAGTAGCATGAAATCATAATAGGAAATGTGATGATGAATTCAGTGTTAAGAATAACAGTCTAGTAAATAATTTTTATTATTTTATATGTAACTCATATTATCATAAATATATTTAATGTATAATTTAACTCAAATATGTGTGTTATTGAAAATTTTCAAAATTTTCAAAATTTCATAGACCCGTTGGACCGTCGAGTTTTTTCAAGACAAACTCAGCCGCCAATACTATACAGGTTGAAGTATAGTAGTATATTATTTGATTTTTATTGATTTACTGGGTTATCCAATTGTGCTGAAATTTTAGCTGTACATTCTATTTTTTTTGAGGAAAAGTCATAGCATATATTTAAATCACATCGAAGCAAGCAAACACCTGCTTTAGTGAGTTTCATACAAGACAAAGGGGAAAACATAATAATAAAAAAAACGTTTGAGCCGGGTGGAAATAAAGCTAAGTTTTGATGAAGAGGGGGAGGCACCCCTTAAACAAGCCTCAAGAAGCTTTTAACCAAGTCTAAGAAAAAGGTAATCAGTGCCCAGTGAGGTGTTTTCATAGATGTTGCTGCACTATGCTGACTCCTGTTTCGTCATCCACCATGGATTTAAGGTCGCAGAGAAACTTTGCTTCCGATTCACCTTCATCAGAATCAGCTTGTCCTTCTTCTATTTGTTTACCTGCATTTTGTTAGAATGTGAAGATCTGCATCTATTTGTGATATAAGATTTTGTCTAATTTTTTGGTTGTTGTTGAAGATTCTGTTGTTCCTTTCTTTCCAGAGATTCCAACTGATGGTGGTGAATATGTCACTACCCTTGAAGTTTTTATATTGTCTATTTGGTGTGATTTGTGGTGGGAATGTTGCTTCCTTGAGATCTGAAATGTAATTGCGTGTGTAGTGTAAGATGATATTTTGTGAAGTGGTACACTTGAAGAAGATGTGATCAATTGAGTCATAATTTGTTTCGCAAAGAGAGCATCTGAAAGGACCAATGAAGCCCTTTTTTGTAAGATTTTCACATGTGAGCAACTTGTTATGCAGTAGAAGCCACAAAAATATTTTATATTTTTGTGGCTATTTCTATTTCCATATTTTTGTGGTGGGTGGGGCGATGCCTCTATAGGTGAGAAAGGAGTAGGCTTGCTTAACCGAGTAAGTGTTTCCCCATTTCCATGTAATGTTGTTTGAGGTGTTGTTTTCCAAGGAGAGCTTTAAATTACTGAATTCGTCTTGTCTAAGATGCATGAGGATGCATCTTTTAAGCGAGTTTGTTCTGTTGCTGGTGATAAGGTGGAGAGCTTTATCAATTTTGATTTTAAGTAGACTGTTTGGGATGGTCCCGTTTGGGCGGAGATTTATGACAGAATTGTTTTCAAACCATAGATCGAACCAGAAAGAGATATTCAGGTGGGAGTGTGGAGGGGTATTGATAATTTGAGTTATTTTTTAGATATTTTTTTTTATGTATTTCCAAAGGGGGGATGCAGATTTTTTTGAGACTATATGCCAGGGAGGGGATTTTTGGTAGTATTTGTGTTGATGAGTTGTGACCAAATTTTTGATTTGTTTTGGATTAGGCTATTGATAATTTTTGTTATAAGGCAGAAGGCATGAGTTTCAATATTAAGGATACCCCAACCTCCCTGATCTAGTGGAGCAGTTATAGTTTTCCAATTTACTAGATGGTAGTGTTTCCCAGGTTTTTTAGATTTGTGGAAGTTATTCCAAAGGAATTTTCTCCTTATTTTATCAAGAATAGATTTTGTTTTTGAAGGGAGAGGAATACAACTCAGGAAGTGTGTGGTGATGGGGGTGATGACACTATTTAGGAGGGTGAGTCTCCCTGAAAGATTGAGGAAGTTATTTGTCCAATCAGAGAGTTTTGTGTTTATTTTTGCTATAATAGGGGACCAGATTGCTTTTGTTATGTTGTGGGGTGTGATTGGTAAGCCAAGGTATTTGATGGGAAAGTATTCAATCTTACACCTTAAGAGATCTCTAAATCTCTCCAAAGAAGGTTGATTTAGGTGGACCCCAAATATAGATGATTTGTGAAAATTTATTTTGAGACCCAAGATATAAGAAAAAATACCAAGTATTCTGAAAATGTTCAGAAGAGATGAGTCTTCAGGGGAGGAGAAGATTATAGTTTCATCAGCAAATTGAATGATGTTCTCTTTGCATTCCCCATGAGAGTTTATGAGACCATTTTATTTTCCCAGTTGAATCATACGAGAAAGGATAGTTGTGATGATGATGAAAAGGTAAGGAGAGAGTGAGTCTCCTTGTCTGAGGCCATTTGAGTTATGAAAATAGCCAAAAGGGACACCATTTATGATTGTTGAAAATTGGTTTGTAGATATGCATGCATGCATCCAATTTACCCATTTGTCAGGAAAACCAAAACCAGAGAGTGTTTTAGTTAAGCAGTTCCAGTTGACAAAATTAAAAGCTTTCTCAAAGTGTAGTTTAATGGCCAGAAGGGGGGTTCTGTTTTTGTGACAGAGATGTATAGTTTCATTAACCATCAAATATACATCTTGGATGCTTCTATTTTTGAGTAAAGCGTTTTGATTGAGAGGAATGATATCGTTCAAGTGTGGTTTGATTCTGTTTGCTAGAGTTTTTGCTATGATTTTATATGAAGTGTTGATAAGGCTAATGGGCCTGAATTGGGAGATGTGATCGGGTTGACTTGTTTTTTTTATTAGGGTGATAAAAGTTTTGTTTAAGAACTTGATGATGTTGTGGGGGTTTCTACTTTCGTAGAAAGATCACAAAAAAGCAAAGAAGTCTGTTTTGTAATGGTCCCATTTAGCCAGATAGAATTCTATGTTAAGGCCATCGGGTCCAGGTGATTTATTTAGTCCCAAGTCTGATATGGCTGAATCCAATTCTCTATGGGAGAAAGGTTTTATAAGATCTTGAGGGTTTTTTATGTTTTCATGACAAATCCTGGTCCAATCCAAGTCATTTAGGCAGGAGGGGTTGTGGTTGTTGTTGAAAATGTTTTTGAAATGGTTTGTGATGTGGGTTGAGATAGATTGTTTGTGAGAGGTGAGTCTGCCATTTATATGTAGTTGAGTTATGAAATTTTGTCGATAGTTTTTGTTACAGATTTTATGAAAGAATTTTGTGTTTTTGTCACCTTCCTTTGCCCATGTTATTTTATCCCTTTGTCTCCATCTGGTGTCAATACATTTATTTGTGAATTCAAGTTCAGCTTTAATAGAAAGAACAAGAGCTGGGTCGGCTGCTGGGTCCTTATCCACAAAAAGGAATTGTTCTTCTAGATTTTTTTGTGTTTCAAATAAATTGTTTGGGTTTGTGAGTTTCCATTTTTTGATGTGTGTTTTAATGTTTTTGGTGTTTTTTAGGATGTGTAGTCCTATGTTTTTTGTTTGGGAGTCAACAAGTTTCCAATATTCAAAATAGGTGTTGGTGAAGTTGTTTATAGATAGCCAACTATTTTCAAATTTGAAAGGCCTCTGCCCCCAAGAGATGGATTTTGTGTCAAGAATGAGTGGGAAATGATCCGATATGGCTCTGTGAGTGATATGAACAGAGGAGAGGGGGTGATTATCTTCCCATTTGGTGGAGCAAATGAAGTGGTCAAGTCTGGAAAATGTTTGATTTCTTGACCAAGTGTAAGAGGCATTTGATGGTTTGATGTCAATCAAAGTGTGATTTGTGAGCAACTTGCTAAAAATTTTATCAGCTGCAGACATAGTTTGAGGGGAAATTGTGGAGTTGTGTCTGTCTGAGTTTTGGGTTGTCAAGTTGAAGTCTCCACCAATAACCCAGGGAGACAAGTAAATTTTTTTTGTGAGAAAATTTAGTTTGGCTAGGAAGGCAGATTTGTTATGCCCTGGTTCCCCATAAACCCCAGAAAATGACCAGAGATAACCATCTGAAGAGTTTTTAAAATGAATGGTAATAGAGAATTTAAGAATGGAGATGTTTTGGGCAGTTAAGATCTGATTGTTGAAACCAACTAAGAGGCCCCCTTTGAAGCCCGCAGGAGGTAATTGGACCCAGTCAGTGATTCTATTTCCCCCTATTGTTTTGAGAGCAAAAGGAGTCAGACAAGTTTTTGTTTCTTGGATAGTTATCAGGTCGATTCTATTTTTGTAGATGTGTGAACGAATTTTTTTTGCATCTATGGAGGTTGGCAACTCCACAGACATTCCAAGATGAGAGCTTCATAGATTTAGTAAAGGCTTTCCAGCAGATATACAGTTCTAGAGAGAACTCAATCTAGATTATTTTGAGGAGATCAAAGTTTGTTTTTTCAGTATTTAAGACCCTTCTATTTGACCAGACCATATAGGTTTCTATGTCTTCTAGAGTTTTTTGTGCCTTTTCTTCATCTTCTAGATGGATGCCTATATTTTTAGCAAATTTTGTGAAACTATTGATGTTTGACCATGAAGCAAGGTTCTCAATATTATCTAAATCTCCTTTTGTATCCTTAGTAGGGGAAGGGAAAGATATATTATGAACCAATGATATGTCATTAAGAGAACAGATAGAGGAGTTTGAGAAAATACATGGCTTTGTCCTGTTGACGATGATATTATTTTTTGTCTCTATTTGACCTGGCATCATAATCTTCTGGAGGTAGCTGCTTTCTTGCCTTTGTTTAGGACTCTCCTGATCAGAACTCTGCAAAGAGTTGTCATACTTAAGTTGAGGATTGTTTTGATTTTTTATGGCGATTTGGTTTGGATTTTGAGTGGGGTAACTTTCCTTTGTTGAGGTTGGAGAAGGGAAGATGGAACCTACTGGTATGTATGTGTTTTCATGATATGAGGGTTCAGATGTTCTGGTTCTTTTCCTGTTTGTGTGGAGGTAAGTGTTGTCTGTGGAGGTGGAGTTTTTTCTGACCCAAACATGGTTGCGATGACCAGAAGAGCGGGTATTTGAGGTAGACTATCTGTCTTTGTTTGGGCAAAGCCAAGAAGGTGGATGTTTTGAGAGATCGGAAAAAGTTGTCCTATTTTCTGAGGGATGTTCAACAGACAGTTTGATATTGTAGATTGATTCACCAATTCTAATATTGATGGTAGGCGGTAAAGATATTGCTGCTTTGACGATGAAGAGGCAAACAACTTTAATGTATTGGGTAGGATGCAAGGTTTCAGGGCTGATATATTGAAGAGTAGCCCCGATTGAAAGGGCTATACCTCTGAAAATCTCAACTTCCCAGAGGTGGGGTGGGAGATTTGTGATAGCAACCCAGTCAGAGCCACCAGCAGGAGCTGGGAAAGCACCTAAGTCAGCTGACCATTGGCTGTAATGAAGCTAGAGCCATAAGGAATCATGAGAATTTGGTTGAATAGATGGTTGATTTTTGTTCCTTCAGGGACAGTGTAGATGAGTTGAGTAGGCGAAAAGACTTTTGGTTTTAAGATGGTCTGTCCAGGGATGAGAAGGGCTAAGGCACGGGTGATGTCTAGGACATTGATAGGGTTGTTGTCTATATTGTTTTCGATGGAGATGAGGATGCTTCTCAAGGTGAGGACCTTGAGAAGACGCATAGAGTTTGCAGGTAGGTCAAGTGCAATCACATAATCTAGGTGTTCTGGTGTTTTCATGTTTGCTGTGGCAGGTGGGGTGTTTGTGTTATGTGTTGGAGTTGAAGTTGAACGGTGAGGGTTTGGGTAGCGGGGTTTTGGTGTTGAAGTTATATGATTTTTTGGTTTGTGGTAGGGTTTTGATATAGGCAAAGCCCTGGGGTTTATGTTCTGGTATCGAAAAGAGGTAGTGTCTGCATGTTCGGTCGGGAGGTTTGCGAGGCATGCAAAGGTATTTTTTGTGAGGGGAGGATATGGAGGGGGTTGTTTTAAGTGCCTGTGGTCTGTGTTCTTCTTTTTTGGAACTCTAAAGTTTTTGTAAAAAGACGATCTTATATCTGAGAAAGAGCGTGTGGAGAAGAACACTGAGTCTGCATGGGTTCTGCTCTGATTTGGGAGAGGGCGTGCATTACAGAACCTTTTTATGTGGCCTTTTTGTTGACATCTAAAGTAGGTAAGGCGGGAATGGCATCTAGAAGTCGAGTGGTTCTTTCTGAAGCAAAGAGAACAGTGAAGAGCCCGAAAAGGTTTTTGGGGGGGACCATTTTCCAGGTTTGGGCGGTGGGGGTTTTCTGTAGGAGTTTGTTAATGAGGTGAGCCAATTGGTCTTGTCCTAATAAAGGAAAAGAACAGTTTAGGAGATCCAAGTAATTTGGGATGATATCAGCCACAGGGAGGGATCGGGGTTTTAGGGTTTTGTGAAGTGAAGATAAATTGGGAGGATTTTTCTTCTTAACCATGGGGGAAGGAAAAAGTTTGTACCTTTCTGCAATGGAACTTGTTTGTTGTTGCGTTGTAGGTGTTCCAGCGTCGTCTTCCTGCTCTGAGCCTGAGGAGACTGAGATGGGCCATGATCTTGAACCCAACGGGGGTTGGTGCTCGTCCCGAACGAAGAGCTGGTCAACAGAGTTTGATGATGATGAACTCTCTTGGTTGTGTCTTTTGTAAAGGTATGATAACTCGGGAGGCGTATCGTTGATGAAATCACGCACCCAAGCAAGAAAAGTACGATTTTCAATCGGTTTGATGAAGATCGACCATTCCGGTTTGAGCTTAAGTTCAGTGATCATCTCATTCCAGCCCTCAGAGATGAGAAGGGTAGGGGCTTTGTTTTCCCAGGATTATTCGGTAGGGGAGGACCATGAAACCGTCACCTGGAAGGAACGATGGCCAATATTGATCATGCATGTTCCCGGTGAGATATCAAACTTGTGGTAGATCCAAGCTTTCGGTAAGGGAATGCTTGTGGAATAGGAGGGGTTTGAGAGTGGAAATTCCAGGATGGTGAAGCGAGAGCTCATATATGTGGGAGTGACAGAAGACCTTGGATCTCTGTCAAGCGCCGAGGGTTTTTTCTTCATCAGGGCAAGGAGGAAAGCATTTGGCTTGCCGCATTTTGACATGCAAGGCTTTTTTATGCATGAGGCCAGGGTGAGCACGCCTCCTATTCTCATGGTGTTTTCAGAGCAGGAGTAGGAACTTAAATGATATTCTCTGAGTAGATAAATGTTCTGTCTGATCTGACAGCCGAGTATGCTTTGAGAAAGAGCACTGAAGCCGGCAAAAGAGTGTGAAGCTTGGTGAAATTTTTGATAGAGTGTTTTGTTATTGCAGCAGACCCTGGGAATGACTGGTGAGGAGTGAAAACCCCAGCCTCTAGTGTTGTGTAAACCAAGAGTTATGATTTTAATGCCTGCATGTTGCTTTAAATCCTTTGGTGGAGTTAGAGATGTGTCTCGATGGTAGTCTAAAGCCTCAGAATTTATTGCATAGTGTTGTAAAGGGAGGAGGAGTAATGAGGATGCTACCTGTAATAAAACACCGCCGTAGTAGGGTAGCCGTCGAAGAGGCGCCGAACTTCACTGAAGGAGAAAAGAATCACTTGACAGGAGAGCGCAGCAAAAGGACAGGCCGAGGTGTTGTTGTAGTGAATTTGGGCTAGCGTACAGTTGTTTCCCTTTTATGAGAAGGAAAGCGCAGAAGCAGGGATAGGATGTAGCACCCTGGGTGGGGGGAAAAGTCGATCGCGGAGAGGGAAGAGGCCGCCACTGCCAAGGAGGGCGCAGAGTAGGTTGATGCACTCCGGATGTAAGCAAAATGCCGATCAGGGGATGATCAAGCCCTGGATGGGGGGAAATAGATGAGCGCGGAGAGGGAAAAGTCGCCACCGCCAAGGAGCAGAGCTAAGCCGAGCGGCGGAGAGTAGGTTGAAGCACACCGGATGTAGGCAAAACTCCGATCAGGGTATGACCAAGGGGATGTTTCTAGAGAGAAGGTGGAGCTTTCTCTCACTTACCTAGATGTACATTATACTCGACTTAAGATAACATATAATTTTTAGAGTATCTAGGTGTGACAACAAAAAACTTGTGTTAACCTAATTTCTTACCAGGAACAACTTAGCTGGCCATTTGTTTTGGAAAAGTAATTGTACCAAGAACCTTAATGACTATATAGGATACTATTACGACCCAAGCACCTCTCATTTCCATCTTACTTCAGACTTCTTGAGAGAGGAGGAGATTCTAGGATTTGGAAAATTTGAAGTTGAAATCTCATATTCTAGGGTTTTTTCTTTCTAAAGTTGGTAAGTTATATACATATCTTCAATCTTTGTTATGTTTATTTGTTTTTATTCCCTCCCAAGTGTAGCACTGGTCACTCTACTGATTTGGATCCAGATCCCAAATAAAAAATTTCTCTCTTTCTTTTTCTTCATTTCTTGTTCGTCTAGGTTCTTAAGCAAATAGGAGCAAGAAAATTCTGTTTTCTTTGAAGCTTGAATTTGATTCAAGTATATTAGTAGCTGTGTAAGAAGTGGGTTCCGGTAAGGGATCCACTTCCTACTAAAATTTGAGGAATGAATAAACACTATTCGAAACATACTAATAAGCATGTTGGAATATGTGTATATTTTTCCCCCTCAAACAATGGTATTAAAAAGACTAAAATGTAGCAACGGAATAAAATCATGACTATATGCAATTTATAAAAGTCCATCATCATCTCCCATATAGGGTTTACTTGAAGTTTACGATATAAGGATATAAGTAGAGGGATATCTAGACTACCTCAAGTCTGTCTCCCAATAATCAACCCCTTGAGCCAAATCTACGTCTGCATGTCATGTCCTCTATGTACTACACCTGGGGTTGTGCTACCTCTAGGTGGGTTGAAAAACAACATCCAAGACGAGGAAAACAAACAAAAAGGATGTCAACAAAAATTGAGTATGTGTAGTAAATAACAACTAGGCAATACTTGGGATGATAACAAAAGATATAGTGAATGTTTCAAAATAAGGGATGTTCAAGAGAATAAGCTTCAAGAGATATACCAGGACAAGAGATTATGTTATAATTATAAAAGTGATGATCAACATAAAGATAATATTTCCATATGACAGAAATATTAAATTTTAAATAGTGCATGCAAATAATTAGACCACTTTTATTTACGTATGGTCGAGACCCATAAATCTCAAGTCTAAAAATTTCTTAGGTGGAAGATACACATACTGTACGAAATACACAAGCCCATGTAAATATATGAGCAGAAAATGCACGCTCTGGATGAAATACATACCTCCAATATAATATAAAAGTACAAATGTACTACGACAATAAATACAACCTAGTATATTTGTATACACACAATAATGTAAAGACAAGATTCAAATTTGGTCATAAGAAATATGAAATAAACAAGGATGAGATTATCCAAGTCACATAATAGTTGAGATGACCATAACTGATAACATCAATAATAACTGAAGATGAAACAAGGAATTTGAAAATATAATCAAGATTTGACCAAGTAATGCCTCATATGGGAAATTTATTAATCATCACAATATTTCCTAGATAACTGGGAAAGATGCACATACCTAAGTTGATAGCCTAAATATCCAATACACCACAAGATCATAGTAAGGGTCAAACCAACCTATATTCATAATGTATTATTTGAATTAGGATCTCAATATTTCATTCTACTTTTATTTATCTACTTAACAAAGCTCTTACTGAATTAAAATTATGGCAAGAGAACACTGACCTACTACCTTGGAGTCAAAGGCATCTGATCTTGGACAAGTTAGGTTGAAACTAGCCTTAGCCAAATAGACTGATATTCTTCTCTGATCACAAACATAGTTAGCCATTGACTAGTCACATGGATTAAAATCTTCAGATTCTTGATTGTTGTTGAAGAAGAAGATATGACTACATATCAATAGTTATCTTCAAAACATCTATGGAATGCCAAAGGGATCAAGGAAGATCGAGGTATTGGTTCAAGTTTGCAATATCCATGAATCCGGGTTGTCAACAATGTTCAAACTTTTTGAGTTGTAGTTCAATGGTTTCAGTGGTCGTAGCTTGTTGCAGGTACTCTTAGATCTTTTGTGAAATTCACCATATATTGTCAAGGAGTTTGAATAGTCCATAAGGAGCTAGTGAAGCATGATTTGTTTATTGCAAACATGATGTTTTGATGATGTTTCATGCTTCTTTGGAAAATACATCATTGTGGTGGTAGAAGATGTTGCTTTGTGGTCATGATGGAGGGGAAAAATAGGTAAGGGAGAAGAGAAGAGAAAATCATGAGCTACCTTCTGCATAGCACCGACTTAAATAAGGTCGTAGATAGAGAAAGGACTTAAGAGCTTTTATAGAACCAAGAATAAGAGTCAATGGTTGTTGTCTGACTTGTTTGTTTTTTAGATATATAATGTAGTGGTAGGAAATCTTTAGGAAAATACAACCCAACTAAAACAATAATGTTTCCTTATATACTAGTATTTTTATTCTTTTGTTTTATATTTTATTTGAGGAAACAAACATTATTTAAACAAAGTAAATTTGACATGTAATCTAATTATGATGTGTATAATACAAAGTTAACATATCTTTCCTATTTTGAAACTATTTAATAGGTTATTTATTTTGTGTTCTTTTAGCATTATCATGCTATTTGATTTTATAATTTATTTATGAAAACATAGAATTATCTAACTGACGTGAAATATTGTAAATAGACTAACTATTACATGACAAATCCAAGTTTGAAATTATTTATTGTTTTTTTAAAAAGTGGTAGAATGTTTAATATATAAATATGTTTCATTATTATTTAAATAAATATCATCCTAGTGTACATTGTGTTACTATATTTGGTTTTGTACTCACGAGTGACGTATATCCATTTTATATTTCTTTGAATACATATTGTCATTTAAAATTTTAATTAATTATGTGCACTACAATTTCCTTCTAATAAAAAATATCTATGTCATTAATGTAAAGATAAGTTCTAATTTTGATTTATGATCTTTCCAAAACTATTCTAAAATTGCATATCCAAAATTTTATTATAACAATAACTTATAAGAGAAACATGTGCATATATTCATGGTATCTATAATATAGCATTTTTGTTAAATTTTTCTTAAATAAAAATAATGTTGATGAGATTACCAGATTGATGATTTTCCACTTTTGAGGAATTGAGGAGGAAAGTGGTAAGTTTTTTTAGAAAAGTGTACAGACAATATTGTTATAATTTTTTAATTGATATACATTCATTTATTAGATGTGTAGGCTAGAGAGGACAATTCTACCTATATGACATTTATATATAAGAGAGAGATACCAAATTGGATTTTTGTGAAATTCATATATTGTATTAAACGGAACAATGTCATCAAATTCCATATACAACCACCGTATTTGGAAATGAGAATTTTATGGAAATTCTTTTATGACAAACAATTTCAAATAGTTTTATCAGTTTCCACAATGTAATTTGTTAGCCAAAGGCAAGATAAATTGTCCCACTTGTGTGAAATACCCATTAATATTTAATTAGACGTTTATGCATATTTTTAACATTAATTTATATATATGTATATCATGATATATATTTTTCATGTCTTGTAAGTATTACTGGGTGTGTTTACTGAATCATGACATGATTGTATAAATACATTTATAAAGTAGAAACTAAGTTTACATATTTTATTACATGTTATTCCAAATCACAACAATTTTTATATTGCTTTTCATTCAAATATCTACTTAAACTTTTATTATAATTTTCCCAGGAAATAACTTAAGTTTCCCAATATAAGAAATTGACTTCTACGGCCAAAAAGAATAGGGAAAACTACTTTTTTTTACTAGTTTTTAGTTTTGAAGTCATTAAATAGTTTATTTAACACTTTTGACCTTTTCTCCTATTTTCTTATTTAAATGAAATTAGTATAATTGTTATTGTTTAAATAAAGTGAAACCTGGCATCCAAGCTAGTTGGTACCCAAAGAGCACAATTTCCATTATATGTCACTTTTGAGATTTCCTTTTTTGAGTTATGGCACCATTAATTTTTTTACTCACTACCACTATATTTATCTTAATATTATATCTTTATTACCAACATTAAGTAAATTAAATTTTTTTTATCTTCAGATTGTTACCAAAAGAGGTATCTTATATTTTTGTCATAAAATTGCACATTTTACAACATTTAACATATTTAGTCCATTAATTCCATATTTATTTAAATAATAGAATATTATTAATATTTATGGATATGGAATTATCAATTGTTACTCCAAAGCATATTATTCATTCTTATTTAGCCATTATGTTAGTAAAGAAGACATATGTAACATATTTTATGATTTTATTTACATGTTGGAACATAATTAAGTCATTTTGTAAATATGTTTTAATTTTAACCCTTGTTTGTCAAATCTAAGAACCAATCTTACTATATATCTAATCATGGTAGGGTAATATTTTAGGTTTTGGTTCATTACAACACTCCACCAATTATATGATTTTGTCCTCCAAATCAAAACATCCATATATTATCATCCAATTACTTTCCATCACTTAAAAAGTTTAACCTAATAAGACAATTATTATAGATATCATGGTTACTTATACATCTTTTAATCGTGTATACTTTTTATGTTTTTCATGCATCCAACTGACATGTCATATACACCTAGAATTAAATTTTAGATCCTTATGATTCTATACTAGAAACCCTAAGGTTCACATCTCAAAACTAAAAGTTTACCTAGTATAAATTTCCACATATTAGAGGGTTAAGGAGGGTAGGCCCACTAAACTTTTTTTCCCTATACATGCCATATCTTCCTAGTCATCACTTATGCACAAAACTAGGGTTATTCAAGGGTTTCCCTATCAACTCTTCATTCATCTCATCTCCATGACTTGGCTATAGAAAACATAGATAAAATCCATAAAATTTTCTTTTATACATGTAACAGTATAATTGATTTTTTTGATGATGAATTCTATTCTATATAAGACAAAAGGTGGATCCATAATCAATTGGGAGATCTGAGTCACAAGGTATTTCCTAGTAACATCTTAGTATCCTACTACATTTCCAACCTCATACCTATCTCCCTCCTAAAGTCAAAGTTAGTATCATCCAAAGAAATATGTTACAACAAGCCTACATATGACCTTAAAGGTCTCCTCAAATTAGGGTTATCTCTTTAAGATTCTTACATGTACCTCATATAATTATAACTCGAGCTTTCATAATTCCATAAATACCATAGGTCAATTGTAAGGTAAATCTCTCACGTAGAGGGTGACTATGCAAGTCAAGAGTTCTAATTAGGGAGACAAATTGAGTTAGTCAGATTCCGACCACTATGGGCTGTGATACATCTTGTAAGAAGTGGGACTCGAGAGGGGATCTACTCCCTACTTAAATTTTAGGAATAAATAACATT
This sequence comes from Alisma plantago-aquatica, assembly GCA_963693085.1. Taxonomy (NCBI): domain Eukaryota; kingdom Viridiplantae; phylum Streptophyta; class Magnoliopsida; order Alismatales; family Alismataceae; genus Alisma; species Alisma plantago-aquatica. The sequence goes on along the minus strand of OY856412.1, from coordinate 701,983,155 downwards.
TATTTCAAACATACTATCAAGCATGCTGGAATAGGTGTACATTTTTCTTATTTCTCAAGCATTAGTTTTCAATAAGACCAAAGTGTAGTAAAAGAATAAAATCATGACTATATTCAATTTATCAAGGTACATCCTCATCCTCATATAGGGTTTACATTGAAGTTTACAACACAAGGATCTAAGTAGAGGGATATCTAAACTACCTCAAGTCTGTCTCCTAAGAATCATCCCCTTGAGATAAATCTACGTCTGCATGTCATGTCCTTCATGTACTACATCTGGGGTTGTGCTACCTTTGGGTGGGTTGAAAAACAATACCCAAGATGAGGAAAACAAAAGGAAAGGATGTCAGTAAAAACCAAGTATGTGTAGTAAATAACAACTAGGCAATACTTAGGGCAATAATAAAAGATATATTGAATGCTTCAAAATAAGGGATGTTTAAGAGAATAAGCTTTGAGAGATATACCATGGCAAGAGATGAGGCATGTTATACTTATAAAGGCGATGATCAATAGAAAGATAATCTTTCCATATGATAACAATATTAATTTTTAAATAGTGCATGTAAACAATTAGACTACTTTTATTTATGTAGGACCGAGACCCATAAATCTCAAGCCTAAATTTTTTTGGGGTGGAAGATGCACACCCTGAGTTGAATACACACTCTCCTATAAATATATGAGTGGAAAACACACATTCTGGATGGAATACACACGTCCAATATAATATAGAAGTACAAATATACTACTACAATAAATAAAACCTGGTCGATTTACACACACACAGTTAATGTAAAGGCAAGATTCAATTTTGATCATAAGAAATATTAGATAAATGAGGATAATATCATCAAAGTCACATAATAGGCCAGATGACCATAAGTGATCACATCAATAATAATTGAAAATGAAACAAGGAACTTGAAAATATAATCAAGATTTGACCAAGTAATGTATCATATGAGAAATTTATTAATCGTCATAGTATTGCCTAGATAATCGAGAAAGATGCACATACCTTAGTTGAAAGTCTAAATATCCAATACACCACAAGATAATGGTAAAGGTCACACCAACCTATATTTATTATATATTATTTGAACTAGGATCTCAACATTTCATTCTACTTTTTATATATCTACTGAACAAAATTCTTAGTGAATTCAAAATATGGCAAGTGAACACTGACCTACTATTTTAGAGATGAAGTCATCTGATCTTTGACAAGTTAGTTTGGAATTATCCTTAGCCAAATAGGCTTGAGTTCTTCTCGAGTCACAAACAAGGTTAACCATTGACTAGTCACATGGATTAAGATTTTCAAATTCTTGATCTTTGTTAAAAAGAAGACATGACTACAAATTAGTAGTTATCTTCAAAATATCTATGGAATGGCAAAGGGGTCAAGGAAGATCGAGGTATTGGTTCAAGTTTGCAATGTCCATGAATCAAGGTTGTCTATAGTGTCTAAACTCTTTGAGTTATAGTTCAATGGTTTTAGTGGTTGTAGCTTGTTGCAGGTACTCTTAGATATTTTTTGAAATTCACCATGTATTATCATGGAGTTTGAGTCCATTGCATGAGGAAAAGAACCAAGGACATATCAAAGCTAGCGAAGCATGATATGTGCACTGCAAACATGATACTTTGATGATGCTTCATGCTTCTATGGAAAAGAGGGCATCGTGGTGGTAGAAGATGTTGCTTCATGGTCATGGTGGAGGGGAAGAATAAGGAAGGGAGAAGAGAAGAGAAAATCGTGAGCAAACCTTCTTAATATAGTGATAAGAAATATTTAGGAAAATACAACCCAACTAAAGCAACAACGTTTCCTTATATACTAGTATTTTTATCCTTTGTTTTATATTTTATTTGAGGAAACAAACATTATATAAACAAATAAAATTCAACATGTAGTCCATTTATGATGTGTATAATAAAAATTTAACATGTCTTTCCTGTTTTGAAACTATTTAATAAGTCATTTATTTTATTTGTGTTGTTTTAGTATTATCATGCTAATTTATTTTATAATTTATTTATGAAAACATAGAATTATCCAACTGATGTGAAATATCATAAATAGACTAATAATACATAAAAAATTCAAGTTTGACATTATTTCATATTTTCTAAAAGTTTAGTGGAATATTTAATATATAAATATGTTTCATTATTTTTTAAATATATATTATCAAAATGTATATTGTGTTATTGTATTTGGTTTGTATGATTCTCTATAAAATATGTACTCACCAGTGAAGTATATCCATTTTATAATTCTTTGAATACATATTGTCATTCTAATTTTTAATTAAGTATGTGTGATACAATTTTCTTCTAAGAAAAAAAATCTATGTAATTAATATAGAGATATGTTCTAATTTTTTATTTATGATCTCTCCAAAACTACTTCAAACTTGCATATACCAAATTTGATTATAACAACAACTTATAAGAGAAACATGTGCAGATATTCATGGTATCTATAATATATCATTTTTGTTAAATTTATCTTAAATCAAAATAATGATGATGAGACTACCAGATTGGCAATTTTCTACTTTTGAGGAATTGAGGAGAAAAGTGGCAATTTTTTTTAGAAAAGTGTACACAAAATATTGTTATAATATTTCAATTGGTATTCATTCATATATTAGATGTGATTTATGTTGCAACATATTCTCAATGGAATGTAAACTTCATAATGGGAGTCAACTTCCTTTACGGTGGGCTAGAGGGGATAATTCTACCTACATGTCATTTATATATAAGAGAGAGATGACAAATTAGATTTTTGTGAAATTAATATATTGTATTAAATGGAACAATGTAATCAAATTCCATATACAATCACCATATTTAGAAATGAGAAATTTATTAAAATTCTCTTATGACGATCAATATCACACATTTTCATTAGTTTTCGTAATGCATTTGTTAGCCAAAGGCAAATTAATTATCCCACTTGTGTGAAATACCCATTGATATTTAACCAGACATTTATGCATATTTTAAACATTAATTCATATATATATGTATATCATAATATATATTACTACATGTCTTGTAAGTATTATTGGATGTGTTTACTGAATCATGATATAATTGTATAAATACATTTATAAAGTAGAAACTAAGTTTACATATTTTGTTTCACGTTAATCAAAATTACAACAATTTTTATATTTCTTTCCATTCAAATGTCTACTTAAACTCATATTATAATTCTTCCAAGAAATAACGACTTAAGTCTCCCAACATGAGAAACTGACTTCTAAGGCTAATAAGAAAAGAGAAACAAACATTATCTGAACAAAGTAAATTTGACATGTAGTCTAATTATGATGTGTATAATATAAAGTTAACATAATTCTTATTTTAAAACTATTTAATAAGTCATCGATTTTATTTGTGTTCTTTTAGCATTATCTTGATAATTGATTTTATAATTTATTGATGAAAACATAGAATTATCCAACCGACATGAAATATCATAAATAGACTAAATAATACATGAGAAATCTAAGTTTGACATTATTTCTTATTTTCTACAAGTTTAGTGGAATATTTAATATATAAATATGTTTTGTTTTTACAATAAATATTATCATAATGTATATTGCATTACTATATTTGGTTTTTGTGATCCTTTACAAATTAAGTACTCACAAGTAAAGTATATCCTTTTTATATTTCTTTGAATACATATTGTCATTTTAATTTTTAGTTAAGTATGACTAATACAATTTCCTTCTAAAAAATCTATGTAATTAATGTAAAGATAGTTCTAATTTTGATTTATGATCTTTCCAAAACTACTCTAAACTTGCATATCCTAAATTTGATTATAACAATAACTTATATGAGAAATTGGTTAAGATTTTCATGGTATCTATAATACAACATTTTTGTTAAATTTGTCTTAAATCAAAATAATGTCGATGAGACTAGCCGATTGATGACTTTCTACTTTTGAGGAATTGAGGAGGAAATTGGTAAGTTTTTTTTAGAAAAGCATACAAACAATATTATTTTAATTTTTTAATTGGTATTCATTTATTTATTATATGTGTTTTATGTTGCTACATATTCTTAATGGAATGTAAACTTCATAACGGGAGTCTACTTCCTTTACTATAGGCTAGAGAGGATAATTCTGCCTACATGCAATTTGTATATAATAGAGAGAGATACCAAATTAGATTTTTGTGAAATTCATATAGTGTATTAAATGAAACAATGTTATAAAATTCAATAGACAATCACCATATTTGAAAATGAGAATTATATTAAAAGAAAATTATGACGAATAATTTCACACATTTTTGTTAGTTTCCTTAATGCAATTTATTAGCCAAAGACAAGATAAATTGTCCCACTTGTGTGAAATACTCATTCATATTTAATTAGGCATTTATGCATGTTTTTGAAATTTATGAATATATATGTATATCATAATATATATTGCTACATGTCTTGTAAGTATTACTAGTTGTGTTTACTAAATCATGGCATAATTGTATAAACACATTTATAGAGTAGAAACTAAGATTATATATTTTGTTACACATTACTCAAAATCACAAAAATCTTTATATTGCTTTTCATTCAAATGTCTACTTAAAATTTTATGATAATTCTTCTAAGAAATAATCTCTTAACTTTCCCAATATAAGAAATTGACTTCTACAACCAATAAGAAAAGAGAAAACTACTTTTCTCACTAGTTTTTACTTTTGAAATCATTAAATAGTTTAACACATTTGGCCTTTTCTCCTATTGTCTTATTTAAATGAAATTAGGATAGTTATTATTGTTCAAATAATGTGAAACTTGGCACTAAGCTACTTGGGACCCAAAGAACATTATTTTCCCATTATATGTCACTTCTGTGATTTTTTTGGGGTTAATGTTTTCACTCACTACCACTATATTTATCAAAATATTATATCTTTATTATCAATATTCATTAAATTAAATATTATTATCTTCACATTGTTTACCAAAAGAGCTATCTTATATTTTTTCACGTAACTCCACATTTTACAATATTTAACATATTTTGTCTATTAATTCCATATTTATTTAAATAACATAACATTATTAATATTTATGGACATGTAATTACCAATTGCTACTCCAAAGCATATTATTAATTTTAATTTAGCCATTATGTTAGTAAAGAAGATATATGTAATATATTTCATGATTTTATTTACATTATGATGCGTAATTAAGTCATCAAGTAAATATATTTTAATTATATCCTTATTTAGTCAAATCTAAGACCCAATCTTACTAGATTTATAATCATGGATTAGGGTAAGATTCTAGGTTTTGTTTCGTTACAAGCTGGGACATGAAATTAATGTGCTTCACACCTATGGTGAGTGGTATATGTTCATTTGAAAATTCTTATTGAACTATAATATTAAATCTACACTTTAAGCTACAATCGAAGAAAATTGAGCAACTCCAGTGATGTATAAGACTATTTTGCTTAGTTGATCTTGGATATGATTCTTGTCTTGACCCTTGTGAATGAATCAAGTGGATGTTATATTTTCTTGATCATGAGTGGTATGGATTTCTTAAATTTAGTTTCACATTCCTATCATCTATACATTGAAAATGTCGCATATTGGTTACGTACATAAGGAGTATTACACACACTATGTGAATTCTTGAGTTGTGATTGGTTCATTTGAATGTTTGTGATGGAAATAGATATATAGGATATATGTAGTCTAAATTTAAACACAATGTATCTCTGAAACCATAATTCACATATTCTAGGGTTAGAACATGATGTCTCATATATGTCATATAATTGCCTTATATTTCCTTAAAGTCAGTAAATGTACTTCATATCTATTATAACCTAAATCATTTAGATAGGATCCCTAAACACTGTGATTTTCCTCTGAGGTCTGCACTAAAGAAATGAAACAAAATTCCTTCTAATGGTCCTTGGATTATAAAAAAGAATGCTAGATCACTAGAATTTAAGAAAGAATTCAAGATGAGATGCTAACCTAAAATCTTTGTTGCTAAGTAAATGAAATGGATTGATTTGAAACACTGTTATGAAAATTGTGATGTTGATGCGAAAGTGATCAATAGGGATAACTTTATTTAGTATCTCATATGTGGTGCCCTATCTTTAACATTTATGCCATTAAACCTATCTCATGTACCTGAGATGAGGTCTGTAAGGTATAAATGCTTTATACTCTTACCTAGATAGTGTTTGGCAACTTTGAAGTAGACTAGAGTTTATTTCTTATCTTAAGGTTTTTAGTTAACCCTAAGATGTGGACACTGAGTCGTTGACACAAGAACCTACTGTGGTGACTTTTTACTTGATCAGGTACAAATCAAGTAATTTTAGGGCAAACCTAACAATGAATCTTGACTAGTAAAGCCATAATATTTGATTATCTATCTCCCATTATATGTTAGTTCTATTAGTTATTTCATGTTCACTCTATGTATTTTATATATAACATTACATGCATGATATTTGTAATTGTTTGATTTCATCTAAAATGCACTTGTTTTTGTACAATTTGAAAATGACTAGCTCAATGTTAGTTTTGTTTTGAACCTATTCCACCCACTTAGTGTGCTGATAAGTGGCGATTTAAAATTTTACAGGTACTGATTCAGCTTCAGTTCATCCAGGAGTTACTCATCCATAGTTATCTTTTCTTCACCATCTGAGGTGGATAATTCTCTTCTTATTGTAGGTTATATGTATAGGTTGTCCCTATACTAGGGAGTTCTGGGAGGGTGCGTGTGCATGTAGTGATGTACTTTATTTTGATCGAGGTCACTTATGTAAATGTAATAGTATAACTTTCTACTTCATGTTGTACTAGAATTTTATCTTGAACAATGCTTACATCTAGAGTTTTCATCTATATATATATCCAATGAAAATAAATACAACTTAGATCCACTTGAATGTTGTGTCCCAAAAAATAAATAACGCAAGATGGACACACCTCCTACAATACAACGAAACCAACAAAAGGGGTTTCTAGCAAGAGATTATGAGTTCTATTACAAACAGGCAAGTTACAACTTTTTATGTAACACTCATTTTCTTATTTAGATTCCTTGCCATCTGCTTAGGAATTAGTATAATTATTGTACTCCATTTCTCTTCCTTGTTAACTATTCATCATTCTTGTAAGTTTCCCCTCCTATTATCATGTTTCTTATTCACCTACTAAGGATTGGCTCATCACATTTCACATTCTTTTATTGAATACAGATCATTTCTTAAGTAATCCATTTAATCTCTTCTCTATATCATGGTTATTTTACCTTAACACTTTCTTATACACATGGATTTGTCTAAGATTTACTCAACTTTCTCTCCATTCAAACCACACTTACCAATTTAAGTTATCCTCCTCTTATATGAATTTACACCTTAAATCATTCTGATAACATAGATTCATCTATCCTATACCTCATTTTCTTTTAGAATCACAATTTCAAGAACTCCTTTTTACATTATTTATATTCATATTAAGCTTCATGGCATTATATATTTTTTCTTTAATCGCCAAACGCTCAGGTTTTGACGAGTTAAGATATGATTTTGATATTTCTTTAGCGGTAAAATTAGGGCATTTTCATCATAATTTCTTATTTATTATGCTCTTTGGATTGTTTCCAACTGATTACTTGGTGAGAGTAATTAGAAGGATAATAATTAAAAAGTTCCACACTTACCCTTCCCTTAATAATTGAATACTTGACCAGGGCACCGAAATACCGAGTTCAAGAAGTATGCATTATGTTCATGTCATGTTCATCACTTAGTTACCATACTCGTCCTAATTCCTATATCCCTATAAACTCAGTGAACCTAGGCTATTATACCACCAAATGTGGAAACCCGTCATGTTAAATGAGATTTCTCAAAACCAAAACACGATCGAACTCTAATTAATCACATCACTGAAAAGGGGAATAATGAAAACTAGTTGAAACTTCTTAAAATGTCCAAGAACATTTACATAGAGGTGCATAATTTTACATAAAGGCATATACCAGACCAGGTATCTTTACAACAATTATGTGGCCTCAGCTACAACATGTATATAAAAGGTATTATCCACATATTTACATCATATACAAACAGCAACACGCTTCCAAAACTTGAGTCATTGAAACATCGTCTATAAAAATTCCTCATCCAGACCTGAGAGTATAGGGACAACTCTAAGATGCACTAAACAACTAGCCAACCTTCTTCCTCTATGGATCTACAAACTGCTCCTCCTTGCTTCCATGTTTAGGACACTACTAACGATCACCTAAAAAGATATGGTGACCCACAAGGTGAGGCCAATTTCCCAGTGAGAAATATAACTCTCAACAACATTTACTACTTACAAGATATTATTAAATAAACATATAAAGGAAATAATATCATATAAGTGAAAAATTAACTTAAAATTTAGAGCAATAGTCATAGCTAACAACATATGTATAGTTGATATTTCTTACCACATTAAATATTAAAAAGAGATAAAGAAAGGGTTGTCATCCGATATGAGTCATTGAATAACCCTAACATATATGCTATAACGATGAATTATATATTTTATTAAGCCATGGGTAGTTTGAGGCGTACCACTCAAACTACCATCTGACCACTATGAAGTTGCAATCAGCTCCGTACAAGATCTAGGAGAGACATAATCCAAATATCTCTTCCCTTTGTGCAATACGAGTCTGCCGCAATGACATAATAGTCAAACTACAATAACCTAGTTTGCCTTGGGTATACAAGCCATGACACTAGAAACTAGGGTATTCAACCCTAAAATTCGAGGTACAATTGAATTCGTCCCCATCACTCACTCACACACACATACATAGACACACACACACACATCTGAGACACAACCTTGACTGTTGTCTAAAAACGTTGAAATTAGGATGACAAGGATATACCCTCCCTGCACCCACATATACTCAACATTATACAACTCTGAGTTCCCCTTATGGGATACTCATTTTACTATATAGCAAGTCTTGACACTGGAATAGTTCTACAGATCATGGCACTACATGATTAGGGTTTCACTTGATTAGTTAGGCCAATTGGGTGCTTTCACGCTTCATCAATCAAGTTATATACAAACAACTACCTCATTCCTATAGAATTTGTGGTGCATATCAACTCCTAAAGATAGAAAACATATGTAACATATTCCTTATCACATCATCATAGCATACAAGTCCACTGTCATCCTTGAAAAGGACTAACTTCCATTAGGTTCAAAACACCCCACAAATTCCATTCAAGCCATACAACATTACTTCCTGTAGGAACATCATTATCATTCAATAGTCTACAGAGGGATAAACATGTCACCAAAAAACTTGTTACCTTCAGACCCAACATAAGGGTTCATATATCATATGAGTTATGATATTTCCAAGAGTAACATAATAGAGTTACCTCTGACATTAGAATGTACACATTCATCATTTCAACATTAGTAGAAGAACTGAAGTACTAAACTCTCATTAGTTAACCATTATAAGAAGGATCCAAAGTATGAATTGGAATTGTATCACTAATTCAACATACTTAGGTAAACCATCAATTCATTAGTACACTTAGGCAAACAATCAGGTAAACCTTCATTTCATTAACACACTCAGGTAAACACTTAGGCAAACCATCATTTTAGTAACACACTTAGGTAAACACTTAGGCAAACAATCATTTCATTTATGGATTAGACAAATATCAAACCATCTATTCATTCATGTACTTAACTCAAAAGTAGGACATTGGTTCATTTATAGACTTAGCCAAAACAACATTTCACATACCTAGCATACACATCGGTTCATTCTTGTACTCAGGTAAACCATCGATTCATTTATGTACTTAGCAAAAGGAAAACCATTAGTTAAAGGATAAAAAAACCATCAGATCAAGTGCTAGGTAAATCAACATTCCTTTCACCAAGTAAAGACATCAGTTTCTATACGCAGTGAAACTATCATTTCATTCACCAAGTAAAATCATAATTCAAACATTAAGTAAAGGCCATCGATCTAGAGACCAAGTAGAGTCATTGATTCATAGACTAAGTAAAACTATTGTTTCCTACTCTTGACAAAACATGTTTTAAGGATGAAGCAAAGCTATTGATTCATAGACTAAGTATAACCATCAATTTTAGCACTAAGTAAAATCATCACTTTCAACACTGAAGGAGAACTAGTTCTTTACACTACATATAATCCATCATTCCATACCTTCAAAATCCAAGATAATCCATCATAGAAGAAGGACCATACATATGATCTAAGGATAGTTTGATAGCACACAACTAGCATGCATGCATGTAAAATAGGGTACAAAAGATCATCTTTCACCATGATACCAAGTTCTAGGGTAAAATCTATATACAACAAGTTAAAAGTAGGCAATAAATGGGTTGAATGTTATATAATTCACCTCAAGATGAAGACAAACTTCCAAACAACAAGTTCTCTCAAGGAGAGAAGATGAAAATTGTAAGGCCCCTGACCTAGCTTAATGCTAATTTGTTCTTACTTTGAATAATAGGATGATTATAACTTTAATCTAGTCCATTGAGGTGTTTTCTTATCATGTGATATGCCTACAATTCAAGTTTGGTCTTGTTTGAATGTTGTTTGAGCTATATTTTCTTATTTTGGATCAAAATGCAATTTACCCAATTTGAGAGGGTAATCATGCAAATTTTCACGTGAAGAGAGTGTTTCTTAGGCTTTATCATCATGAGAGAGATGATGATGCAATGAGGTGCCTTGATTGAATCATGGTTGGTGATGTGACATCTTATGGTGATTTTAGGGTTTCTAGAGTTTGCTTAATTGATATGGCGACTATGATAGGGTTTGATGTTATGGACACTAAACCACTTTTGGTGAGGGTCACAACCGAAACACATGCTTGGAATGCATGCTCATGACTGAGACAACCTTGTGAAGGGAGGGTCAAACTGCTTTGTCTTCTAGTGTCACGGCCATGTATTAATGTGACCTAGGGTTTTGATCTCGAAGTGTCTCGTCCGAGACAAATAGATGGAGGTGTCTCAACCGAGACAAGGAGGCAATTGACCTACTTGGTCATGATAAAATTGCTAGATAAAAAAAACATTTTGTGTTTTTGCATGTGAGTGGAGGAAAGAATATTTCCTTGTGGGGCATGTGTCCCTTGATGGTCTATTATGTTGACACATCATTAAAAAACCCTACTTCCTTCCTCCTTTGGGTTTATAACCCATCCTTTTCACACATGAGCAACCTTTTGGCCCTACACTCTTTATTCTTCCTTGAGAATGCTCTTGGAGCTTCAGGATCAAGGAATATTAGATCTTTAAGCTTAGATAGATGATTCACCTTGCATGTTGAAGGTGTAGTGCTAGATCAACTCTTTGATGGTGGTTTCTTGGAAATTCTTCTCTTGGTGAGTGATATTAAACTATGATCACGTTACCCCCTTTTGAAATCTCCATATTCTTATTCTTCCTCCTTAGTCTATGGATAATCCATGATGGTCATTTGAAAGGAACTCCTCATCATAAGGGGTCATGGACCATGTTTGATATGGTGAACCCAAGTGAAAGGATGATGCTTTCTCTTTTCCCTTTCTTTCTTGGATCGGCCTAGGGCTATCTTTCTTCTTTCTGGAACTCATTTGTAAACATGATTTTATTTTCTCTTGAGGTGATTCCTTGGTCAAAGTTTGAAGATTGTTTGAGTTCTTGGAGCTTGAGATCTTGGGACATTGGCTCTCTCCAAAACAGGTGGGTTATATAACTTTTCCCACCTCTATTATTGTCATCTTAAACCTGATCATATGTTGTTGTTTTACTTATTAAAAATGTGTTCTTGATGATGAAAGGATTAATATGTTTTAGGGTTTAGTTCATGGAGTATTCTTGAAGAGATTTTTCTTTTCTATAAACCCTAAAAACTATGCACCTGATTTGTAAGAAATGGGAAATGATGTGTGTTATTTGAATCCTTATTTATGGAACCATTCTCTTTTTTGTATGGTTTAGTTAACAAAAATAACAACATGATTTTCATATAATAACATGCATAAAACTTATGGTTTCCTCTTTCTATACATAACTATTTTGGGTAATTTGCTATGATCATGTTTTAGGGTTATGAACACCTTGGTGTAGGGTGTTGCTCACCATGTTGACGTTTGGGATTTTCTAATGTTAACCCTATCATGACCTTATTCAAACCTATTATGATGATGGGCATACAGGAAACCTATGGTTGAGACATCCTTTGGTCTCCCCTTAGGTCGAGAACATGCATAGATGGTTGATTAGAACTCGTTAACAACAAAGGATGGCTGCTGCATGCTGAACTGATCGCAATGCAATGTCACAGCCAAGATTGACCATCATGTGTGCATCACAGCAATACGAGTTGCACTCATCGCAGGCGATTCAGTCTTTTATATCCATTGCAGGAGAGAGAGAGAGAGACCTTGCACTCGTTGTGACCTTGCAAGCGTCGCGGCCGAGACGGGTTGCGTGTGTTGTAGGTGAATGAGATCCTGCACGTGTTGTAGGAGAGTTAGTCCTACATCCATTGCAAGCAAGTGAGGTCATGCATGCGCCGTGGGTGAGTCATTCCTACATTCGTTGCAGGCAAGTGAGGTGTTGCACGCGTCGCGGACTGTGACACACACTGTGCATGCGTCGTGACAAATACCCTTGCATGTGTTGTTGGTCAAGGTGTTGTTGCACACGTTGTAGGTAGAGTCACCTGCTGCATGTGTTGCAGATCATGGTAACATATGTGAGTGAACAATATTAATACACTTAGGTATGTACATGGATGTTGGATAGTGTAATGGTCTACATGATGAAATAATTATACATGGCTAATTAATAATGATGGTGCTTAACCTTAATTCCCTCCAAACATATGGGAGGTAATGGAATTAGGGTTTAGGGTTCAAATAACATTGTAAAACCCAAATTGACTAAGTACAAACTGTAACCCTAATCATGTGATCATGTGATACATGTGCTCACTCTACTTGAAAATTGTATCCCATGTTGGTGTTTTCTCTACTATTTGTGTAACCCTAACCTTGCAGGTGAGGTGAATAGCATAACCATGTGAGTGCTATGATGAACCTTGTATATAACATGATAGTGTTTACAAGAACTGAGAGATATAATGTGTTATCAATTGTATAGGAATTATATGAATGAGTCAATGACCTAATAAGTGCATTGTGTATAGCTTGAGGTGAAATTTTCCTAGAGATGTGATTGAGGGATTAACATCCCATTATGATGTGACATAATTAATGACCTTGTGAGAGACAGTAATACAAGTTTCATGTAATGACGAGACACTATGTTGGTACATGGTTGGTATATCTATATGATGCATGATCGTGTCCCATGCATGCCATAATAAGATGGTACACTTACATATGTAAAGAATGATGATACTTACTGTTGTAGATATCATGACCAACTCATGTTTAACTAATGATGTCAAATCCTAATCATGTTCTTTAACCCTAAAATGTTACAAGGAAGTGGGAAGTGACTCAATTAGGGTTTGGTGCAATAATCATGAAGTAAACTCTAAATGTCTATGTGATTGAACTCTAACCATAATCCTAGTGTATGATATACTTGTTAAATGTGCATGAATGAATAGCATGTGATTGTACTTCCTCTCTCCCACTAGTATGGCTCTAACCTTACATGTTAATTGAGTGTCATAGGATGTGAATGCTATGAAGATGATTAAATGATACTAGATGATGTCCACAAGCCTTGATGAAATGCGCTAGAATTGTAGATATATGAATGTGCACATTTATTTATAATTTATAGTGCTTAACCCTAATACACTTCAAACTTGTGGGAGGTAATCAAACTAGAGATAGGTAATTAAGTAGTGTCATGGAACATTATGTGGTTAAGCATGAAACTCTAACCCTAAATGGAGGGGACATATAATGCATTGCTTACATTGCCTAAAAGTGTTTGAGATGATGAGATAACAATAAGTACTCTCTCTATTTATATAACACATGTTTCACAATTGAGATGGTTATCATAGGTAATGATTGTTAAGGTGTATATGTGATGTGATACATGTGATGCTTATATGCCTGAGGAGGCATGATGAGACAACAATGAGTTACAAAAATAATGTGATTGGTCTTATGAACTAGTGGAGGCTTGATGCTTAGTGGGAGGTTATATGATCATGTGTTGTAACAAAGGGATTATTACCCCAGTGATGTCATAATAGTGATCAGCCTAATATGGAAGTATAAATAGGTGGTGATGTCGATGGCCTTGTTTAAGGCAGTGAGATAACGTTTCTCAGTGATGATGTGATAAGCTCACAACTTATATGTTTTATATCTTCTAAAGTTGATTCACAATTTTTCTTGCTATATTGAATTAAGGTTTTGTATGTCCACTTGTATGATGGAGCCTTAATTCACCCAGTTGACATAACTAATAAGGTGAAATCTTAATCATGTAGTTTCCTTGTACCATATATCCATATTCAGTGTCAGTGTCTAGATGGATGTTGAAATGAGTAAATCCTACAAGAAACTCAGAGCGCATATTGTTGAATATGTAGGGTACCAGTGGAGGTAACTCCTTGTATCCTTTAACTGATGAAATAGTGGTAAGAAGTTTTATTATAGAATAGCCATGTGTGAGTCTGTTCTCTAGTGATATACCATGTACCAAGGCAGGCTAGTTGTTTTATAGGACCATAGCTTTGACTATGAGTTGTTGTCTTTACAGGACTACGGCTTCGACTATAAGTTGTTGTCTTTGCAGTATGACTATATGTCACTACGTTGTAGACTCGAGCTGACCGAGTAGTAAAGGTGATGATCATAGAGTATGGATCTTCCATTGATCTTGTATGGTACTAATTTTGATTTAGAAGTGGTCAATTGGATTTGAGTGGTATGCCTTAAATCCTTAGGGCATAATAATTAAAGATGTAACACAGATGTGTAGTGTTATTTCTTAGGGTCATATACGAATAACATTGGATGACCCCCTTGATGTGATTCTTATATTATTATTTTATAACATTTATACATGTTCTTTATATTCCTTCTTAAAGTATAAGACATTCTACTACTCGATTGTATACTTGAACTGCTTAAACAGTGATAATTGCCTTGCTTATATCATTTAGATGAATCTTCTATTCTATTAATAGCATAAATTGTTGTTTATCTTTTCTATGCTTATAATATATTTTGGTAGAGAATTATATCTCTCATTGGGACGTTTGGTCTCACCCCGTGGGTTCCACAACTTTTTAAGTGGACGGGCAGGCTGAGACAGACATTGTTCGGTTGAGACTAGCAATAAAAGGAGTTGTAGCTGTTAAATCATGAATATGTAACCAGTGTCTAGTAATAGAGTCCTATGTGTCGTCCTTGTACAGTCAGATCCTTCAGGTTTTTTTGTGAATATTTTACATCGATTTTAGTTTTTGGCTTTGTGCCATGATAGTACATACATGATTTGTATACAAGAACAAGTGATTATATGTGACAAGTTGCGACTAGATAGCCAGTGGATATTGATTTATAACCTCTTTTGGCAATGAATGAAATGCAAGTGGCACAGGTATATAGCTTCAATTGTGGTTATTGAGCTTGATAACCTATCATGAGATTGGTTTTAATTTACCCTATTTTGTGGTATTATTTTTATCAGTGATAATTTTGTGCTTTGTTTAAGTAATCTCGCTTTGTGTGGCAAAGGGTGTCACATTTGGTGGTATTAGAGCTATAGGTTCACTAAGCATATATGGACACCACGAATAGGACTAGGATGATGTCTTAGATGAAAACATGATATAAAACATGGTGCATACTACCTAACCTCAATACTTGAGTACCCTAGCCAGGTATTCAAATGTTGAAGGAAAGGTAAGTATGGAACTCTTAGATTGATTTTTTTGTGACTACTTTGATCAAGTAGTCATTTTGAAACAATCTAACGAGCATGACAAATCATGAATCATGTTGTTAATACCTCTATCATATACTAAAGAGGATAAGAAATACATCATAACTTATCAAAACATTAAATGTTTGGTGATTAAAAGAGAAAGATATGGCACCATTAAACCTAAACTTGAGCACAAGTAAGCTATAATAGGTTCTTGAAGTTATAATTTTACGAGGTTTATAAGGCAAGAGACATATACATATGTGCTAATGAGGAGAGTTAAGGTATAAAATTCACTTCTGAGATAAGTATTAAGGAAAGAGATAAATAAGAACAAATGATGAATGAATGAAGTGGAACCTGAGTTACCAATCTATGTGTATAAGAATGTGTAAGGTACAATATAATAATATGTGAAAGAAAATAAGGGAGATAATCCCCTCTCAATATAGAACATGTGAAAAATAATTATCTAACTCTTGATGTTGAGTTGTAAAACATGGTAATACATTGGAATATATATGGAAATGATGAATAGGTAATAGAGAAAGAGTAATGATTTGTTTTCATCTTTAAAATTCCTATGATAATGGCATGGAAACCAAGATTAAACAAGTTAAAATGATACAAGAATAGTAGTAGACATGTGTAATAACAAAAGAGAGTTGGGTAATCCCTTCCCTTTATTAGTAATCCATGGAAAGTGTTGTGGTATTTAGGGAAGTATGTTCCCTATGTATTCCTTCTTTCCAAGGATGTGACATTCAAGTGAGTGTTATGTCACTTGATGTGCATGGTTTTGATGTGACCTTGAGATGGATACTTTAAAAGGTATCAGTTGGTCTTGGACTTTAGTTCCAAGAGAGTGACATCTGTGAATGATGATGTTTCATGGATCTTCCAAGATGATAGGAAAATTCTTCTAATGTGTTTGGTATCAATAGTGACAACTGGAAAGATGATGGGATAGGGATGTGATGTGTTTTTTACACATGTGAGGGATATCAAGGGGAGCAATCTAAGTATCCAAGAGATATCAGTTGTATGAAAGTTTAAGAATATGTTTCCTAATGAAACATTAAGTATTTTACTTCCTAGAAAGACTAAATCTAAGATCAATCTGGTTACAGGTACCCAACCTATAATATAGACATCATTTGTTAGGGGTTTATACCCCAAGGAATGATGTCAAAGAGAATACAAGAGATGAAGAGACAACTGCAAGATATGCTTGGGAAAATATAATATTTTGTGACATGTCAAGAGATGATTTGAGTTGCAGATACCTTGAGTAGAAAATCTTTCTTGTCACCATTTCCTAAGCAGGCACAATTATATTTGTTAGTATGCCCTATAGATGACATGTACCCCTGGTGGTTTTAAGCTCATCATTTGAGGGTGTTCAATGATAGTAGTATTGGCCCCATCATCCAATGGTGATATTATGCACCAAAATTTTTGGTGGTTTAGGTTACCACACGATGGTATAACTAGGTATCATGAGTTGATTTAATTAAGGGCTAGTTTGGTTGGGTGTAGTAGGGTGCAATTGTGTGAGTTTGCAATATAAAAATGTACATCAAACACGCACTTTGTCATCCGGCTACACCCTACCAAACAGGCTCTAATCCTTAAACTAATGGTTTCTTTGGTTATTTTATCCAAGGGTTAAACCTAGATATCAACTAATAATTTTGAAATATTAAACCTAATTCGATAGTTGTGAATGAATGTTATAACATCCAATGATTTATATTGAAGTCGATAGAATAATGTTTTGGTTCTAACGATAAGAATTCAATGGTCAATACCCTTAAACTTGTAGTATTACATTTTCCCTCAGATAGATATGTTAAACTCCTAGATTTGTGGACCTTATCATGTAATGCTATAAGTTGAGAAGGTGGCTTACAAGTTGGAGTTGCCACCTGAGTTTGTACAATGTATGTACAATGTTTCTATGTTAAGGAAGTGTTACTTGACATAGAGTGACCTCTACATCTAGTAGTGGTAGAGGTAGTTGAGGGTGTGTCCTATATGGCACACGATGTGTTAATCTTGGATAGAGGGCATCATGTTGGTTGAAGTTTTATAATACTAATGTGGCATAGATGAAGTTATGTGGAAGTTTGAATACATGATGCTTGGGAAGTATCTTCCTCTTTTCACATGGGATTTTGGGGATGAAATCCTTGTTAGGGGTTTATATTTGTAAGGCCCCTAACCTAGATTAATGCTAATTTGTGCTTACTTTGAATAATAGGATTCTTATAACATTTATCTAATACTTTGAGGTGTTTTGTTATCATGTGATACACTTATCATTCAAGTTTGGTCCTGTTTGAATATTGTTTGAGCTATATTTGCTTGTTTTGGACCAAATTGCAATTCACCCAAGTTGAGAGGGTAGTCTTGCAAATTGTTACATCAAGAGAGAGCTTCCTATGATTTAGCTTTATGAGAGATAAGATGATGCAATGGGGCACCTTGTTTGAATCATGGTTGGTGATGTGACATCTTACGGTGATTCTAGGGTTTGCTTAATTGATATGGTGACTATGATAAGGTTTGATGTTATAACCACTACACTTTTGGTGAGGATCACAATTGAAACACATGCTTGGGATGCATGGTCGTGACTGAGACAACCTTGTGAAGGGAGGGTCAAAACACTTTGTCTTCTAGTGTCTCGACCATGTACTAATGTGACCTAGGATTTTGATCTTGAAGTGTCTCGACCAAGACAAATAGATGGAGGTGTCTCAACTAAAACAAGGAGTCAACCGACCTAGTTGGTCACAACACAATTGCTGGATAAATACAACATTTTGTATTTTTGCATGTGAGTGGAGGAAAGGATATTTCCTTGTAGGGCATGTGCCCCTTTATGGTCTATTATGTTGACACATCATAAAAAACCCTACTTCTCTCCTCCTTTGGGTATACAACCCATCCTTTTCACACAAGAGCAACCTTCTATCCCTACACTCTTTCTTCTTCATTGAGAATGATTTTGGAGCTTCAGGAGAAAGGAAGATCATATCTTGAAGCTTGGATAGCTGATTCACCTTGCATGTTGAAGATCTAGTGCTAGATCAACTCTTAGATGGTGGTTTCTTGGAGATTATTCTCTTGGTAAGTGATCCTAAACTATGATCACGTTCCCACTTCCAAAATCTACATCTTCTTCTTCCTCCTTGGTATATGAATCATCCATGATGGTCGTTTGAAAGGAACACCTCCTCATAAGGGGGCATGGACCATGTTTGATATGGTGAACCCAAGTGAAAGGATGATTCTTTCTCTTTTCCCTTCTTTCTTGGATCGACCTAGGGATGTCTTTCTTCTTTCTAGAACTCTTTTGTAAACATGGTTTTGTTTTCTCTTGAGGTGATTTCTTGGTCAAAGTTTGAAGCTTGGTTGGAGTTCTTGGAGCTTGAGATCTTGGGAGATTGACTCACTTCAAAATAGGCGGGTTATATAACTTTTCCCACCTGTATTATTGGCATCTTAAACCTGATCATATGTTGTTGTTTTACTTATTAAAAATGTGTTCTTGATGGTAAAAGGATCAATATGTTTTAGGGTTTAGTTTGTGGAGTATTCTTGAAGAGATTATCTTTTCTATAAACCCTAAAAATTATGTACCTGATTTGTAAGAAATGGGAAATGGTGTGTCTTATTTGAATCCTTATCTATGGAACCATGCTCTTTTCTATATGGTTTGGTTAACAAAAATAACAACAGTCTTTTAGTATAATAACATGCGTAAGAATTGTGGTTTCCTCTCTCTATACATAACTCTTTTGGGTAATTTGCTATGATCATGTTTTAGGGTTGATGAACACCTTGGTGTAGGGTGTTGCTCACCCCATTGATGTTTGGGATTCCCTAATGTTAACCCCTGTCATGACCTTGTTCAAACATGTTATGATGATGGGCATATAGCAAACCTATGGTCAAGTCATCCTTTAGTCTCCCCTTAGGTCGAGACCATGCATAGATGGTTGATTAGAACTCATTAACACCAAAGGATGGTTGTTGCATGCTGAACTGATCACAACACAACCTCACAACCAAAATTGATCGTGCACGCGACACGGTTGAGATGGGTTGCACGTGTCGTGGGCGAGTCAGTCTAATATCCATTGTGGGTGAGAGAGAGACCTTGCACGTGTTGCAACCTTGCACGCATCGCGGGCGAGTCAGTCTTATATCTATTGCGGGTGAGAGAGAGAGATAGACTTTGCACGCGTTGCAACCTTGTGTGCATCATGGTCGGGACAGGTTGTGCGGGTCCCGATCGAAATGGGTTGCACAAATTGCAGGTGAATGAGATCCTACATGCGGGGAGTCAGTCCTACATCCGCTACAGGCAAGTGAGGTGATGCACGTGTCACTGGCCATGACACACATCATGACTGATACCTTTGTATGTGTTGTGGGTCAAGGTGTTGCTGCACATGTTGCAGGTAGAGTCAATTGTTGTATGCATTGCAAATCATGGTAACATATGCGAGTGAGCAATGTTAATACACTTATTTATGTACATCGATATTAGATAGTGTAATGTCCTACACATGATGAAATAATTATACATGGCTAATTAATAATGATGGTGCTTAACCTTAATGCCCTCCAAACATATGGGAGGTAATGGAATTAGGGTTTAGGGGTTGAATAACATTATAAAACCCTAATTGACTAAGTACAAACCCTAACCCTAATCATGTGACCATGTGATACATGTGCTCACTCTACTTGAAGATTGTATCCCATGTTAGTGGTTTCTCTCCTATTTATGTAACTGTAACCTTGCAGGTGAGGTGAATGGCATAGCCATGTGAGTGCTATGGCAAACCTTGTATAATACAAGATTGTGTTTACGAGCATTGAGAGATATAGTGTGTTATCAATTGTGTAGGAATTATATGAATGAGTCTAATGACCTAATAAGTGCTTTGTGTATAGATTGAGGTGAAATTTTCCTAGAGATGTGATTGAGGGAGTGACATCCCATTATGATGTGACATAATCAATGACCTTGTGAGAAACAGTAATACAAGTGTCATGTAACGAGAGACATTATGTTGGTACATGGTTGGTATATTTATATGATGCATGGTCATGACACATGCATGGCATAATAAGATGATACACTTACATATGTAAAGAATGATGATACTTAGTGTTGTAAATATCATGACCAACTCATGTTTAACTAATGATGCTAAATCCTAATCATGTTCTTTAACCATAAAATTTTCCAAGGAAGTGGGAAGTGACACAATTAGGGTTTGGTGCAATAATCATGATGAAAACTCTAAATGTCTATGTTAGTGAACTCTAACCCTAATCCTAGGGTATAATATACTTTTTAAACATGCATGAATGAATAGCATGTGATTGCACTTCTTCTCTCCTACTAGTATGGGTCTAACCTTATAGGTTAATTGAGTGTCATAGCATGTGAATGCTACGAAGATCATTAAATGATACTAGATGACGGTCATGAGCCTTAATGTAATGCACTAGAATTGTAGATATGTTAATGTGCACATTTAGTTATAATTTATAGTGCTTAACCGTAATACACTCCAAACTTGTGGGAGGTAATCAAACTAGAGATTGGTAATTAAATAGTGTCACAAAACCTTATGTGGTTAAGCATGAAATTCTAACCCTAAATTGAGGGGACAAATGATGCAATTCTTAAATTGCCTAAAAGTGTTTGAGATGATGAGACAACAATAAGTACTCTCTCTATTTATATAACTTTGATTTCATGGGTGAGATGGTTATCATAGCTAACAATTGCTATGGTGTATATGTGATGTGATACATGTGATGCTTCTATGCCTAAGGAGGCATGATGATACAATAATAAGTTACACAAATAATGTGATTGGTCTTATGACCTTGTGGAGGCTTTATGCCTAGTGTGAGGTTATATCCTTCAGTGACGTGATAAAGGGATTATTATCCCCAGTGATGTGATAATAGTGATAAGCCTGATATGGAAGTATTAATAGGTGGTGATGTCGATGGCCTTGTTTAAGGCAGTGATACATCATTTCTCTGAGATGATGTGATAAGTTCACACCTTATACATTTTATATCTTCTGAAGTTGATTCACAGTTATGCTTGCTAGATTGAATTAGGGTTTTGTATGTCCACTTGTATGATGGTTCCTTAATTCACCCAACTGGCATAACTAACAAAGTGAAATCTTAATCATGTAGTTACTTTATACCATAGATCCATCTTCAGTGTCAGTATCTAGCTAGATGGTTGAAATGAGTAACTCCTACGGGAAACTTAGAGCACATAGTGTTGAATATGCGAGGTACCAGTGGAGGTAACTCAATGTATCCTTAAATTGTTGAATAGTGGTATGATGTTTTATTATAGAATGACCATGTGTGAGCCTGTTCTCTTGTGCTATGCCAAGCACCAAGCCAGGCTAGTTGTTTTACAAGACCATAGCTTTGACCATGAGTTGTTGTCTTTATAGGATTATAGCTTCATCTATAAGTTATTATCTTTGTAGTATGACTATATGTCACTATGTTGCAAACTCGAGATGACCGAGTAGTATTGGTGATGATCATGGAGTCTGGCTCTTCCATTGATCTTGTATGGTACTGGTTTTGACTTAGCAATGGTCACTTGGATTTGAGTGGTACACCTCAAATCCTCAGGTCATTATAACTTAATATATAACACAGCCATGTAGTGTTATTGCTTAGGGTCATATACGAATAACATTGGATGACCCTCTTGTTGTGTTTCTTATATTGTTTATTTTATAACAGTTATGCATGTTCTTCATATTCCTTCTTAAAGTATAAGGCATTCTACTGGTTAGTTGTAGATACTTGAACTACTCAAGTAGTGATAATTGCCTTGCTTATATCATTTAGCTAAATCTGCTATTCTGTTAACAATAAAAATTTTGTTTAGCGTATCTGTGCTTATAATAGATTTTGGCAGAGAGTTATATCTCTTGTTGGGACGTTTGGTCTCACCCCATGGGTTCCACAACTTTTTAGGTGGACGGGCAGGCTGAGACAGAGATCGTTCGGTTGAGACTTGCAATAAAAGGAGTTGTAGCTATTGGATCATGAATATGTAACCAATGTCTAGTAATAGAGTGCTATGTGTTGTCCATGTATGCTCAGGTCCTTGGGGGTGTTTTGTGAATATTGTACATCGATTTAAGTTTTTGTCTTTGTTCCATGATAGTACATACATTATTTGTATATAAGAATAAGTGATTATATGTGACATGTTGCGTCTAGATAGCTGGTGGATATTGATATGTAACCTCTTTTAGAAATGAATGAAATGCAAGTGGAATAGGTATATAGCTTCAATTGTGGTTATTGAGATTGAGAACCTATCATGAGATTGGAATTAATTTACCCTATTTTGTGGTATTATTGTTATTAGTGATAATTCTGCTCTTTGTTTTGAGTAATCTCTCTTTGTGTGGCAAAGGGTGTCACAAAAACCCTAGCTTTTCACTCCCAAAGCTCCAAGGTGGCCTCTTTCTACAAGAACAAGGGTAGATCTAGGGCAAAAGAGAGAAGAAAAGGGTTTCTTCAACCACATGCATGAGTTTCCATCATGAACACTAGGTTTCCGCCCATGGATGAATATATACAGAAGATAACAATAAGAAAACTAGATTAGAGAAGAAGATCTTACATGTATTAGCAAAAAACTAGGTTTGAAATCTCGAAACAGTCCCATCGGTACTTGATCAAAAACCTAGAGCAACATGCATCCATGATCCATCTAAGCTTTTTCCTCAAGAAGCTTTCCCTAACAAAATGATGGGTTTGGGTCTCTCTACAAACAAGAACAAGAGAAGAATAAAAAGGTTTGTCTGTGAGAGAGGTGAAGGTATATATTCAAGAAGTGAGAGAAAATGTGGTCAAGGGTTAAAAACTGACTTGCCATGTGTCAAAGCCTAAAATATACCTTTTCCATGCATGTCAAAACTCCAATATGTTCATTCACCAAGGATATCCATTGGTTCATGCCTTGGTGAAATCGTCAAGATGTATGATCAGAGAAACCATCAGATCGTGCACCATACTTGGCCATTTTTGCAAGCTTCAACCCTACATTAGATTGTATACGTCACCCAGGATAACCATTAGTTTTAGAACCTCAAGAGAAAGCCTTCAGATCCTCAACTAAAAGGAGGAACCATCAGATCATTCATCGACTTAGTGAAACCATCAAATCCTCATCTTACATGGTGAACCATCGATTTTCACACTTAGGTGAAAAACCCTAAGTTCTCAACCCTAGAGGGAAAGACAAGCAAAACATCTAATGGTACAACTATTCATCAAAAGGTGCAACTATATTAAACATTGGGAGGATTAATATGAAGCACGACTTGCATGTGTTGAAATTATAGATAGAATCTTAGAAATGGTAAATTTGCATAAAGGTCGACATAAGCACATAAATTGCAAAACTTAAGCAAACAAAGTCCAATCTGGACCAAAATTGAAACTTAGTTTTATCACCTGAAATCAAAGGATAATGTAAGGTTTGATTAAGGAATTAAGCACCCAATTAAGTTAATCAAGCATGTTTAAGCATAAAGCTAGGCCATGGGTCTTATAGAGGCATTCACAACATCAATCATTCTGGAAAAAAATAATAGTAGGACACATTCATTTTCATTCCAAGCATCGTATAGCTACATCAATTTTGTTCTCTAGCATAAATGACATGGATTATGTGTGATTTCTATTATTATGCCGCCCATTCCAACACCCACTTCTCTTAGTTTTTGATGTAGCCCTATTTGAGGGCTCCATCTTGTGCCATTTTGTACTTAAATCACATCTAAACATGTTAGATTACAAGCTATTTCCCCTAATATGTTTATCATTTCCAAATGCACTTATGGATGTTCTTTGCATCATTTTCAAGTACTTGGACCATGATTAGGGTGAATGAAAGAGAAGGAAGGAGTCATGGGGTTCCTCCACTCATGGAGGGGTCCAAATAAGGCCCCAAAAGCTCCCTCAAACTACCTTCAATGGCCAAGGATCGACCTCAAGCAAAGAAATATATGAATGATGAAGTTTGAAGTTAAATTGCATACTGCAGACCCCAAAATGGGCGTGGACTTACCCCCACGGTTGTGTCATCTATGGTAAAGAATTGACAAATTCAATAGGGATTTGCACCCAGATTCCCACGGCCATGGCCATCAGCACGACCGTGGCCAATTGAAGACACCACGGTCGTGGCCAGTAGAGTGAAAGACAGACGTGGGCATGCCGCCACAGTCGTGTCATTTATTATGAAGAATCAACCAAACCAAAAGAGAATTTCCCCCAAGTCGCCACGACCGTGGCCTATGAAGTTCAACTCACCCGTGATGCTGCTCCACGACCACGTCCTCCTCCTCCAAAACAGTCGTGTTACCCAACACATCTGTGGTGCTACTCACCCACCATGACTGTGGCACTCTGCCACGGCCATGGCCACTTTCTACTTAGCCTCTTCACCACCCTTTCCATACCACACCTGTGCCCCTGCTCCATGATCGTCCCATACCACCCTCACCATGGCCGTGACACATTAACACGACCGTGGTGACCAACCAACCCTACCATATTTTTACACTATTTTTTTCTCTCCTACCCTTACTTACCCTAGTGCTTCCCCACACCTATATATACCTAGGTGGTGGCTGGGGCATGAGGTTAGCTACCTTCCACCACCTCCTAGCTCCCCATTTTCTCCCCTTAGCCATTCCACTCCATTTCCACCTCCATTCCACCATTTCCACCACCAAAACACTAGTTTATACTAGTTCCTACCCATAATCCCCTTCATTATACACCCTTGCACCTTGGAGGAGAGAGGAGGTCATCTTGCAGTAGCTAGAGAGGAGGATTCCTTCTTCTACAATAAGCTCCATGGCTTCTTCTACCTCTTTCTCCTTTCTTTTTGTATTTTCCATTTCCATGAGTAGCTAGCCCCCCTTGGGTGGGTTGTTTGGGGGAAATTATGTTACTTTGATACCATATTGGGGGAAAATGACTTGTAAACTTTGTAATTCCATTTTTTAATGATTATATTCTATTTGCATCTCATTCTCCATGAATTGCTTGTTGGTTTGTGTGTGAAATCACCTAGGAATTTAGGCAAATTGCTTATATGTGTGAATTTTGGGATTTGCCCCTAGGTCCAATTCTTGGATCCCTAGGTTGCCTCCCATCTTCCTACATCCTAATCAATCTCCCTAAACCTAAGTGAGAGATCTAAGTAGCTAGATTAGATAATTCTATTGCAATTAGCATGGAGCCTTCTCAAGGATGGAATGTGGGGGAATTAGGGTCCAAAACCCTAATTTAACCTCCCCATTACTACCCTCGACCCCTAATTTCCCTAGGAATGTCTAATCTAGAAACCTAGACTTGATTAGACTCTACTTGAATTGAACCTAATCCCTAACCCAATTGAGCCTCGTAAGGGTAGTAGGGGGTGTTAGGGACTAGTTCCCCTACACACAACCTAGCATATCCATGGCCAGTTAGTAGCTTAGGTTAATTCATTAGACTCTAACTTGTTGTTTGGTTTGGATAATCTAAATGGAATCATAATGTTCATATGTCACCCCCAACTTAAGTGATAAGTTCATACCCCTAAGCAGCCCATACTTCTCTTTACTGCTTAAAACCCTAGTTTTGTGCTTTCTTAGCTTAATTAGTTCTTTTCTTGCTTAGTTAGCTTCTTGCCTTGGTATGTCCTTGTTCATGCTAGCTTAGCTCTTTAATTGCTTTCTTTCCCTTCTCTTGCTTGCCTTAGTGTAGTTTGCACTTTCATACCTAGCTTAATCCTTTCTTGCCTATTTAGCCTTAATCTAGTCTAGGGTTAATGTAGATTTCATTCTTGCCTTTAATTCCTCATTTGTTCATAGTAGTTTAACAATAAAAACAACCTTCAAACCCTTAACCCTAGTCTTTGCAGTAGGAACCTAACCAAACTAACCTAGCTCTAGTGCCCCCTCTTTTCCCTGTGGATTGACCTTATACTTGCCACCTTCCTATACTACTACACGACCCCGTGCGCTTGCGAGTGTAGTTGTTTTAGTGTGAGTAGGTGTTGAGTTAGGTTTTATAAATATCAAAAGTGAATCCACCCGTGTGCTTCCGTCTGTGGGGTTGCATCTATTCAAAACTGCAATTGAGTAGTGTGTAACACCATTGGCGGGAGTGCACCAAGCTTTCTAGCGCCGTTGCCGGGGAATAGAGGCGCTCGACCTAGCTAGTTAGTTTTTCTTTGACTTTTCCTACTACCCTCATCATTGCTATTATTTATTCATTATTCTTTGCATTCTTTGTGTATATTGGTTTACTAACTTGCTTTCTTTTGTTTGGTTGTACTTTGTGCATGTGACAAGCCATTCGAGAGGAAACAAGATGGAAGATCAAAATGCACTTCACAAGCCACTTCAAGACTACTTCATGCCTAACAACTACAAATTGCCAATTTCTAGCAGGGTTTATGAGATGCCAGGGGAGCAATTCTCCATCCCTTCTGGTCTTCTTGGGCTCCTTCCCATCTTCTACGGCTCAGAGAGTGAGAACCCCTACAAGCACCTGGACTCCTTTCTTGAAGTGTGCTCAACATTCAGGATGCTGACAACAAGTGATGATGCAATTAGGTTGACTTTGTTTTCCTTCTCCCTCAAAGATAAAGCCAAAGAGTGGTATGATTCAAGAAGGGACATCATGAGTTGGGGAGAGATGAAAAATGCTTTCATGAGGAAATTATACTCTATAACAAAGCTAACACAAATGTGGCGTGCCATAACTAGTTTCAGTCAAATAGATAATGAGCGATTCCACGAGGCTTGGGAGATATTTCAAAAGATGTTGAGAGAATCTCCACATCACGAGATCCCTTTATGGTAGCTAGTTCAGACCGTCTACTCTGGTCCATCTCATGCAAGTCAAAGTACAGTGGATTCTTCTTGTGGGGGAGTTTTTATGGCTAAACCACCTGAGGAGACATGGCCATTGTTTGAGAGTTTGGCAGAAAGTTCAAGGATAAAAACTTCTAGTATGGTCAGTGGCAGTGACCTGTCTTTTGGTGTGACATCTCCAACTCACGATGATTCAAGCCCACAATTGATGAAAATGTTTGATGAAATGGTGAGCTTCATGAGAAACCAAGTGACCAAACCTCCTTGTCATTTGGTTAATGCTATTGAGTTCTATGGGGAAGAAAAGAAGACACCTCACTCCTATAGCTACTAGGAACCAAAAAGTCCCACATATAGATCAAGCTTTGAGGAAGAGGTTTTCTCTAGATTGAAAGTTTTTGATGATGTTCCAATAGATGTTGCAAGGTTAGAAGAGATAATAGAGCAACTATCTTCCATAATTGCTCTCCAAGAAGAAAAATTGTCTTCAAAACCCATCATGAGACACCATGAAGCAAGTGGACCTATGCCTTCCACCCAAGTTTTCTATAGTCCACCCCCTGTGCAAGTACATCTCATTTCACTCCTTCCAAGGCTATTCCAAGCCTTACACTCCTTCACCACCTCCCTCACCTCAAATTTCCCAAAACGTCACTTTCCAACCCCAATTCTCCCCCCCTCAATTCTCTTCTCCACCTCAATTTCAATCCCAAGTGTCACCTCCACCTCCTCCACAACCACAACATGCTCCCCCTCTCCACCATGAGCAAGGTAGTGCTGTAACAGTTCTAAAGAGTGGGAAAACTTTTGAGCAGCCCGCAAGTCAAAGAAAGGTTGATAAAGCAAACCAAAGGCAGCCAAGTGGTGATACTGTGATTGATATTACTGAAGATGATGTTGTGATACCGCATGTTGAGTTTGGGATTCCATGTGATCCACCACATATCCCTTTAAAAGGTCCTACCATACCTAGCGTTCTGCCTCATGTTCATGCAAGTACGGTAAAAACTAGTGATCCTCCATTTGTAGAAGCACTAGATGAGCCACCGGAATTGAAAAGGAGGCAAAAGCACAATGTTGATATTCTTGAGGTGTTTCACCAAGTGAAGGTGAACATTCCACTTTTGGATGTTGTTAAGCAAATCCCATCTTATGCCAAGTTCCTCAAGAAGTTATGCACTGTGAAAAGAAGGTCAACGGGGAGGATTCCAAAGAAGGTGAGATTAACTGAACAAGTGAGCTCCATCATACAACACTCACTTCTCGTGAAGAGAAAGGACCCAGGAGCCCCACTCATACCTAGTTACATAGGGGGACATCGCATAGACAAGTCCTTACTTGATTTGGGATCTAGTGTGAATTTGATGCCATACAATGTCTATGTTGAGCTGGGCTTAGGCAAGTTGAAGCCGACACATTGCACTCTCCAGTTGACGGATAGATCTATAAAAGTACCTAGGGGTAGAGTGGATGATGTCTTAGTGATGATAGACAAAGAGAAAGGCACGATGTTCTCGACAGATTTCATTGTACTTGATATGGAGCTGGAGGATAGGAAGATTCCCATTATCTTGGGAAGGCCGTTCTTGTCTACAGCTGATGCTGAGATTCATGTGCGCAGTGGCACTATGATAGTCTCATTCATGGACATGAAGATCAACATCAACATGTATAAGAACCCAACCTGGCGAGTCCGAGATAGGGATATTGGATGTGATCACTTCACAAGTCCAAATGGGCATTTGAGAGGACACCAAGGTGAAGAAATTGGTGATGATTATTGTGATGAAAGGGATGAGGAAAATAGATTGAGTGCAAATGAGGGATGCATGTTTTGTAAGAATGGACACATGAGAATTCCAAATGGATGAATGAATGAAGAATCACCAAGAAGCCTAGATGAAGGTAAGAAAC
Organism: Alisma plantago-aquatica; assembly: GCA_963693085.1. Classification (NCBI taxonomy): domain Eukaryota; kingdom Viridiplantae; phylum Streptophyta; class Magnoliopsida; order Alismatales; family Alismataceae; genus Alisma; species Alisma plantago-aquatica. The sequence continues at coordinate 701,953,239 of OY856412.1, read as the reverse complement.
TCAGTGCTTGTGGGAGGAAACCCACCTAGGTTTGGGAATTTTTGACCCAACCTTACATTTTTGATACTTTTGCTTTGTTTTTACCTTTTTTTCCAACAAATACACACACACATTGATGACACAGTAGGTGGTAGGTACTAGAGAGAGAGGATTAAAGTTGAGTCATGGTCATTAAAGCAAATTTGTGTCTTAATACCAAAGAAAAAAAATGAAGTTTTTGATTTTGAATCAAGAAAACTGAAGGATTGCCACCAACAAGGCTGTGTACCCTGGCCATGGTCTTGTAACAAGTGGTCAAACATGACCGTCGCCATCTACCATGGTCTTGGCTTTTATTTCATTAAAATGGCCAAGATGTCAGGGTTTTTTGGACGAATGACCACGGCCGTGGCTAACGACCACGGCCGTGGCTAACGACCACGACCGTGTTGAAGATGTGGGGCCATGATCATGGGCAGCTGCCACGGTCGTGAGATTTATTTCATCAAAGTTACAGAAGATGTCAGGGTTTTTGGGGAGAATGACCACGGCTGTGGCCACTCGCCACGTCCATTTTGAAGATGCATCGCCACGACCGTGGCAGACGACCACGACCGTGGTAAGGTCAGATTGGAACGTTCTTCATCGACAACATGATCATGGAACCCGCCATGGCCGTGCTACCAAGCCCTGGCTACGACCGTGGCCGTCCGCCACAACCGTGGTCAAACCCGGTTCAGTAAAAAAATATAACTTTTAAGCATCCAAACCCGACCCCCTCTTCATTTCTTCTTATTCTTCCTCAGTTTCACGACCATGGCGGTGCACAACACTTCTGACCTCCACCATTCTCCACCTCCAACTTCCCAAAACACCCCTAATCGACCCCCAATCAATACCAAATCATTCCCCAGCCATTCCTCTTCCATTTCCACCACCTTTTCTCTCTCAATCGTCCCTCCATCTCCACCTACATCTCCAATCCGCCCAACAACCTCCCCCCATAAACCTTCACATAAACCCTCCATTTTTCTCCCAAATCCACAACAAATCACACATCCACCATCTAAACCTCCTTCTCCTTCCATTCTACACTCAAATACACATCCACATCACCCCATACACCAAAATCCGAATTTCACCCCCTTTCCTAGCCCAACCATGAAGAAAATTGGAAAGACAATAACCAAGGGGGCCAACATTATCACTGAAGGAAAGTGACACTCCAAAAATGCCTCCTTCGATATTTCTGTGCCCTCCCATACCCCCTCCCCAACCACCTCTGCATACCAATCCCTTCGTCGCTCACAATCAGTGAGTGCATTCTGCTCACATTCATCTGACAGCCACCACATCACCGATGCCACGTATGAGGGAGAATAAGAAGAGGAGGAAGAATCTGAGGGTGTCGACTTGGATAAAATCATTGATAAGGTCGAGCCGGTGGCTGCCAAAAGAAGCCAAAGATCCAAAGCAGCACCATCCTCATCAAAGCTATCGCCAAGGCCCACTCCAGCGTGCCACTCGACGTCTCACACGACGGCGGAGCATAGTGGACAACTGCAACCTACGCGGAAATTGCATCGTGATGAAGAGCAATATGCACATTGGTACAACCTTAACACAAGTTTGGGGTCCCAATCTTACAGAATGGAGGAAGATGAAGATGAAAGCGATGAGGAAGAGGTGGAGCTGATGCCTAAGGAGGATGATGTTCTGGAACAGTTGGAGGTGGACAGGTTGAAGGCCTTAGGAAAGGCCCATGTAGGAGTGTCCTATGGCAGAGGACATAGGCAAAGAAATATCACTCTCACATACCTGGAATGCATGACAAGGAGAGTCATCCCCACTCGATATGGGTGTGAGAAAGTCATTGATGACCTAGGGATCAAAGAAGCGGTGGAAGGACATTTAAAGCAAATGGGGCTATGGAATGTCCTTTTCACACCCCAAACAACCTACGCCACTCTTACTAGAGAGTTATTTGCCACTCTGGAGAAGACAAAGGTGAGAGACAGTGAAGCTATCAAGTTTGCCATGATGGGCAACATGCACACCCTCACAACTACTGAGTTGAACTACATTTTTGCTACAAATCCTGAAGAGGCCAACAAGATGGATGATGGCCTGCTAGACAAAGAGGTAGATTTTGATTATGCACATTTCTAGAAGACTCTGACAGGAAGAGATGATTACAACACAGGGAGGTCCAAAACCACCGCTATAAGCAACCCCCTAATCTGTTATGTGCAAAAGGTCTTAGCAAATACCATTGTGGGACAGTATGATAACCAAGGCTCCATTTCTCAAAAAGATATGTTTGTCTTGATGGCAATGAACCACAAATGGTATATAGACCTTGGAGTGCTACTAATTGATCACATGAGGTCCATACCCTTCAAGAGTACAACACCTTTTGTAATGGGAGGGTTTGTAACCTCAATTGCACTCGATTTGGGGTATGATCTTTCTGGGTTTGAGGATGCATGTGAGGCAGAGTTTGTTGACCTCAACTATCTTATGTGCTCGCACACTATTAAGATGAAGGACAAAAGGATGATATATCTCACAAGTAGTGTGTCGGACATTGACCTTGAGCTACCATACCACATGGTGCCACTTCTATCTGTGTTGGGGGAATTCTATAGACTGAGGGAAAAATTGTTGAAATGGCAGCAAGAAAACCCACGAGAGGCATACACTAGGGGAGCCACTACCGCACATGAAGATATAGATGAATTAAATGTGCAAAGGAAGGAGCAAGAAGATGAAGGACACATGCAGTCCTGAAGGACAAGAAGGAGGGATGAAGGAACATCCCAGCTATAGTAGCCCTCAGTGAACACCTACGACATGTCCACCATCTAGGTGCAACTCGAGGGTATTCAGAAGACGCAAAGTGGTATGCAACTGATCCATCAATATATGTGGCAAGACCAAAAACAAATGCACCACCAGGTCAACCACTTGTATCACTACCACCATGCCCAAGTAGCAAGAAACCCTGAATGGGGTGGAGATTTTTGGGGTGGCATAGCTGGATATCTAGAGACATACCCTCCACCCCAGGATGACTACTGGGGACATTACTACCAGCATCCTCCCACAGGCTCAGCTCCGCCCTCAACTCCTCCTCCAGATCCTCCTCACTTGTCAAACCAGCTGCCACAACAGTCGTGACACTTCTCCTATCTACCCTAAGCTATAGTTTCATGTTGAGGATAGCATGATTCTAAAGTTTGGGGTGGGTAGGGCGGTATGCACCACCCTATCTCTCTTTTAGTGATTTTGTTCCACTTGTGCTATCTAGTTTAGTTTTTCTTGCTTTTGTTCTTGATTGCATCCTTGCATAGCATGTAGTTGCTTTCTTGCATTTTTGCCTAATTTTCAAAAAATTTTCTCATTTTTGCCATGCATTGCATATCATATAGATCTTTGGTAATTTTTGCATGTTTTAGCTAAGATTTGCCTGCTTTACTATTTTAAGTTCAATAATGTAGGTTCAGATGTGATTGAAGGCAAATTGGCACCATTTTGGCCAATTTTTCCCAAGCTTGAATGTTCTTGCCCAAAGAGCATGTTTTGACTTAATCTCTGTTGTTTGAAATGAAAATTTTAATTCTTTGACAAATGCATGTTGTTTTCTTAGATTTTATTGCTATATGGTCTTGTTTGTTGACTCTTTACATGTGCACCACCTCTCTTAGGTTTGTGAATGTTTTAGTTGTTTGTGAATTGAGCAAGCTACAAACGCTTAAAGCCTATGGAATCACTTAGTAGAAATGTGAATGTCATGTTGCTCTATCATGTGGTGTCATATCATTTGATGAAGTGTTGGATTAGCTTTCATGCAAGAGATCTAATATTGAAGAGTATACTAATGACCCCTCTTTGATCTGACTTTTCTTTCACCATCTTCATACCCCCCCACCTCATAAAAAGATGCCCTAGTGCACATAATCAGCCTTGGCCACCTCCAAAAGTTTGGGGTGGCCATATCTTTATCTCCTCACTTCACTCTATCCACCTATGCCCTATCTACACCAAGGGAAAAGCAAAGAAAAGAAAAGAAAAGAAAAAGAAAGCAAAAAGAAAATAAAAGGATGCTCCTATTTAAGAGCATTCAAATAAAGAAAAGATGAGTGTGTAAAAACACTCCAAAGTCTCACTGCAATCCTTTCTTCCTTTTTCACACCCATTGAGCTAGAAAACATCAAATCTAGCTCACTTTACCCTTTTCCACAGCCATGTGGGTTATCTAATGTGGTTTGAGACATAAGAGTGAATGCATGAAAGCGAAACAATACTCCTAGTCATCTTTGATTAATACCAACATGAAACGGTTTACCCGGAATGACATGAAGGACATATGGACTACTTGTGTTTTCTATGCTTTATATTTGAAGTTTGTATGCTCAGTGCTCAGTTCATGAATGGTATGTGAAAGAGGAAAGGAGATATGTGGAACACATGCACTTAGTCACTTCTAAGACCAGGTAGTCAATGATTTTCTATTGCTATGCATTTGCCATTCTTGTGTATTGAATGAAAAATTGAAAAGAGAGATTAAGTTAGAGCATGCTTGAGGACAAGTACATTTTAAGTTTGGGGTGGTGATTTAGCCCTATTTTAGGACTCCATCTTGTGCCATTTTGTACTTAAATCACATCTAAACATGTTAGATTACAAGCTATTTCCCCTAATATGTTTATCATTGCCAAATGCGCTTATGGATGTTGTTTGCATCATTTTTAGGTACTTGGACCATGATTATGGTGAATGGGAGAGAAGGAAGGAGTCCTGAGGTTCCTCCACTCATGGAGGGGTCCAAATAAGGCCCCAAAAGCTCCCTCAAACTACCTTCAATGGCCAAGGATCGACCTCAAGCAAAGAAATCCATGAATGATGAAGTTTGAAGTTAAATTGCATACTACAGACCCCAACACGGACATGGGCTTACCCCCACGGTCGTGTCATCTATGGCAAAGAATTGACAAATTCAATAGGGATTTGAACCCAGATTCCCACGGCCGTGGCCAATTGAAGACACCACGGTCGTGGCCATCCTCACGGTCGTGGCCAGCAGAGTGAAAGACAGCTGTGGGCATGCCCCCACGGTCGTGTCATTTATGATGAAGAATCAACAAAACCAATAGGGAATTTCCCCCAAGTCGCCATGACCATGGCCTACTGCCATGACCGTGGCCTATGAAGTTCAACTCGCATGTGCTGCTGCTCCACGACCACGTCCTCCTCCTCCAAAACGGTCGTGTTACCCAATACGGCCGTGGTGCTACTCACCCACTATGACCGTGGCACTCCGCCATGACCGTGGCCACTTTCTACTTAGACTCTTCACCACCCTTTCCATACCACGCCCATGTCCCTGCTCCACGACCATCCCATACCACCCTCGCCATGGTCGTGGCACATCAACACGGCCGTGGTGACCAACCAACCCTACCATATTTTTATACTATTTTTCCTATCCTACCCTTACTTACCCTAGTGCTTCCCCACACCTATATATACCTAGGTGGCAGTTGGGGTACGAGGTTAGATACCTTCCACCACCTCCTAGCTCCCCATTTTCACCCCTTATCCATTTCACTCCATTTCCACCTCCATTCCACCATTTCCACCACAAAAACACTAGTTTATACTAGTTCCTTCCCATAATCCCCTTCATTCTACACCCTTGAACCTTGGAGGAGAGAGGAGGTCATCTTGCAGTAGCTGGAGAGGAGGATTTCTTCATATATACCGAGCTCCATGGCTTCTTCTACCTCTTTCTCCTTTCTTTTTGTATTTTCCATTTCCATGAGTAGTTAGGCCCCCTTGGGTGGGCTGTTTGGGGGAAATTATGGTACTTTGATACCATGTTGGGGGAAAATGACATGTAAACTTTGTAATTCTATTTGTTAATGATTATATTCTATTTTCATCTCATTCTCCATGAATTGCTTGTTGGCTTGTGTGTGAAATCACCTAGGAATTCAGGCAAATTGCTTATATGTGTGAATTTTGGGATGTGCCCCTAGGTCCAATTCTTAGATCCCTAGGTTTCCTCCCATATTCCTACATCCTAATAAATCTCCCTAAACCTAAGTGAGAGATCTAAGTAGCTAGATTAGATAATTCTAGTGCAATTAGCATGGAGCCTTCTCAAGGCTAGAATGTGGGGGAAATGGGGTCCAAAACCCTAATTTCACCTCCCCATTACTACTCTCGGCCCCTAATTGCCCTAGTAACGTCTAATCTAGAAGCCTAGACTTGATTAGACTCTATTTGAATTGAACCTAATCCCTAACCTAATTGAGCCTCGTAAGGGTAGTAGGTGTTAGGGACTAGTTCCCCTACACACAACCTAGCATATCCATGGCCAGTTAGTAGCTTAGGTTAATTCATTAGACTCTAACTTGTTGTTTAGTTTGGATAATCTAAATGGAATCATAATGTTCATATGTCACCCCCAACTTAATTGATAAGTTCATACCCCTAAACAGCCCATACCTCTCTTTATTGCTTAAAACCCAAGTTTTGTGCTTGCTTAGCTTCATTAGTTCTTTTCTTGCTTAGTTAGTGTGACATCCAACTCATAAAAACATAATTAACTAATGCGGAAGTGTTCTCTAAGCAGTGGATTATCAAAAATCACTAAAAATTAAAACCTTTTTACCAAGAGGTCCATCAAATGAAAACTTTCTCACATAGAACAAAAGTAACACATTTACATTCTGTTTTCAACAGTACATATCTTGTATCATCTCTTTCTATGAATTACAAGCATCAGCTGCCCTGTTAGACTAAACACAGGCAGTATGAAAATCTCGAGGCACTGAGCCAAAATCTTGAAAGAACTAACTACCACTCCGAGGATCTGAGAGTACAGAGACGACACATAGGACTCTATCTACATCTATACAAGACATAACAGCCAGTGTCTCCACCCGAGACTTCACTGTTGTCCCTGCTGCTGCTGTCTGTAGCATCCAACTAACAAAAACATAATTAACTAATACGGAAGCATTCACTAAGCAGCAGATTACAGAAAAACACTAAAATTTTTAAACCTTTTTCAAAGAGACCCAATCATAAGAAAACTCTTTCAACAATAACCAATGTATTACATTTACATCATGGTTCATAAGTATATATCTTATACCATCTCTTCTCGAGGGTTACAACATCAACTGCCTTGTTAAAAGCTAAACACAGACAACATAATAACCTCGAGGCATCAAGCCAAGATCTCAAAATGATACATTAAAAGCACTAAGTACTAACTCCGAGGACCTGAGAGTACAGAGATGATACATAGGACTTCTATCTACCAAACACGATAGACAGCACACTCAACCTGAGTTGTCACTGCTGTCCTTGTAGCTGCTGATGTTCTTCATCCGAAAGATATTCTCAATCTCTTTCACACTCTTCCACCTAAAAATGTTGGTTCCCACAGGGGTGAGACAATTGAAAATTGCCCCAGCGAGAGATATAACTCTCTGCCAGAAACATCATTATTGTAGTTTAATTAATATAAAACTGAGCAGAGGATAAGCAGTTTAGATCATTCTCATCTTTTAAAGTATTACACCTATCTATGATTGAACAGTAATTCATCTATTCTCTTTATAAGAAATAGAAAGAACATGTATAACATTTATCTACCATACATTTTCAACATCTCAAGCTTTTCTCATGTCATTCATTATTCTGATGTGTCACCCATGATTCATTCTTGTTTCTATTTGTTGGCCTTAGCCAATCTGCTAAACAAGTATTCACTTATGCGAGACATGTGATTATATAAATCATCATGTCTTATTCAAGCATTAAACTATATCAATCAGGTATAAATGTTTCAGGCATTGGACTATACCAATCCTGATTACACATCCAGGCATTGGACTTTAACCAAACCTAATTACAGGCATTAAGCCTCTATCAGGTATTTCTAATTATAGAGGCATGGATAGCATGCGAAACATAACTATCAACATGAGATATCTAGCATCATGATTATAATCAACAGTACCAGTAAGATATCAACATAAGTATGACCATTGTATGTACACAATTACAGTCTTATGCATATCCACAACATAAGTATAATTACTATCTCTTAGTTGCACTAAGCATCATCTTTATGTAAAGAGAACAAACATGGGTTATCATTCAATGTGAAGCGTCATGTATAACCCTAAATAGATATGCTATACGGCTGTATTACATCTTTTATTATGTCCTGAGGAAATTGAGGATATCACTCAAAATCCAACTGACCACTGCTAAGTCAAAATCAGTGCCATACAAGATCTAGGAAGAGCCGGACTCCTAAGATCTTCTCCGTCCCCTGTCAGTACGGGTCCGCCACAGTGACACAAAAGGTCAAGCTGCTAACAGCCTAGTCCGTCCTTGGTACAGGTCACGACACTAGTGAAAGAGGTGGGTACGCATACCCTACCATCTGAGGTACAACCACAGTTGTCCTCTAATATCATCACATATATAATCACCGAGACACGACCGCAGCCGTTCTCAAACTAAGGGCTAGGTATGACCACAGTCATCCTCCCTAAACACTTGAATTCAGGATGACAAGCACCCCGCATACTCATCAGTATGCGCTCCGAGTTTCCCTTAGGAATACTCGTTTCACCATCTGGCAAGTTCTGACACTCAGATGGATCTATGGCACAGGACACTACATGATTAGAGTTGCACTTGATTAGTTATGCCAATTGGGTGAATTAAGGCTGCATCAAACAAGTGGACATACAAACCCTAATTCACTTCTAGCAAGCATATAAATATCAAAACCTGAAAAGATATAAAACATATGAAACATAATTTCTCATCTCATCATCACATGGTAATATTCACTTGCCATTCATGAGACTACACCAGTCATCATGCTATCACAGGATATAAATCCTTTTCACAATATTACAAGGTATCAACCCTTATCAACATAAGAGGAATACACCTCATTCAGGGCTCAATCATGCCCATGAAACATCTTGTTACTTCTTACTAAGTAACATCTAACCATATGGCTCACAAGGCCATTAAACATCTTGTCACCTCTCACTAGGCAACAATAACATATTAACTCATGTAATATAATAGTAACACCACTATTTCCTCCATAGGGTTAGGGTTTACTATTCACATCAATTAGGGTTTCATGTTCATTTTATCAATCCAACCCTAATATATTGTTCCATACATCTAGGAGCATCCATCGACATTCCAAGTATTTAATATTCTTATCATTTATCATTAAATGATCATCAAGACAAGGTATGAGTTTATCTCTCATCATTATCATGGTATGATTACATCATACTCATTTTAGCTTACTTATCAAGTATGTTAAACTCATTACATTTCATTGTGACAATTTACATAACACTCTCCTTATGTATCTTATCTAAAAATATTGGATTTGAGATGCATCAAGGTATATCAACCCTGAAATGCTAAATGTGATATCTTATCATGTCTCAATGTATCACTTCCCTCATCACTTCTATCTTACATGAGTTTATTAACTTATCTTATAATAAGGAATTTCACATCTTAATACTTTCATCCACCAACCTATCACCTTTACCATGATGTGCATAGATCACACACAAGGATTGTCCAACTATCTTCAATGATATGGACTCATCTCAAATTAAGGCATTGCTTGTTATAAGGTTGCCTATAGTCAACCACTTGAGATATTTCATCATTATAGGGTATTACTCATTATTTCATCATTAAGGTTTACTCATATCATTACCCAGACATTAGGGTTATGGTTTATCATCATATTGCCCATGATTAGAATTCCATGCACTATAGCCCAAATTTAGGGTTTTACATAGCTTTACTCTGTGTTAGGTTTAAGGTTTCATATGACATCACCCTCAATTAGGGTTTCACATGGAATCATCCTCAATTATAGTTTCTCAGGGAATCACCCTCAATTAGGGTTTCACTAATCATCCCAATTAGGGTTTCATTCAATTACCCATAAATTAGGGATTCATTATTCCTCCAATTAGGGTTTGGTATTTCATTACCTTAAATTAGAGTTACCCAAGTCATTACCCTTAATTAGGGTTACACTATTACCCTTAATTAAGGTTACACTATTACCCTAGATTAGGGTTTTACTCAGAATTTCCCTAAATCAGGGTTAGGGTTCGTTAACCTTCTCAATTAGGGTTTCTTGATCTCTTTACTAAGGATCCTACCCTAAATCACCATATGAATCATACTCATGTATGAATTCATTTCTATCATTCTCTCCACTTGATTTGGTTACATCAACCATCTGATCAAATACAAACAACTATGTTTGACATAGTATACTGAGTTATTGCTTCCATAAACAATTAGGGTTTGCTTAATTGAATAGCCTTCAACTCACGATTCCTTGGGAGTTAATCCCTCAAATTTGGTGAGTCATTAGAACACACCATTAGGAACAATAATCCCAAACATTCAATCCTTGGTCAATGCATTCAAACGGTCTTGAGACCGTTTACTCAAAAAGGTCAATTAAATCAGATTGAAAATCAGCACTTAATTCAATTAGGTTTCCCTAATTAATTAGGATTCAACTCACGATTCCTTGGGAGTTAATACCTCAAATTTGGAGGATCATTAACCAACATCATTATAAACAGGAATCCCAAACTGTCAATGCTTGGTCAACACACTCAAACGGTCTTGAAACCGTTTTCCCAAACAGGTCAAGTTGATCAGGTTGAAAATCAGCATTTAATTCAATTCGATTTATCTAATTGATTGGCCTTCAACTCACGATTCCTTTGGAGTTAACCCCTAAAATTTGGAGGGTCATTAGCCTACATAATTAGGAACAAGATTCCCAAACGGTCAACGCTTGTTCAACCATAACAAACGGTCTTGAAACTGTTTTCCCTAAAACGGTTTGCTGAAACCGCATAGCCAATCAATTTAAAATGATTTGGAATAGATATCAAGACCATTTGGCTTGGTACTTTTCTTTGGATAAGCATCTAGGATGATGTCATCATCCCCTTCCTTCGAACAACCAAGAACAGCAACCGTTCTTGATGGAAATTGCAGCAAGGAAACAAGTATGTATCAAATTGAAGAAAACTATCAACAAAGCATAATTGATTGATGCAATAGCAATGATTAAGGGTTTGAGTTATAAAACCCGCCTCCAATTGAGCTCCAAAGCTTCAAGCTCACGCCATTAATGGTGTATGAAGCTCTAGAAACTCCCCCTAAGCTCGTCCTCAAGATTTTGGATGAAAAAGTTGGCTAGGGTTGAAGAGGAGATCCAAATAAGAAGAAATCAATGATTTATTTTTGATTTCCACCATGGAATCAAGGAGAACGAAGGTCAAGGACCTTACCAACAGGTTGGGGTCGTCCTCCTTCTCCTCCACAGCTCCTTAGTCGTTTTCCAAGTAAGGGTAAAGAAAAGAATCCGAAATAGCCTTTGTTTTGGCTTGGTAAAGGTACTTTTATAAGAAAATTGATGAGAGAGAAAATGCATTATTAAAATGCATTAAATTCCAAAAATATGGCCGCCTCTTCCCCCTCAAATTCCCCTCAAAATCCTTAAGGACGAGGCTATCTTCATTGCCTCTTATTCCTCTTCATTATCCATCATTTAAAGAAAATCAAATTAAGCACCTTAATGCTTATTATATTAATATCCATATGTGAGTGGGTTTTCTTTTCCTTATAATAATGGTGAGTGGAATTTCACCTTCTAAGGATATTTTCGTTCCTTATCTTGGAAAAAGAACGTCCATCCTTATTCAAAATTAACCAATAACATTTTGGTTGAAGGCCCTTTAATTAATACATTCATTTTTGCCCTAATTTGAATTAGGGTTTCACTTATGATTAAATCTTGATTGTTTTAATATCAAGATTCTCTCTCCTCCAACTTAATTCAAATGAGGCACCCCTATCATTTTATTTGCTCTACATGATGACAAGGAACATTAAGGACCTTATTGAAGTGGTAATTTGCATATTGAACCCTAGGTTTTGGGTAAATTGCACATTACACCAAAACTAGGTTTTCATGCACATACATTGTTTTATCAGATCTTTCTTGGTATTCAGGCTTTCATAAGCCATACCTCAACATCATATTTACTCTAATGATGATTCAACACATGAGGAACATATTATCATGCACAATTTGCACTTAAACCCCTCAACTTGGGTAATTTGCACTTTAGTCCAAAACAGGCAAAACATTGATTTCAACAATGTTCAAAAAGGACTAGAATTGCAATATAAGTTCCTCTTGAACCCTAATTACCTTTCACAAGATAAGATTAAGCATTTAATCATCTTTCTTAATCAAAACACCTAGGGTTAAAGTATAACCCAGGTCAGGGGTGTTACACTGTCCTTCATCTACTGAAGGATTCCTGCCTCCTCGTCCGCGTCCACCTAAAAATGTAGTTCCCACGGGGGTGAGACAATTGTAAATTGCCCCAACGAGAGATATAACTCTCCGCCAGTAACATTATTATTGTAGCTTAAGAAGATAAATATGAACAGAGGAATCATATTTGTTTGACAACAATTAATTCAATGTCTAACAGAATAGAATATTATTCTTATCTAAAACATTGTAGTTATAACTTGAAAGAGCAACATGTCACTTATCCATTAAGGAATATGAAGAACATGTATAACATTTATTCACTACAGAATCATGTCCACAACATTAACTCTCTTCAGGCTTAGATCATATATCTAATGCTTGGCATTGTCATAGTGGAGTCATGGCTTGTAGCCATACTCTTTTCACAAAGTGTTGGGATCTTAATCCCTCAACTCACCAAGTATAGTTCCACTTCTTAACAAGTTCATCATCATGATTATAGAATCTGGGTATTTGAACCCATAATTCACCATAGGATACTTATTACCACTTATTAGGTAACTTATTACCTTCAGATCATCTGACCAAGGACATCATGATTCTTGGTACAGAATGTATTGCACATAGTACACAAAACTCAATGATTCTTACTACACAAAGCATATGAAGGCTTATAAATCCTATAAAACATTCTCAATAGACAAAGCATCATAGCCCATACCTGGCTATACTCCTCATCTCATCATCCCTGCATGATTAATATTCATGATAACAATTATAATGCTTTCATATCAGTATCTTACAACACTAAGCAATATCACTATTCCCTTTTTAGGGTTCATGCTTTTTCTTTCACATCAGTACCATATAACACTAAGTAATACCACTGTTGCCTCTTTAGGGTTCATGGTATCTCTTTTACATTATCACCCTTCATTAGGGTTTTCCATAATTAACCACTTGGGTTCTTAAGATCATATTATTAATGACCAGCCCTATTCCATTGTTTCTCATAGCTAGAAGCCAAAATAGATATCATAAGTATTCAAACATACTTATATATCCTCATCATTCATCATTGAATGTATTATCAACACAAAGTATGAGTTTCTCTCTCATCTTTATGAGAATATGATTGTATCATAGTCTATTGATTTGGATTAACCTTTTCATAAGGCGTGTTAGCCTACAATCATCAAGGTGTGTTACATCTCAATGTAACAATTAACATGACACATTTCATGTGTCATCCATTCCAATTATAATGGACTTATAACACATCATGATATATCAAAATTGGGGTGTTGGATGTGATATCTATCATACCTTGATGTATCACTTCCCTCAACACCTTCATCTTACTTGAGTTTATTCACTTAGCTTGTATTAGGGCATTTCTCATCCTAATACTTATGTACTAGATCATCACATTCATCATGCAATGTATTGGTCATGAATCATCTATTTAGAAAACACAACCATTGCCAATGATATGGACTCACCCTTGAGTCAAGGACTATTAATGTAAGGATATCCATAGTCAACCCCTCTAGGTATTTCATTTGTCAATACATTAATCACTATTCCATTAATAGGAATAGAATTTCCACAATTATAATTTGAGGTTCACTTAGAATCTCAAAAACATATATAGATTTCACCTAGGATCACTCTTCATTAGGGTTTCACATAACATCCTTCTATATTGGGGTTTCACCTAGTATTATGTGAAATTAAGATTTCACAACACATCACCCAGTGTTAAGGCTTCACATTAGCATTAATGGCACTACCCTATATTAGGATTTCATATACCTTTAGCCCATTTTAGGGATTAGGGTTTACCATTCACATCCAAGTGGGGTTTCTCTTACCTCATACCCAAATTAGGGTTAGGATGTACAACTCCCATTAAATTAGGGCTTCTTACATTGTTACACTAAGTTAGGGTTACATCATCACCCTAGATTTAGGGTTTCACTGAGCTTTGCCCTTAAATTAGGGTTTCACATAACCTTGCCCTAAATTAGGATCAAGGTACATCAATCTTTTCAATGAAGATTTCATGATCTCATATTATGGATCAAATCCTGATTATATGTTTGTTCATAATGAGAGAATTAGGGTTTATTAAATAAGCCATCATCTCTCCTAATCTTTCTCCCTCTCATCCTCTTTAGAGTGATAAATAATCCAAGATTAATCTAAGTCAACTCTTCACTTGAGTACACAAAGCTAGGGTTAACCTTCATAATCATCATGGGTCTACATCATTAATAATCAATTATCTAATTGACCTTTGATCATATTAGGTGTTCAAATGGTTTAACCAATTTGAAATTCAAAAAATCTTAGTCACTTAGGCCTCAAACGGTCTTAGTCACTTAGACCTCAAACGGTCTTAGTCACTTAGACCTCAAATGGTCTTGACCAATCAGACCTCAAACGGTCTTGGTTGAATACTCAAAACCGTTTAGTAAAGTTGAGGTTGAAACCGTTTACCAAAGTGAACCCTTGAAATCGTTTGCTAAAGCAACATTTTGAAACCGCATGAACTCAACTGGTTTGGGATCGTTTGGTCCCAAACGGTCTTGAGACCATTTGGTCCAAACCTCCTCAAAACCGCATGGACCAAAAATAGTCTCAATCAATCAAATTGAATTAGGGTTTCCAATGTTGGTTCCTTCAACCATTGGATTCATGTAACCAAAAATCAATTGGACCTATCACCATACTTTAATTGAGTTAAATAGGTCATCCTTCAACTGATTTGACCATCAATTGACCCTCAATTGGTCATCAATTAGGGTTTGAATCAATTGGATTAGGTTTGGAATCGAAGATCCTTCAACATTAATCAATGAGTAGCTAGTTACTTTAAAACTATTGGACCATCATCCAAATTGGACATGACCTGACCCCAAACGGTATTGAGGTCGTTTGGATGTCCTCCAAATGGTCTTGAGACCGTTTTCCCATGTCAACATTAAAATCTAAGTCAACCAATTAGGGTTTGGATCATTGGATTGATCACCAAATCAGCATTTGATTACACTTCAACTTAATACCATTGGATCTTCAAATGCCCAACCATACTCAACCCTAGACCTCCAAACGGTCTTGGGTGACCCTCAAATGGTCTTGAGACCGTTTGGGTGATTCCCAAATGGTTTTGAAACCGTTTGGGTCAATCAACCCAAAGCATCAACTTATTCAATTGGAAATTCAACACTTAGTCGATTAGGGTTTGCAATTAAGGAATCATTCACAATTGAAACCATCATATCAAGATCCAAGTACCACAACATATATCTTCAAATGATCAACCATCTCAAACGTCAACCATTCCAAACAGTTTGGAACCCAAACCACCAAACGGTTTGGTGAAACCGTTTGGACTCAACATTGAAACCGTTTGCCCTAGATATTTGGGGAGGTGTGTGCTTATGATGATGTCATCATCATCAAGCTCCAAACTCACGAAATCTTCTATGATTTCCATGGATATTGCATCAATCAACCAAACTTAATTTCGGAAATGTAGAAATGATCACCAATTGATAAGGAATTGATTGCAATAATAAAATTAAGGGTTCAAGTTATAAAACCCACCTCCAATTGAGCTTCAAATCTCCAAGCTCATGGAAACAATGGTGGATCCAAATCCCTTCACTATTCCAAGGCTCGTCCTCAAGCTTTGAGTGAAAAGGATTGGTTAGAATTGAAGAGGGGATCGAGTTATGAAGAATTCATTCATTGGTTTTTTATTTTCACCATGGGTTCAAGGTGAAAGGAGGTCAAGAACCTTACCAACAGGTTGGGGGTCGTCCTCCTAATCCTCCACAACTCCTTGGTCGTTTTCCAAGCAAGGTAAAAGAAAGGAATCTGAAAAAGCCTTTGTTTTGGCTTGGAAAGGGTACTTTTATAAGAAAATTGATGAGAGAGAAAATGTTTTATAAAAGTCTTTTAATTCCAAAATTGTTGCCACAAATTCCCCCTTGGTTTCTTACATGCAAAGTCATATCTATCCCACTGAGCTCCCTTCCATTATCCAAGAATTAAGGGAAAAGAAATTAAGCACCTTATCCCTTATAATAATAATTTCCATATTTGAGTGGAAATTCTTATTCTTATAATAATGGTGAGTGGAGTTTTCACCTCCTTGGGATATTTCATGGTCATTGAATAGATAAAGGACGTCCACACACATATGAATCCAACCATTTTAATTTTGGTTGAAGGCCCTTTTATTAATACATTTATTTTTGCCCTAAATTGAATTAGGGTTTCACTTAGGCTTAAATCTTGATTATTTTAATATCAAGATTCTCTCTCCTCCAACTTAATTCAAATGAGGCGCCCCTCTCATTTTATTTGATCTACATTATGCCAAGAAACATTAGGGACCTTATTGAAGTGGTAATTTGCATATTGAACCCTAGGTTTTGGGTAAATTACACATTACACCAAAACTAGGTTTTAATGCACAAACATTGCTTTATCAACTCTTTCTTGGTACTCAGGCTTCCACAAGCCATGCCTCTGCATCATATCCAATCTCATGATGCTTCAACATCAGAGAAACATTTTATTATGTGCAATTTGCAAGTTAACCCCTCAACTTGGGTAATTTGCACTTTAGTCCAAGATTAACAAAACAATATTTCAACATTATTCAAACAAGACCAAAATTGAAACATAACTTCCTCATGAGCCCTAATTACTTTTCATAAGATTATATTAAGCATCTACTCAACCTTATTAGGCAAAACATCTAGGGTTAAGCATAACCCAGGTCAGGGATGTTACAGTTAGCATCTTACCTTGCTCTTTCCTTGTTCATGCTAGCTTAGCTCTTTAATTTCTTTCTTGCCCTTCTCTTTCTTGCCTTAGTGTAGTTTGCACTTTTATACCTAGCTTAATCCTTTCTTGCTTGTTTAGCCTTAGTCTAGTCTAGGGTTAACATAGATTTCATTCTTGCCTTTAATTCCTCGTTTGTTCATAGTAGTTTAACAATCAAAACAACCTTCAAACCCTTAACCCTAGTCTTTATAGTAGGAACCTAGCCAAACTAACCTAGCTCTAGTGCCCCCTCTTTTTCCTGTGGATCGACCCTATACTTGCCACCTTCCTATACTATGACATGACCCCGTGCGCTTGCAGGTGTAGTTGTTTTAGTGTGAGTGGGTGTTGAGTTAGGTTTTATAAATATCAAAAGTGAATCCACCCATGTGCTTTCATCTGTGAGGTTGTATCCATTCAAAACTACAATTGAGTAGTGTGTAACACCATTGGCGGGAGCACACCATTTCTACATATGGTAAGGCACCAAAAGGATTTATTCCCTTATTGAAATCATATTCAAGGAACTATATATCTAAAATAGATGAAATTTTTTGAATAGATAAGTAGTAGAAAGGGAGATCTTGTGACACACTTGGTAGAAATTAAGTTTCCATGTTGTCTCTCTACTTTGTCTTAGTTATGTGTTAAACAATATGATTTTAATGTTTTGTCTTTCATAATTGGTCAATTGTATAGTTGTTTGCTCTGTGGTTTGAGAGGACCAGTTCAGGTTCATGGAGTCAATGATGATTATAATGACCTAGTTCACATATGTTTCTACCTTTTGTCTATTTCAACCAAAGTCAAAGTAGTGTTGCTCGAGGGCGAACAACATTCAAGCTTAGGGGATTTTGATGCACATGATTTCTCTATCGAAGTTGAGTCCTATTTAGGCATGTTTTCATAAGGATTTCTATCATATTCATGATTTTAATATACATTTTGCCTAAATTTCCGAAAATAGCTCTTGTGCATCAATTTAACCATTTTACATATATTTGGCTAGAAATTACTTTATTTTATTATTTTCTCGATACATTGCTTCTTTATGGAGGATTTGACCAAGCACAAATCGAAGAAAGTCGGTACGAGCGAGTCAGTACCGCCACCCAAGTTGATTCCACTGAACCTAGGCAGTGGCATCAACATGAGAAGGAGGGGAAGCGACAAAATACCAAAAGAAGGAATAAGAAGAGAAGAAGGGAAGCACCAAAAGATTCTCGATACCACCGATCGAAGTCGGTGGCACAGAGACTAGAAGCATTGAACCATAATAAATTGAGAAGTGGTTGCATCGACTTTCAAGTCGGTGGCACCGAGACCAGAAGCATTGGAACTGTAATAAATTGAGAAGTGGGTGGCATCGACTTTCAAGTCGGTGGCACCGAGACCAGAAGCATTGGAACTGTAATAAATTGAGAAGTGGGCGGCATCGACTTCCCAGTCGGTGGCACCAACATTTGTCTGACGACCAATACTTAACAAGGCATATCCAATGGTTTATTAGACAAGTGGTGATATGATTTTTCCTTTTTAAACTCAAGGAGGGAGCCACCAATAGCATCACATTGGAGATATCTCTTTTAGAGGCATCTCATCTAGCGAACATCCTTGGAGGAACCAGAGCCTAAGGAGAAGAAGAATGAAGATACTACAACAACCTTGTAGGGGGTTTTAATGGCTTTCTCTTCTTCCCTCCCTTCCTTTGATTCCTTGATTGAGCATGAGGGGATAAAACCCCATGTTTTAGGACCTGAGAGTAGCCCGGTGATTGGCTCTATACATGTTTATGTTTGATTCAATACAATTTACCATTGCTTCATATTTTAATAATGGAAAAGTTAATTGCCTTATTTATGATTAGTCACCAAAAGTATGTAATGGTTTGTTAATTGCAGTGAAAATGAGACTAATAGTTAGAAAAACCATGTCATCACATTTCGTAACATGTTGTGAAAGGGGACTAACCATTACGAAGCATTTGTCCAGAGATAGATCTTATCGTTTAGCCTTTTATGTTGATGCTGAGAAAGCAGATTAGTAACAAGGCTAAATAGTATGCTACACTACGAAAGTGGGTAGTACAAGCTACAAATGCTTAATCCACTAGGAAGTAAGATAAGTTATATTGATCTAATAGAATGTATGCATATGTTGACAATATGGTGAAATTGGTATCGTAAAGAATCCATCTATCTAATATTCCATTCACTTTACTTTCTACACTCTTTGTTCTCATTCTTAGTTTTAAATCACTCAATCAACTCCTTTTTTAGACCTAACTGGTTTGTTTCATTTCGTAGTAGTGTCTAGCAGTCCCAATTCCCCAAGTTCGACATTCATATCTCTTTCGGTCCATTTACCACTCCGACACATACACTTGTATTTAACATGCGCATTTAAGTCGTGTCACCTGCAAACTCTGATCGCAAAAGGCTCCACGCTTCTCAAGTACCCTCGCCAACCGAAGCACCGTGCAAGACCGATTCCGCGGAGAAACTAACCATACAACAAATGGAATCAACTCTTCAGAAAAATCTTGGACAATTTGCACCAAAAATCTAGAAGCCCCTTTTAAGTTTTGCCTATAAGTATTAACAAAGGACTTGTCTATAATATGCTAAAATTATAAAAAAAAATTGCATTGAAAACACTTGACATCCTTCTTAAGTCCTCTATTAGTAACGTGGATTTATGGTAAAGTTATGGAAAAAATTGCATAATTTTTTTTGAACGGACCTTCTTATATACTATAGATTCTTAAATCCGATATCTAAAATGATATCTAATTTCAGGGGCAACATGTGGATTATGGTGTATATGTCAATTTGATGCTGGCCAACTTCACATTGCCACGCAACCAACATGCCCCGATCCGAGCTGTCAGCTGTGGCGTAATTTTTTTAATTGGAAAATACCCACTGTAAGCGTACTAACGTGATGGTGCGGAAACAAGTTGGGGCGACACGGGCGGTCGGCATCTCAGAACGGAAAAGAGCCGTTGGGGCTGGGTCGGCGGATGCTAAGAAACGAGTAGCCGTTAGCGACCTGACCTAAACCCTAACCACCGGCTATCGACAATAAAAAGGGAGAGCAGACGGACAACATCACACACAAACGATCTGCTGACTCTCTCTCTCGCCTTCTCCGTCCTCTTTCCCTCCTCCTGGACTTCCAGGCGTACTCCATCTGCTGCTTCTCTCTCTTCTCCGCCTGAAAGTCGGTGGGGGGGAAATCTGTGCTCTTTGCCCGTTTCGTTCCTTTGCAATATACGATCTTATACTTGTTTGAATTTAGGTTCTTTTTAGCTTGCTCTAACATTTCTTGTTGCAGGATTCGGCGTTTTACTGTAGTTCTCCGTTCTTCTTCTTTCGGTTGATTTCGTTTCCGCTCTTTGCCTGCCCTCTATTCTCTGTTTGTTTGTTTTGTTTCTTGGATTGCCATGGACGCAGGTGCAGGATCAGCTTTCTCTTCTTCGTCCGTCTCCGGCCAAAAAACCACCGGGTCCAGGTATCGCAACCCCCTTCAGGAAGTCGCCGCCGCAAGGTACCTGCCCGCTTCCACATCGTCGTCGATGACGACTCTGCACGCCCACTGGAAGAAGACTCCGTCTAGGCAGAACGTAAGAAGATTTTTCATTTTTCAATTTGTTCCTATATGGCGGCTTCTGTTTCAGTAAAATTCAGCATTCGATCTTGTCGATTTCCGACTCTGATCTTCAATTGCTCCCGCGCAGTGTGACAGATTCATCCCTGATCGCTCCTCGATGGACATGGACGTCGCTCACTTCTTGCTCACCGAGACCAAGACGGAGAAGGAGAACGCGTCCCCGGCGAAGGAAGCCTACAGGAAACACCTCGCCGAGACTATGCTGCAGAACAGGACCCGGATCCTCTCGTTCAAGAGCAAGCCCCCTGCTCCTGTCGACGGGTTCCTACAGAGCGCGTTCATTGACCACGCCTCTTCGACTCAGCCTAAATCGGCAAAGCAACGCAGATACATACCCCAGGTAAGGCATTAAAGATCGAGTCTTGTTTACTTTCACCGGTTACCCTACATCACGGCCTACTGCTTTGCTAAATTCGCATTACAATTGAGCATTTGTATAGTAAATCTCATGTTTCCCTTGCCTTTTTCAGTCTGCTGAAAGAACTCTAGATGCTCCCGAACTGGTGGACGACTACTATCTGAATCTGCTCGATTGGGGGAGCAGAAACGTCCTCGCAATCGCTCTGGGCAACACGGTATACCTCTGGGATGCTTCCGATAGCTCTACCTCCGAGCTCATGACCGCGGACGAAGACAACGGCCCGGTCACCAGCGTCAACTGGGCACCCGATGGTCGCCACATCGCAGTCGGTCTGAACAGCTCCGACGTCCAGCTCTGGGATTCCACATCTTGCCGACTCCTGCGGACTCTCAAGGGAGCGCACAGCTCCCGCGTCGGGTCACTGTCCTGGAACAACCACATCTTGACCACGGGAGGAATGGACGGCCTGATCGTCAACAACGACGTCAGAGTGAGATCACACATCGTCCACACCTACCGAGGGCATCAGCAGGAGGTCTGTGGTCTCAAGTGGTCTGGATCCGGTCAGCAATTGGCAAGCGGAGGCAACGACAACCTCCTTCATATTTGGGATCTTTCCATGGCCTCTTCCACTGCTCCTCCGAACCAGAACCAGTGGCTCCACAGGTTTGACGACCACATGGCGGCCGTCAAGGCACTGGCCTGGTGCCCTTTCCAGAGCAACCTGCTTGCTTCCGGCGGTGGTGGTAGCGACCGCTGCATCAAGTTTTGGAACACCCACACCGGGGCTTGCCTCAACTCCGTCGATACTGGATCACAGGTCTGTTCTCTGCTGTGGAATAAGAACGAGAGGGAGCTTCTCAGCTCCCACGGCTTCACGCAGAACCAGCTGACGCTGTGGAAATACCCTTCCATGGTTAAGATGGCTGAGCTAACCGGCCACACTTCAAGGGTTCTATTCATGGCCCAGAGCCCTGATGGTCACACGGTTGCTTCTGCCGCTGGAGATGAGACCCTGAGGTTCTGGAATGTGTTTGGAGTCCCTGAACCACCAAAACCAGCAGCTAAGACCGCTAACACGGGCACTCTCTCTGGGTTCAATCACATTAGGTAATTTACCTCTTCTCCAGACATCAGTTGAAGCGGAGCTTTTATCACAGTTGGAGAGGGGGGAACTATCTAAAGTGTGACGAGCCACAGCTTCCGATTCAGGTAACGGTGCTTTTCATAAATAACAACAACAATAACAAATCATATAATATCAGTTAGTAGATATTGAGTCACTGAAAACTGACCAACAGATTTCATGTACAGGCGCTGGTGCACATGAAGAGCGCCTGGTCTTTTCACATCTTTGTTTGTGTTATACTTTTAGGTGAGCAATCGTCCAACAATCGTGTTTTTTCTTCTACTTTTGTGTGACTTCCAACAATCCTGTTTTTTCTTCTACTTTTGTGTGACTCTATTGAGCCCAATTTGAGACTTACAAGGTAAAACGTAAACTAATGTGGTAGTTCTTTTGATTACTCCCTTTTCAGACGACCACCCGTTTGTTTGCTTCCGATCAAATTATGTAGCACTTTCTTATTAAAACTTTCAAACGGTAATTTATTTTTACTTGTTTTCTGTAGATATTTTCACAGTAATTAGGCATTCCACGGTAGCCTGTTTTCTTATCTGATCTTAACATTCTGTGCGACCAACCTGATGACTTGGAAACCAAATATCTCATTTGCAGGGTAAATCATGTTCACATATCTTGCCCATGCAATTTTCTAAACCATATATCTGTAGACTGGCCTAACAGTTCTTTCTTTTCCAAATTTTCCCAGACTGCTTCGGGTGCCATTTTCAGTCATGCAAATTCGCATTGCGCCAGTGAGATTCTCACCGGAAGCATCGTTCGGAGTTTAAAGTCCCCGGAAGTTGCTTACATTCTCTGAATGAGATCATTATGTGGACTCCCAAATAGAAACCTACCATGGACGTCGCTTGCAACCCGAGATCCACTTTGAGGTGTACCTAATGAAGCTGATACAAGTTACCAATAGACGGACCTGCACCTTCGTTCAGTCTGTCTTCGGAGATGGAGTTGAACGTACATGACTTCTTTCAGTCTGTGTCTTCGGAGATGGAGTTGGACGATCTACACGCCTTCTTTCAGTGCGTCTTCGGAGCTGGAGTTGGACCTACATGTGTAGTAGTCATTCCTTTCATGTATTTACCTCCTCATTATTCTTTGTGATCTTCAATAGAGGCATGTTCCTCCTGTGACTTGGATTGAATCATCTAATGAAATACATTTTTTTTTTCTTCTGCTCTATCATTTTCTTCCAATAGAAAGTTTCAGATTTCCTGAGTTATATCAATTTTTCCTTGTTCATTCCGCAGTCTTTGAGTGACATCATTGAGTACGTTTTGATGCACATTAACAGCTGCATCCAATATGTATATGCGTTGCTCTGACTGCCTAATGAGAAAATCAGTTTAAAAAAACCTTCACCGTCATAAAAAGTCCACATTGCCTGCCCAACTCCCCCGAGATCGCAGTGTTGCAAGTTTGAATCATCCCTACCAACAGCAACAAAAAGCTGTGTAAAAAATCTTTGGGGGTGGCCTTGTACAATAAAGTTCTTTTTAAGACGAATTAGGCGGGAACGATGCTTGCACAATCATGGAAACATAGATCAAAATTGGTAAACTCAACAGGGAAAATGATGGTCGGTTGGTTCAGCTGAAAGTCAATTACGAGAGTTTGTATTTGTGACAGAAAAGGTAATAAAAACGGTGTATAAACAACAAATTATAATCTTACGACATGTTACCAAGTAGCGGCTTTCATCCTGGTAGTACATGTTAAAATTGGTTATGCAATTAACAGTGACAGGTAGATCTAAAATAAGAATCGAAGAACAAACGAAGCAGGAGAATAGAAAACAGAACTTAGATTCGCAAACCACATCAACGAACGTGTTACTTAAAGAAATCTGTGCCCGACAATCCTCGCGGATAGACACCGTTCTCCCAGTCTTGATCCGGCACGAACCTGGATTATTGCACGTCTTGCTCGCGCACGTTGCACTGCTATCAGTGCAGCACAGCAACCGCAGACACTACCGCCTGACAGTTGCGTCTTGAGGACAGGAAGGAGGAGTCGCACTTTGCTCAGGAGGACAACTCCACAAAGCAACTCCGGGGACAACGACTCTCGCACTCGGGATTAGGGCTCACAAAACACACGGCGGCAGAAGACTGTTTTCGGTATGTTTAACCCTAACGACCGGAAGCGTATATATAGCAACGCACGTCCCTAATCCTATTCCCAGTGAGACGCAACACTCGGTTGCTCTTGTACACAATACGGAATAAACCGTAAAAGAGAAACACTTTCTAATTAGGATTTAAGAAATCCGAATAAGAAAGCAACAATTAATTACACGAGTAATTAATTACTTAGTTGTATCCTAGTGCAAAAAGAAGACGGAAGACGGAAGACATTCTCCACAATCCACAAGCCACAAGCCCGAGCCCGGCCCGGCCAGGCGAGGCGAGGCGAGGTGTGGCACGCGCGCGCGTGCGTGCGTTGTGATGTGGCAATCCCTAGGAAGGAGGTGAGCATACCTCCTTCCTAGGACTCCTTTGGACACTAGTGCCCCATGTGATCCTACATATGAGGACTACAAAAGTTCTAGGTGTGAGCAATATGGGATAAAACTTCTTTGCCATTTGCACTAGAAACAACATTACATTCTCACATGTACTTGCTGCACTATATTGGGCTTAACCCATGCTAAATAAATGCTTTGCTACAGTAACACCACTACAGTAATTACTTGCTACAGTAATTACGGGTGCTACAGTAACAACAAAAGTCATTTATCTAACAATCCCCCACAAAGTCCAATGTGTAGTGTGCTCTACCATTCAGTCCTCCATACTGTACTTTCAGCAGATACCTTTCGGTTTGAATCTACCTGAGTTATCCAACTGTGACTCCTGTAGGAACTAGGTGAACAAAAGTCTTGAACCTGAACCTTGGGTACAAGAATATATGTTGGTAACAACACAATAAAGACATGGTAGTAAAGAAAAATAATGCATTAAGGCCATGCATACAAAATTTTATATCATAATTGATAACAGAGAACAACCCGATTCTCCTGTTGCGGCCTACACAACATCAATCACTTAGCTGGAGTCTCCAAGGATGTACTGCTAACATCCTGTCCTAAGACTTGACACCATTAAGAGACTACTCTCTTACTAACTTGTAGTCATGACACTAACAGGTTTCCCAGGGAATAGACACACAGATGCAAAAAACATCAAACAAGAATACATAGTGTCATCCGATTTACCCGACAACTTGTTATTACCACATTGAACCCAATTTGTGGGATCTCCACTCTTTTGGGTTGGGTTGCTACTGCCTGCAAATCTATAGGGGTTTCAGTCCCATCCCCAACCTAGATTTTCCCACTAAAGCCAAGGTAAGACCTTTAGTGAAAGGATCAGTTGTATTATCTTTGGTACCAACATAGTCCACAACCACGACCCCATTAGACACTAACTCCCTTACATATTTTAATCTGACTTGGATGTGTCTACGCTGTTTTTGATTGTACTTGGAACTCTTTATCTTAGCAATAGTTGTAGTGCTATCACAGTGAACTGAAATCGCAGGAAGCGGCTTCATTACCATAGGTAAACTAGACATAAGTCCATGTAGCCATTCAGCTTCCAATCCAGTTTCATCTAAAGCACACAACTCTGCCTCAAAAGTGGACCGAGACAATATGGTCTGTTTCTTAGACCTCCAGGAAACAACTCCTCCTCCCATGAGGAATACATATCCTGAGACACCATTACTCTCAGAATTCACGGCAATCCAGCTTGCATCACTATATCCTTCGACTACAGAAGGATGTTTACCATAATGCAGCCCAAGGGAACGTGTTCCCTTAATATACCTCAGAACTCTGTCAAGAGCTTCCCAATGGGTCTTGTCGGGACAACTGGTGTATCTACTTAACTTGTTCACGACAAACACAATGTCTGGACGTGTACAGTTCATAAGATACATCAAACTTCCGATAATCTGAGAGTATCGTAATTGAGACACTGGAACTCCAGTTTCATTCTTGAACAAGGGCTTGGATGAATCATATGGAGTCTTAACAGGTTTACGTGATGTGTACTCAAACCTCTCCAGTATCTTCTCAACATAGTGAGACTGAGAGAGAGTTATACCATCAGTATACCTTATGATTTTAAGCCCTAAAATCACATCAGCGACACCCATATCTTTCATCTCAAACTTTCTACACAAGAATGACTTTGTCTCTTTTACTACTTTCATATCGGAACCAAAAAGCAGAATATCATCGACGTATAAGCATAACAAAATGAATCCATTATCGACAATCTTGCAGTAGAGACACTTATCAAATTCATTAGAAATAAAGCCAAACGATGATATCACATAATCAAACTTCTCATGCCATTGCTTAGGGGCTTGTTTCAAGCCATATAATGACTTAACAAGTTTACACACTTTGGACTCATTCCCACGACCCACAAATCCCTCAGGTTGTTCCATATATATCTCTTCTTGAAGATCACCGTGTAAGAATGCGGTCTTCACATCCATCTGATGAATATAGAGATTATAAATGGAAGCCAATGCTATAAGCACTCAGATTGTGGTCATACGGGAAACATGTGAATATGTATCAAAATAATATATTCCTTCCCTTTGTGTGTAACTCTTAGCAACTAACCTAGCCTTATCACTACAACAAAAATACCTTTTAGCGTCGGTTGTTTAACCCCCTTTGGCGTCGGTTTCCGAGCGACGCCTATGTGGGCGCCGCTAAAGGTCGAACACTTCGGCGTCGGTTTTTTAACCGACGCCTATTTAACGTACAGGCGTCGGTTGTTTATTGAAAAACCGACGCCAAAAGGGTTCGCGCCACAGAAAACGGCGTCATCTAGGACACTTTCTGCGTCGGTTATCTACTAAAAGACCGACGCCTATATGGAATATAGCGTCGGTGTTCAATTAATAACCGACGCAGAAAGTGTCCTAGATGACGCCGTTTTCTATGGCGCGAACCCGTTTGGCGTCGGTGATCAACTAAACAACCGACGCTATATGTATTATAGGCGTCGATTTTAGACTAACAGCTGACGCCATTTCCAGTACGGCCGTGGCCACATGAGGCGTCGGTTTTTTTCAAAAAACCGACGCTGTAGGTCTTTGCTGACGGTTTTCTATAAATAACCGACGCCTATATCTGTTTTATTTTTCATATCAATTTGCAGGCCTGCTGTGGCTGGTCAGTAGGATGAGAACCTGCAGTTCAGTTTTCTGAACTGCAGGTTTACGACATCCATTGATATCAGCCTACAAACAGGCCACAAACCTGCAAAATTAACAAAAAAAATTTCACACAAGTAGATACATTCAGACATCAATTCAATTCTCACATTCACACATATAGAAACATTCAAATACATGTATTAACATTCGAAAATATTCATTTACAAAGTATCATTCATTATCACTATCAACATCCCAATTATATCTTACAATTGCCACTGCTTGTATGACTTTTGCCCATTCTTCTCTTATTTCATTTAATGCTTCCATCGTATATGGAGCATGTATATTTTTTAAGCGTTTACCTATAGTGTGGTCAGTTTTAAACACCTACAAAGAGAATGATGTATATATATAAGTAATAATATAAAAATAAGATTGATATATTTCATACTAACTAATGAGACTATATATAATACCTCATGTATGGTATCGATGTCCAATGCGGCATGTTGGATAATCATCTGTATAAATTGCATCACATAGTATGCGCATGCCCAGCCGTTGTCTTGTGTAGCGCACTATAAATTGAAACATATAAAATAATACAACTAAGCACAATTCACATCAATAATATATACATTGGAGTCGGGAACTTACTTGTACGTTCTGCCAATTTATTGGCTAGTTCTTTTTCCTTGGGACCGTTCCTCCAACCTTTTTGAATGCATCTAAACCCCTACATGTTAATATAACACAGTAAATTGCATAAGTAAATAGTAATGTAATAACAGATGTTAACAGATACAAAAATGAAATATTTCTCACTAGAATAATGGCATTCTCATTACGTGTCCAATTTTAGTGTTTCATGTACTTCCCGCGGGATCTAGATAATAAACAGTGAACGTCCCGGGGACAATAACTAGTAACTCCCAATGTCTACCGCTAGAGGTAAAAAGTTAACAATTAATAACTCAAAATACACAATAAAAATGGAATTTTCTTAAGTCCAAATTATAAACAAAGTAAACTTACTTGACATTGAATGGAGCTATTATTATCGTCTTCTTTTGCTGACCAAAAATTATAAAAGCATATATACAGTATTGTTGAACACTATCATGGTCTTTAACTACCATACTAATCAATGATGGAATCAAAAATCCCACATGATCAAATGCAAATTGTTTGCATTGATCTTCGACTAAGTAGCTGCAAAACATTTATTACGTATGCATTAATATATAAGAAACCAGATCACCGGATCTTACACAAGGTATATGGATGTATAAACAAGATCTCACCTTATCCATGTCTCTATCATTGATGTATTCAGCCAAGCCTACATAAATAGCTCAATAATATCTTGTATAAATAAAGAGCTATCGTATGATTGACCTGCATAATCTGCATCTAAAGAAACAATTATAGGGCAATGTATATTATGTGCCCGTAGCCAACATGCCATTTCCCTACAAGCAGGACCTAACGGGTATGTTATGTCAGTTGGAACCCAACTTGGTAATGCGGGAAGTGGAGGTGGAGGCCTAGGTGCTCCTGGTGTCTTCTTTTTAACCTGTATATATAATTTCAGATCAGTTGACCTCATATATACACATTAACAGTCTAAATCAATGTAAATTTATCTTACAATTTCAGTAGTGTAGACGACATCTGCTTTGGGCCACAATATGACCCTGCCTTCTGCCTCAGCAAGTGTATCAATATCCGGGTGGGGATATGGCAATGTAGCTTCCCTCCAATCGGGTAACACACGTAATGGGCCCACACGAATGTAGCCCTGTGGCATTGGAGTCCCGTGAAACTTTTCCCCAGGAAGGGACGGGTAAGCCTGCGCCTCTGCAACAACATAGTCTTGCATTCTTAAGCGGCATGGCTTCAATGCCTACAAATTTACGTAAAGAATGTTATACATATATACATATCATCTTGAAAAGACTAGCTACAATGTCATAAACAATACTTACAGCAGACGTATTAGGCGATGGGTCTCCAGGATTACTCGCAGTCTGTGCATCAGGAGAAGAGTGGGTCGCCATAGGCTGATTGGAAGCCTGAGATGCCTGCCACCGCATCAATTCTTCCTTGACCTTCTCAGCAACCACATCGTTGACCTTCTTAGCAACTATATCCTCGACTCTCTTATTCTCCTATACATGGATAAAAGAAACATTAGCTTCTTATTATTGAATTTCCTTTTGCAGTAACATTCTAAAAAAAGAATAGGTTACCTCTTCTTGAGAAAGTCCCGCTCTGGGTTTGCGCTGGGATGGCCCAAAGAATGCTTTGATGCCCACACCAGCACCTGCACCCCTAACACGTCCAGGATGCTTTGGGTTACCCAGAGCAACTGTCAATTCATCCCTTGTGCCCTGAGGGATGAACGTGCCTTGTTTCCTCTACTCGTGCAGCTCCCGCTAATCACCATCAACAGAAATTGGTAAGTTAACACCACAAATAATCAATATTCAAACGATTGCTCTAAGAGTTGTATTTTACCATTTTCGCAGCCGCCTCAGCAGTTACAGGTTTCTTTATTTCACCCTTCTTGTTTTGCCTCCCAGCTATCCAGATATCATGGCGAGGCATGGGTGTGGTAGACTCCTGAGTAGGAGCAAACTCCTGAGTAGGAGCAGACTCCTGAGTAGCCGCAAACTCTGCCTGTAGTCTTTGACGAACGCTTGCATAGCCTTTTGGACCCATAGTGTGGTCATGCACATTCAGTGCACGCCTTGCTTTTTGTGCGTCACTGAGGGCCTAGTTAGTATGCACATTAATGATTTGGTTAGTAGCACCAAATGTTAATCTTGAATAGGTGAATACAATGTATATTAATTAAATTGGGAGTGACGCCTAATACCTTGAATTCTTCAGATTTTCTTGATGCAACAAAATTGTCCCAATCTTCTTTGTCCAAGAAGTTCCATTGTTCAAGGGCTGACTTCTTCTTCTTATCACCCTCTTTTATGTATTCTCTGTTCAGATTTGTCCTATAATTCCTAAGCATCTTTCCAGCGCGTTGCATCACACTTTTACGATGCAACTTCTCATCCAATGCAAATAGATTCTGTAAAATAGAAATGTTATTAACTAGTATCCAAAATAGAATTGCAAATAATAGAATTTATAATCTACAAAATAGAATTGCAAATAATAATAACTCACACATAAATCCTTCCATATCAAGTCTTTTTTCCCCTGAGTAACTTTATGCCAATTATCATACTTAACACCACAATGGCTCCGAGTGGTACACCCAAGATAGTTTACAAAATTATTGCGGTTCACTCCAATTGCATTTCCTCCATTATCAAACTCCACAACCAATTTGGATCCACTGCCACTTAGCGCTATTAACTTCTTCAACAGAGTGATGCCCCTTTTCTTGTTAAGTGTTTGGTGCTGCGCATCAAGTTGCTCCAGTGCTTCAGTGGGTACATGTGCATCATCAACCTAAAATTTGACAAAAATAAACACACTGAATTAGCCCAATATAGAAATATAGGATATATGACATAACTAGAAGATAATGAATTTTATAGAAATACATGATATGTTTT
The DNA here is from genome assembly GCA_963693085.1 of Alisma plantago-aquatica. Lineage (NCBI taxonomy): Eukaryota > Viridiplantae > Streptophyta > Magnoliopsida > Alismatales > Alismataceae > Alisma > Alisma plantago-aquatica. The sequence continues at coordinate 701,922,076 of OY856412.1, read as the reverse complement.
TAGAACTTACATTGGTATCCTCGCCATGCTCGTCATGGACAGCATGCTCATCATGGACTTCATGCTCATCATGGACATCATGCTCATCATGGTCAACCATCTGAAAATGTCATTAAAAAGGCAAACATTTAGCATTTGTATTAACTAGAAAAAGGCAAACATTTAGCATTTGTATAAACATACATGTCTCTAAAATTGTGATCTTTTATCAATTAACAATCCTTCATTGTGATCTCCGCGCACATATAAGTCATCATTAGCTTCAATATTTTGTGGAGTTGGCAACCCAACTGAGAATGGACTGGAGTCATCATACTTATCATAGTACTCTTCTTCATCTATAAGATCTTCAATGAACTATCTTTTACCATGAAGAACAACCGACCATTTATCATTTGCAGGATCATCGATATAGAATATTTGTTTCGCCTATGATGCCAATATGAATGGTTCACCCTTCTCGCCAATCTTTTCAAAGTTCACCAAAGTGAAACCCAATTCATCCACTATAACTCCTTTGGTGTTATCAACCCAATTACATTTAAAGAGCGGAATTTTGAAATCTATGTAGTCAAACTCCCAAATGTCTTCAATGACACCGTAATATGACATTTTAGCTTCACGTGGACTCTTATCCTTTGCACTTGCAAAGTACATAGTCGACGCTTGAAGAGTGACCCCACTATTTTGGACGATACTCTTATCATCTTGGTGCTTTGTGTAATATGTGAATCCATTAATGTCAAACCCTTCATAAGACATAACATTCAGTTTAGGTTTAAAGGTGAGGCATTTGATAGTTTCTGTAATATCATTTGGTGTTTGAGATAGTTGATGTAAGACTTTATCTTCAAACCACTTAGTAAAAGTCTTATTATGCTCTCTAGCAAGCCACCTTGAACTTGCTCGAGGATGTTGTCTCTTTATGAAATTGGTATGTTCCTCAATATAAACACTCACTTCGTCCATATTGTGTAAAATATACAAGTGAGCTTGTTCCAACTGCTCACGACTGATTACTTTCACCCGTGATCCCAAAATTCCTTTGCCCTCCTCAATATTCTTGTCATTATCAGGAGTGTCATTACCACTGAGAAAGTCATTGCAAAAATCCATAACCTCTCTCGCCACATAACCTTCAATAATACTCCCTTCAGGCCGATAACGGTTTCGAACATCGCCTTTAAAAACACTCATGTATCGTTCAAAGGGATACATCCAATGCAAGAAAACTGGTCCCAACATTTTCACTTCCCTAGTCAAGTGGACAACAAGATGTACCATGATATCAAAGAACGAAGGAGGGAAATACATCTCAAGCTGACATAGGGTAACAACCACTTCTCTTTGCAAATTATCGAGAGTATCAGGGTCAATAACTTTGCTGCATAGACTGTTGAAAAAGAAACAAAGTCTGGTAATTGCAAACCTTACATGCTTCGACAATATAGATCGAATTGCCACGGGCAATATTTGTTGCATTAGAGTGTGACAATCATGAGATTTAAGACCTATCAACTTCAGATCTTTCATTGATACCAATCTACGGATGTTGGATGAGTAACCATGTGGCACCTTAACATTTACCAAGCATTCACAAAAAGTTTTCTTCTCCTTTCTAGACAACGTGTAACAAGCGGGAGGTAAGTATGTTCTTTTATTACCCATTTCACGTAATTCTGTTAATTCTGACCTTATTCCCATTTCACGTAGGTCCAGTATGGATTTTATCCCATCTTTAGTCTTACCTGGTATATTTAACAGAGTACCAATGATGCTATCACAGACATTTTTCTCAACGTGCATTACATCGATACAATGCCTGACTGTCAAAGAAATCCAATAAGGAAGATCCCAAAATATTGACTTCTTCTTGAATGAAGAATTGTCTCTCCGTGTGGCCATACTACATTGTGATTTCTTACCAAATTCATTGACAATGTCTTTTACTCTTTCATAAACAACATCCCCTGGTATAGGTTTAGGTGCACTTCGTTCATCATTCCATCCATTGAATGCTTTGCGCTTCCTACGATACGGATGGAATTTTGAAAGAAACCTTCGATGACCAAGATATACAGTCTTGCCGCCATGTTTTAGTCTTATTGAATCCGTATTTTCTTCACATATAGGACACACTTTAGCTCCTTTGACACTATATCCAGACAAATTCCCATATGCTGGAAAGTCATTAATAGTGCAAAACAACATAGCGTGCAAACGGAATGTCTCTCTTGCTGAAGCATCATAGGTCATCACACCTTCAGCCCAAAGTTTCTTTAAGTCATCAATCAAAGGTTCAAGATAAACATCGATATCATTTCCGGGTTGTTTAGAGCCCGATATCAACAACGACAACATAACATACTTATTTTTCATACACATCCAGGGAGGAAGATTGTATATAACAAGCATGACTGGCCAAGTGCTATGTTGGCTGCTCAATGTCCCGTACGGATTCATCCCATCTGTACAAAGCCCAAGTCTTAGATTCCTATCTTCTTCACCAAATTTGGGGTACAATAGATCAATCTTCTTCCACTGTGGGGAATCAGACGCATGTCGTAGGATCCCATCATTATTTTTCTTAACATCTGCATGCCACCTCAAATTCTTCGCATCTTTCGGATTTGCAAACAAGTGTTGAAACCGTGATATTATAGGTAGATACCACAACACCTTGACAGGAGAACCAGTTTTGGACTCCCCCTAAGTCGTCAATTTATACCGTGACGCACCACATTTTGGACAATCTTTCAAATCTACATAGTCCTTTTGAAATAATACACAATCATTCGGGCATGCGTGTATCTTCTTGGCCTCCATTCCCATTGGGCACAACATTTTCTTTACCTGGTATGTTGAGATTGGCAGCTCGTTTCCTTCAGGAAGCATTTCTTTCAACAAAGTCAACAATGAAGTGAAGCTTTTGTCACTCCATCTATTGTTAGCTTTCAACTTATACAATCTCAACGCAGCGCTAAGCTTCGTAAACTTAGCACATCCTGTGTATAACGGTATCTCAGCATCATGCACAATGTTTCTAAAGATAGGAGGTGGATCGGTGTGCTCTACCCTACAACTATCCAGCATCACATCAACGATGTCTGCTGGAACTGGTTCGTTCACATTTACGTCATCAGAGGCAATTTCTTCTTCCACCCAAGAACTGCTATCGACATCTACTGGTTTCGATTTTGAAATCTCTCCATGCCAGTGCCATTCTGTATAGCCTTGTACAATCCCGTTGCACATGACATGACTTTTGATTTCCTCACCAGTGTTGACTTTCAAGTTGTTACCGCAATGCCTACATGGACAGTAGAACCTATATGTAGGTTTTTTCCTATGTTCCTCGGCAAATCTAATAAACTGATCAAGACCAGATATAAACTCTGGGGTGCAACGATTACAAATGGACATCCATGATCTATCCATTCTATGATCAAAGAGAAAATAAGTATATATTAGGAAACAAGTATATATTAGGAAAAGATTAGGGTATACACTTACATCCTAAGTGTATAATGTGATGTCATTCTTATATATAATAAATGTGTACCACCTATCCTAAGTGAGATTAGGTGTTCAAGAACAGTCCCAAACCGGGGACTATCCAAGATTTACTCCTAATGAGTCAATCTTGGACGGGTTTCTAGGCCAAAAAACACATTTGATGTCATTCTTATATATAATAAATGTGTACCACCTATCCCATCCTTGAACACCTAATCTCACTAGTAAGTGTATAATGTGTATTGGGTTTTCAAGAAAATTTCGGCAGCATTTCCCCGCTGTTCTCTAAGTACATATGTACTTAGAGAAAAAATGGGGAAATGCTGCCGAAATTTTCTCGAAAACCCAATACATGTTATACACTTACATCCTAAGTGAGATTAGGTGTTCAAGAACAGTCCCAAACTGGGGACTATCCAAGATTTACTCCTAATGAGTCAATCTTGGACGGGTTTCTAGGCCAACAAACACATTTGATGTCATTCTTATATATAATAAATGTGTACCACCTATCCCATCCTTGAACACCTAATCTCACTAGTAAGTGTATAATGTGTATTGGGTTTTCAAGAAAATTTCGGCAGCATTTCCCCGCTGTTCTCTAAGTACATATGTACTTAGAGAACAAACGGGGAAAGGCTGCCGAAATTTTCTCGAAAACCCAATACACATTATACACTTACAACCTAAGTGAGATTAGGTGTTCAAGAACAGTCCCAAACCAGAGACTATCCAAGATTTACTCCTAATGAGTCAATCTTGGATGGGTTTCTAGGCCAAAAAATACATGTATGTGTTGTCATTCTTTACAAAAATTTTTCAATTCCAATAAAATACATAGTTACATATATGCATGTTCATACAATCATTATAATATAATTAGATTTGGGACAAAACATATTAGAATTTATACATAATTCCAACTCTAATCAAATACATTACATGCATTTTTATCACAACAATTTAATCGATGCAAAAAAAGTAGAGAATTAAGGACCAACCTTGTCAGAGGGAAGAAGGCAGAGGCTCCGGTGGCTCTGGCTGGAGGAGTAGCTAGCAGCGATGGCGGTGGAGGAGCAGCTAGCAACGACAGCAGTGGAGGCTGGAGAAGTTGTTACGGAGGCGCGACGGCGGTGGAGGAGCAGCTAGCAACGACGACGGTGGCGCGGCGGCGGCTGTCGTGGAGGCTGGAGAAGGCGGTGGTTGCGGCGGCGTGGCGGCAGCGCTGGTTGCGGCGGTGGTTGCGGCAGTGGTTGCGGCAGTGGTTGCGGTGGTGGTTGCGGCGGCGCACAAATCGGCGGCGTGGTCGGGCGACAACAGAGAAGAAAGGGGGAAATCGGCTCGCGATGAAACAGAAGAAAGGGGAAGAGTCGGGTGATCGTGGGATATTAAGTTCACAAATAACGTCGGTTGTTTGAATAACCGATGCCTAAACATCTTCAACGTCGGTTGTTGGAAACAACCGACGTCCAATTGGACAATATTTACACGAAATTATTTGGCGAGAACCACTTTCAGCGTCGGTTATCAACGGATAACCGACGCTGAAAGTGACACTTTTCGCGCAAATTTTCATCACCCATAGGCGTCGGTTTCTATCTAAATAACCGACGCTGTATGTGACACTTTTTCTTTTTGCTCAAAAATTGGATTTCGCGGGCGACTTTAGGCATCGGTTTGTTATAAACAACCGACGCTGAATACAAAGAGGTACCCATGTCTGGCCGGTCTTCGAATATAGACGTCGGTTTGCATAAATAACCGACGTCTAATAGTATAGGCGTCGATTTTCCTAATGAACCGACGCCCAGAAAAGCGACACTGAATGATGTTTCTGTAGTAGTGTATACTTATTGATTGTCCCGTCTGCATTAAGTTTCTTCTTGAAAATCCATTTGCAACCAATTGCATAACAACCAGGAGGCAAATCCACCAATTCCCAAGTTCCATTCGATAGAATTGATTGGATTTCATCATTAACGACTTCTTTCCAAAACTTAGCTTCTGGAGATTCCATAGCTTGTTTGAAAGTAACATGATCATCCTCAACATTGTAAGTGAGAAACTCACTTCCAAAGTCCTTGGATGTCCTAGGCCGTTTACTTCTCCTTGGTTCAACTATTTCTTCAGAATCATCAGATTCAGAAATAGCATGTTCTGAGTCACCCCCCACATTTGTCATCCTTTCCACGTGCTCGGGAATGGAACCTGTGGTAAATGAATCTTCTTGAGATACTTCATTGGGCACACCAGTTTTCATAGGAAACACATCCTCAAAGAATGTTGCATCACATAATTCTACAATTGTATTGACCTCAATGCCAGAGATATCTGATTTTACAATCAGGAATCTATAAGCATAACTTGTCTCTACATAACCTAAGAATATGGCATCAACAGTTTTCGGTCCTAATTTCTTCCTTTTGTGTTCAGGGACAAGTACCTTTGCAAGGCACCCCCACACTCGAAGATATTTAAGACTCGGTTTCCTTCCTCTCCACAACTCAAACAGACTACTTTCTGAATGTTTATGGGGAACTCTATTCAGAATATGGCAAGCCGTATTCAAAGCTTCCCCCCACATAAAGTTGGGTAATCCAGATGTTTGGAGTAAGGTATTTACCATATCTATTAAGGTTCAGTTTTTACGTTCAGCTATCCCATTTGATTGTGGTGAATAAGGAGCAGTGACCTCATGAACTATACCATGTAATTGGCAAAATTCCAAAAACAAATTCGAGGTGTACTCTCCTCCCCTATCAGACCTTAATCGCTTAAGTACTTTACCGGTTTGAGTTTCAGCTTCTTTCTTATAAATTTGAAATTTATCCAATGCCTCATCTTTACTTCTAAGTAAATAGACATAACAGAATCTACTCACATCGTCAATAAAAGTTATAAAATAACATTTTTGATCTCTCGTAGCAACACCATTAAATTCACAGATATCTGTATGAACTAAATCCAAAATTTCCGAATTCCTATTCACAGAATGAAAAGGCTTCCTAGGCAATTAAGCTTGTACACATATTTCACATTTATTGTTGCTAACTTCAGATTTGGGGATCAAATCTAGATTCATCATACACTTCATTGAGGCAACATTAACATGTCCCAAACGTGAATGCCATACATCGAAAGAAACAAGATTCATGCAAACAGAACTATAATCATTCAAATTTAAAACGGAATTTGAAATAGGTTCAACATGAATCTTAAACAAGTTCTCCACATCACATAAGTACCCCTTGCCAAAAAACAAAGAATCACGAAGGCGTGTAATAATAGCCTTATTACATTTATAGTCTACTCTATAACCTTCTCTAACTAATATGACGCCACTGAGGATATTGCGTCGAATGGTTGGAACATGTCTGACCCTGTTAAGAGTCAAAACCTTCCCCGAAGGGAACTTCAAGTCCACCCGTCCTTCGCCTTTGACTTCTGCAGACCTGGAATCGCCCAAAGTCACGGACCGACCTCGAGAGGCCTGATAAGACACAAACAAGGATTTATCAGCACACACATGTACATTAGCCCCAGTGTCAATTATCCAATAAAGTGGTTCAAATATAGAAAGAATTTCAGGTTTAATAGACACGTACCCATCATTGAGGTTCAAGGATGCAGTCATCATGTTGACCACAGCCTCCTCAGTTGCAGATGCGGTAGCTTTCTTTGCCTTCTTAGTAGGACAATCCTTGTTCCAGTGGCCAACCTGTCCACAAGTCCAACAAGGTTTGTTCTTCGGTTTCTTTTGGATCTTTGCCTTGGGTTTATGTGCATTCTTAGATTTCTTATCTTTGGTGTTTTTCATAGAAGTAAGATTAACAGTTGGATTAGCATCAGTAGGCACCTTGACCCCTTTCTCCTTTAAGTGTTCTTCTTGTATATTAATATCCATCATTAATTCATCCATGGTGTGTGTCCCTTTGCGATGCTTCAGAGACATACCAAACGACTCCCATGACTTAGGGAATTTTTCTATGATAGACATAATAACAAATTTCTCAGGCAACACCATCTTGGCATCTGAGAGTTCATGAACTAGGAGTTGTAGATCGTGTGTTTGATCAGAAACTGACTTACCCTCAACCATATGAAACTTAAGAAATTTAGACACGCAATATTTTTCAACACCTTGATTTTCAGTGCTAAAATTCTTAATTAACAATTCCCATAAAACCTTGGACGTAGTGACTGGCGGCTTTGAGTAAGAATCATATAGTTTGTTATTTAAACCAAACAGAATCAAACCGCGGCACGTTTTATCACCCCTCTTCCAATTAGCAATAATGTTTGCATTATCATGAATTGTTTCATCAGATACAAGTTCAGTTTCAATTAAATACTGATCATAACCTGCAATATTCAGCCAAATTTCTATACGACTCTGCCAACGGGCAAAGTTCGTACCAGTAAACTTTTCAGGCATATTGGTTGTATCAATTTTACATCCCGAACCACCATGACCGGCCATTGTTAATTAACGACAGAAATATTGATTTCTTTAAGACTGTTGTTAAAATTGGTTATCGTCGTTCATGCAACAGCGACATGTGCAATATAATTAACAGTGCAGGCAGATCCAAAATAAGAATCGAAGAACAAACGAAGCCGGAGAATAGAAAATAGAAGTTAGATTCGCAAACCAGATCGTTCGTTGAGAAACGAACGTGTTACTTAAAGAAATCAGTGCCTGGCAATCCTCGCGGATAGGCACCGTTCTCCCTGTCTTGATCCGGCACGAACCTGGATTGTTGCACCAACTCCGGGGACGACGACTCTCGCACTCGGGATTAGGGCTCACAAAGCACACGACGACAGAAGACTGTTTTCGGTGTGTTTAACCCTAACGACCGGAAGCGTATATATAGCCATGCACGTCCCTAATCCTATTCCCAGTGAGACGCAACACTCGGTTGCTCTTGTACACAATACGGAATAAATCGTAAAAGAGAAATACTTTGCACTAGAAACAACATTACATTCTCACATGTACTTGCCGCACTACATTGGGCTTAACCCATACTAAATAAATGCTTTGCTACAGTAACACAACTACAGTAATTACTTGCTACAGTAATTACGGGTTGCTAGCAAAAGTCATTTATCTAACCGTACAGGCGACAAAGAACCCTATTATATCACCACACGTCATTCTGTATCACAATATAAACAAAGAACCCTATTATATCACCACACGTCATTCTGTATCACAATATAAACAAACCTTATCTGACTTCCTCAAGGATATAATCTTCTCCACAGTTAAAGAGTCTGAAGAGTCTGAAGGATATTCTTTTAGATTAGATGACCTTTCTATGGTAGCGTATCATTCCTCCTCAATTTCAAGACAAACCAACCAAAACCTAAATAGGCATTCGCGTTTAGTCACGTTCCCGAGACCTAAAAACCAGATTGGATGAAAGATTTTTCCTTAGCAGCAGTTTTTTTAGCCCCTATCAAAGACCAAAACTGGATCTGATGAAGAAATGTTCCTCACGTATATGTATCGCGAGTCTCCATCTTGAGATCTATCTCGATTCCTCTTCATTTCCAAGGAAAAACCACCAAAACTCAAATGAGGCACAACGTTCTCGTTACCAAAAGGATAAAATCTTTGATTAGATGAAAGATCTTCTTATATGCAGACAGGCATTTATCAAAGGCCGAAGAACTAAATTTGGATGAAAATACATGTGTATCATGACCATCCACCTTAATACCTATCCATCTTCGAAAGAAATGAAATCTTCTTGAAAGTTAAAAGTCAGAATGACAAATCAGTTAGACCAGATGACCCTTTTATGTTCATATATCATTCCTTTTCCTTTTGAAGGGAAACTAACATAGTCTAAACAAACCGTGGCTCGTGACGTGTTTTTTACTCTACTCCTGACATCATATGTGTTTAGGGAACTACTCATTGTGCCTAAACACACATGATGTATTTTCTTTTACCCTACTTGTATTTTGATATCACGGCACTGATATCTGAAATAACTTCCCTATTTTGATAATAATGAACTTCCATTAAAAAAAGGCATACACATGATGTATATTCTTTTCCCTTTGTATTTTGATATCACGGCACTGATATCTGAAATAACTTCCCTATTTTGATAATAATGAATTTCCATCAAAAAAAGTCATAAACATTGCTCTCATTCCCAAGATTGAAAATAAGATTCGGTAAAAGATTTTTTCTTTGCAACAGATCTTTAGCCCCTATCTTATCAAGACAGTATGCATTTATCAAAGGCCAAAAGCCTAGATTGTATGAAAGAATTTGTCCTCCCAATACATGTATTAGGACCCTCCACCTTAATATACATCTATCTTCCTCAAGGATGAGATCCTTCAACAGTCAAAAGTTTAAAAGCCAAGTCTTCCAGACTAGATGACCCCTTCTATGTCAGTATATCCATCCATTTTTAAGGGAATTCAGTCAAAGCATAAATGAGGCATACTCGTTGCTCTCGTTCCTAGGACCAAAAACTAGGTACGATACTCCTTTGTATCAGATTTTTAGCATCTATCTTGGGCATGGCAATAAAAAGGGGAAGCAGACACACTACTACAACGCACAGAAACGATCATTACGATCAACCAGTTGACTTACAAACCACATTTCTCATTTGCAATGTAAATATGGTAACACGTCTTACAGATCTTGTGCATGCCATTTTCCAAATCATAGTTTATTCTTTCTAATCTTTTCCAGGCTGTTTCAGATATGCACATATTATCATATTCTGTTAGAGATGAAAATTTGCACTGCGTCAGTACGATTCTCACCAAAAACATCATTTTCGGAATGAATATATCATCTACGGAGATAAAGTCAATGGAAGTTACATTTAGGATTGTTTTATTACGCAATCTTATCTCATTCTGAATGAGGTTATTATGTGAATTCCCGAATAAGATTTATCTACCAGGCACATTACTCGTCAATGGAAGTTCTATTGTGATTCAGACCCAGATCCACTTTTTGAGTTGTGCGGACTATGCTTTAATGTCGATTGATGCTGAGACAAATTACAAATAGATGCCATACACCTACTTCGGTCTATCTTTTGAGCCATGCCTATTTTATGGAAAGTTGGACCTGCATGTGTCGTTCCTTTCCTGTATGTTCCTAGTTATACTTGATGATCTTCATTCGAGGTATATTCCTCTTGTGACTTGGATTGAACCATGTGATGACTGTAAAAAATTGGCAGTCTCCTTTTCTTTCAATAAAAAATTCCAGATTTTCTGACAATTATAATTTTCCTTGTTCTCCAATTCTTTGTGTGACATTGAATAGCTTATTTTCATTACACGTGAACAATTGCATCCAAATTGTTCACCACTCAAAATAGAGCTGCTGGGACTGCCTACAGGGAAAATACGTTTTCACAACACATTGAGATCTTTCCTCCGCAGCAACATCATCCTCCACTGTCTCACTGCAACCTCCCCCTACCAACTTAATAAATAAATAAAAAACATTGCCCGAATCTGAATGGTCATGTAAAGGTTCAGGTGAAGGTTTCCAATTATGGAGTGCGGTTATTGTGACAGTGAAGATAATAGAAGGCTTTCACGCAACAAATTTTTTCTTAAGGCATGTTGCTATATAGCATTTTTTCTTAAAATTAATGATATTAGTACAGGCTACATAGGACATACGATTTTCACACACATAATTCAAAACTTCTCTTCAGGATTTTTTATAAACAAGGCATTTTCACCTCCCATATATGTATCATGATCCTCCACCCTTAGCATCTATCTATCTTCCTCAAGGAAGAAATACTTTCAGCAGTAAAAAAGTTTACTCTTGCAGACTACATGGTCTTTCATGTCTTGTCATTCCTATGACCAAAAAACTAGCCTTGATGAAAGATTTTTATAGAAGGAATATGCCATGTGGACTTTATTTTGAGAATTAAAGTGCACTCAAGTCATTCTCAATCAGAAAACAAAGAAAATGAGGGAAAGATAATTTATATTGATACTCACAAGATCATTTTATCAAGTAATGGGAACACTAGAAGCATTCCATTAGTTATGTATCAACGTTCTAACAAAAATACTTACATGCACCAAAAACCTCAGGTTCAGCGGGGTAAATACATTAAAAATGGACAAATTTTAGCCGATGCTTCGGCTATCGTTGGTGGGGAACTCGTTTTGGAAAAAATGTATTAATAACTTATATGCCATGGGAAGGCCACAAGTTTTAGGATGCATTACTTCTTAGTGAACTTCTGGTATATGACGATATCTAGACTTCTTTTCACATACGGAAATATGAAATTCAGACTCATATGACAATTCAAGGCCCTTAAAGAATAACTAAGAAAATACGACATTTAGAGGATCATTTACTGCGTAATTTAGATAGAAATGGAGTTGTGATGCTGGGAGCTTGGGTAGAAACAAGTGATATTTTAGTAGGTAAATTAATGCCTCAGGGGGCTAACGAATCATCCTATGCTCCAAAAGATAGATTATTATGAGCCATACTTGGCATTCAAGTATCTACTACCAAAGAAACTTCCCTAAAACTATCCATAGGCAGAAGGGGCTGAGTTATTGATATGAGATGGATCCAAAAAAATGGTAGTTCTAGTTATAATACAGAAATCATTCACCTATATATTTTAGAAAAATGTAAAATCAAAGTGGGTGATAAAGTAGTTAGAAGGTACGGGAATAAATGTATTATTTCTAAAGTTTTTCCAGACAAGATATGTCCTATATGCAAGATGAAACGCCGATTGATATGATTTTGAACCCATTAGGAGTACACTCACAAATGAATGTGGGACAAATATTTAAATGTTCCTTTAGGTTAGCGGGAAATCTGCTGCATGGATATTATAGAATCACACCTTTTTATGAAAGATACAAACAAGAGGCCTAAAAAAAACTAATGTTTTCTACTTCATTTGAGGCCAGTCAGCAAACAACAAATCCATGGGTATTTGAACCTGGGTATATGAAAAAAAGTAAAACATTTAATGGAAGAATAGAAGATCCTTTTGAACAACATGTTCTAACAAGAACGCCTTATATTCTTAAATTGATTCATCAAGTTGATGATAAAATCCATGGACGTTCCAGTGGGCATTACACATTTGTTACACAACAACCGCTTAGAGGACATACAAAGTAAGGAGGACAATGAGTGGGAGAAATGGATGTTTGGGCTTTAGAGGGGTTTGGTGTTGCTCATATTTTATAGGAGATGCTTACTTATAAATCTGATCATATTAGAGCTTGTCAGGAAGTACTTGATACTACTTATTGGCGGAACAATACCTAGCCCTAAGGATGCCCTAGAATCCTTTTGATTGCTCATTCGAGAACTACGACCTTGGCTTTAGTACTGAAGCATTTCCTTGTATTTGAGAAGAATTTTACATTAATAGGAAGGAAGCTTGATCTGAATGAATCAGAATTTCTATTCAATGATTGACCGATATAAACATCAACAACTTCAAATTGAACCAGTATCTCTTGAACAAATATGTTCATGGGCCAACAAAATTTACCTAATGGAGAAGTAGTTGGAGAGGTAATAAAACCGTATACTTTTCATTACAAAACCAATATACTAGAAAAACATTGATTGTTTTGTGAAAGAATCGTTAGTCCTATAAAAAGTAAAATTTGTGCTTGTGAAAATTATCGAGTGATCGGAGCTGAAAGGGAAGACACAAAATTATGTGAACAATGTGGGGTCAAATTTGTTGATTCTCATATATGGAAATAACAAAGTGGATACACTAAACTGGTATGTCCAATACCCTATGTGTGGTACTTGAAACTCTTCCTAGTTTTATTGCAAATATTTTATACAAACCCCTTAAGGAGTTGAAGGGCCTAGTATATTGTGATGTGTGGTTTGATCAAAATTTTCATTTTACAGAGTTGTGCTAATAAATTGTGACGAACCGTTCAAAACAAAACGATATTAACTAATAACTAAATGCGGAAGCAATCATCAACATCGGATTACTGAAAATTACTAAAAATTTAAGCCTTTTGCAAAGAGATCCAACAAACGAGAACTCTTTCAAAAAGAACCAAAGTAATTTAAATACATCATGGTTCATAATGTATATGCCATGTACCATCTCTTCTAGAGGATTACATACAACAACTGCTCTATTAAATTTATACATAGGCAACTTAAAACCTCGAGGCATCAAGCCAAAGCCTCAGATCGATACATTAAAAAGCACTTAGTACTAACTATTACTCTGAGGACCTGAGAGTACAGAGACGACACATAGGACTTTCTATACATATATACAAGATGTGATAGCCAGTGTTTCCACCTGAGAATTCACTGATGTTCATGTTGCTGCTGCTGCTCTTCCCTAGCTATGGGGTTTCTGCCTCTACCGCGTCTGCATCCACCTAAAAATGTTGGAACCCACGGGGGTGATACAATTTAAATTGCCCTAGTGAGAGATATAACTCTCTGCCAAAAACGTTATTATTGCAGTTTAATTGAATAAAATTGTGCAGAGGAATTATATATTCAACAGTAGATAGATCAATGTCTAAATAAATTAGAGCAATATTCTTATTCAGAGCATTTCAACTATAACCTGATAAAGCAACATCATACTTATTCACTAAAGAATCAAAGTTCATGTATAACATTTATCCTTCTAGGAATATGCTAAGCAGAGTAACATCAACCTTCTTGAACAATACAAGATTATATTGCAGAGACATCATGTGTCAAACTACAATTAGCTTACCAGGGTATATTGACATCTTCACTAAAGAGTTATGGTCGTAGCATATACTCTCTTCAGGCTTATATCACACAACTAATGCCTGGTATTGTTTTGTGGAGTCATGGCATGTAGCCATACTCTTTTAATAAAGTATTGGGATCTTAATCCCTCATCTCATCAGGTACATTTCCCTTTCTTAACAAGTTCATCATCATGATTATAGAATATGGGCATTCAAACCCTCAGTTCATCAAAGAATACTTGTTACCACTTATCAGGTAACTTAATACCTTCAGGTCATCTGACCAAGGTAATTATGATTCTTGCTACACAAGCTTTTTACATAGTTCACAAAGCTCATTTCACCTTTTGTTACCTCTTAGTAGGCAACAAGGCATATTATGTCTCATTAACAAACTTTAACAAAAGAAACATCATATCTCATACCTGGCTATATTCATCTTCTTATGATACTTGCATGGTTAGTACTTCATGATAATAGTTATAATGCTTACATGTCAGCACCATGCAACACAAAGTAATACCACTATTCCCTTTTTAGGATTAGATTTCTCTACATAATGTCACCCTCCATTAGGGTTTTCCATAAATGTCCATTTAGGATCTCAAGATCATATTATTAATGACCAAGTCCTGTTTTATTGCTTCACATAGCTAGGAGCCAATATTGATAACATAAGCATTTAATCATGCTTATTTATTCTCATCACTTATCACTGAATGAATTATCACAAGACATAAGTTCCTCTCTCAACTTTACCAGAATATGATTACATTGTACTTTATTGATTTGGATTAACCTTTTCATAAGGCACGTTAGCCTATACTCATCAAGGTGCATTGCATCTCAATGTAACAATTGACATGACACACATCATGTGTCACTCATCCAAATATATTGGATTTAAAATACATCAAGGTATATAAATCTTAAGGTGTTGAATGTGATATCTATCATATCTTGATGTATCACTTTCCTCATCACCTTTATCTTACTTGAGTCCATCCACTTAGCTTGTATTAGGGTATTTCCCCTCCTAATACTTTATGCACCAGTTCAGCACATTTATCATGTAATATATTGGTCATAAGTCACTTATTTAGAATATGCAACCATTGCTAATGATATGGATTCATCTTTGAGTTAAGGCAATATTGATATAAGGCTATTCCTTACCAACCTCTTTAGGTGTTTCACTTATCAATATATTAGTTACTATTCCATTATTAGAAATAGGGTTTTCCATCTTTATAAATTAGGGTTCACATAACATCTTCCCCATATTTGGGTTTCACATAACATCACTCTACATTAGAATTTCACATAACATCCTCCTATATCAGGATTTCACATAGCATTACCTGAAATTAGGGTTTCACTTGACATCACCCTCAATTAGGGTTTCACATGTCATCACCCTTGATTAGGGTTTCATCAACCTTCTCAATTAGGGTTTCTTGATCTCTTTACAAGGATCATACCCTAATTACCTATTATGTACATGTTGGAAGTGTTGAGGTTTAACCATTACATGATTGTCATTCATGTAGAAATTCCTCTCTCTCTCATCCTCTCTAGGATATCAATTACTTCAATCTTAATTGGATTAGGTCCAATCAACTTGAATGAAGGGTTGTCATAGCATATTAAGTCATTGCTTTCATAAGCATCAAGAGTTAACCACTCAACAGGTACTAATTATCCTAGTACCTCAAAGGTACAACCATTGTAATCACCTTTGATTTACATCATTAATAATCAAGTAGTTAATTGACCTTTAATCATATTAGGTGTCCAAATGGTTTGACCAATTGAACCTCAAATGGTCTTGGTCACTTAGACCCCAAACGGTCTTGGTCACTCAGACCTTGAATGGTTTGAAACCGTTTAAGCAAAACAATAATGAAACCGTATGGACAATTCACACTTGAAATCACTTGGGTCTCCAAACGGTTTGAGACCATTTGGTCTCAAACGGTCTTGAGACCGTTTGATCCAAATTCTCTCAAAATTGAATGGACCAAAAAGGTCTCCATCACTTAATCAATTCAGTGTTTCAACCATTGAACTGTCTATCTATTGAATCATTGATTCATTCTCCAATTGAACTATTGAATCACCCTTCAATTGGACCTTCAATTAGGGTTTTGAACCCAATTGAACTAGGGTTTATAATCAAGAAACCATCAATTAGGGTTTTGAATTCGAGGAACCATCAATGGTTGATATTGTGGAACTATTTCAATTGAAATCAATGAATTATCATCAAACCATAACATGACCTGACCTCAAACGGTCTTGAGGTCGTTTGGATGACCTCCAAATGGTCTTGAGACTATTTGACTCATCCCATCATTGAAATTTGTGAAATTCAATTAGGGTTTGCATCATTGAATCAATCATCAATTGAGGTATTGATTGTATTTCAATTTAATATCACTGGATCTTCCACCATCCAATCATACTCAACCATATACCTTCAAACGGTCTTGGTTGACCTCCAAATGGTTTTGAAACTATTTGGGTGACCTCCAAATTGTTTTGAAACCGTTTGTGTTAGTCAACCCAAAAATTGAGTCAATTCTCTTAAAGATTTCAACACTCAACCCGATTAGGGTTTGCAATTGATGTATCACTCACAATAGGAACCTTCAAGATCAAATTGATTGAAGCTCGTGGATCAATATCCAACATTTCATTACTTGCACTCCAAACGGTCAACTATTTGTCAACCACTCCAAACGGTTTTGAAATCGTTTGGTTTCAAACGGTTTCATGAAATCGTTTGGCCAATTTCATTGAAACCGATTGGTCTCAAATTTTGAAACTGTTTGCCTAGGATATTAATTGAGGTGTGTGCTTGTGATGACATCATCATCTTCAAGCTACAAACCCACAAAACTTGCTGTAATTTCCATGGTGATTTCATCAATCATTCAAATAAAATTTCGGGAATAAAGAAGGAATCAACAAATGATAAAGATATGCAATCAATAACAAAGTTCAAGGGTTCAAGTTATATAACCCTCCTTCAATTGAACTTCAAAGGTTAAAACTTCACGTCAACAATGGTGGATGAAGCTCCTTCAACTATCCCAAGGCTTATCCTCAAGCGTTTGAGTGAAAAGGTTGGCTGGAGTTGAAGATTGAGTGAAGGAAAGAAGAAATCAAGCATTGATTTGTGATTTCCACCATGAAATCAAGGTGAAAGAGGGTCAAGAAGCTTAACAACAGGTTGGCGCTCATTCTCCTCTTGATCCTGAGCTCCCTTGGTCGTTTTTCAAGCAAGGAATGAAAGTGGATTCGAAATTACCCTTTCACTCTATGGATAAATGAGCTTATATGCACTTTTATTAAAAATTCATTTAAGAGAGAGAAAGTAGGAATTATCTCTTCCATTTCCTTGCCACTTGCCCCCCTCTCTTCCTTACATACGAGGCTACCTTCCTTGCCTCTTATTCCTCTCAATTATCCATGTTTTAAAGTGTGACGCCCCGACCTCCGTGTCATCTCTATTGACCCCGAAGACCCGAGAGTCACCCTCGATAAACCACTCTTAACTTTTTCTTTTCTTGATCACTTAAATTAACTTAAATGAAAACCATAAAACTTGAATAGAATCGAATTATAATAAAACTATAGAAGCAACTTTCCATTAACCTTACTAAGAAGAAAAATAAGTTTACATGACATATTACATTTCTCATGCAGACTATAAAACACAGCAGATAATTGAAAACTAACTACACATTTCACTACATTCTCTCTCTAACCCACCATATGCCCAAGCACCGAGGGGAAAGGACTAAGAGACCTCTAACTAACTACTAACTACCTTCTATGTACTCGGGTGATACGATCCTTCAGCCTCCTTGTGCTGACGTTGACCTGAAAAATGTTTCAGTAGGTTGGTGAGCTACTGGCTCAGTGAATAGAATTTTACCCAACCATCATAGAAAAACTCATTTGTGTTTATTAATTGGAGTAATATACAAGAAATACTACACTGAGCAGGTATAAGAAATTTAATTTAAACAATAGAAGATGTCAACATTTCATTATGATAATAATTGATGCAAAGCTATAAATACAATTAATTAACAGAAAATACTAAAATTCCACTTAAAGAACAACTGCTGTAAAGCTAACTCATATCTTTCTTAATTCTTTAACTTATAAAAACTATGTGAGCCTATATGAACATATTTTATCTTATGCCTTGATCATATGCAGTGTACTCTACATATGAAGACTCGTAGCGAACTACGATCCCACCGTACAAGACTTAACCGACACCCCAGGATAGCTAAGTCTGACTGTTGTCCTGGTCTGCTGCAGGAACTCTGGCTCTCTGGCCTCGACATCCTTATGGTGCCATAAACTGGACTCCTCCTCTAAGCTGAGTACACAGGCGGAGAGTCAAGCCGTGCCACCAGGATGTCTGGTTAGTGTTGGACACACTTTTCTGTATTCCAGTGCCACTAGGACGTCTGGTTAGTGTTGGACACTATAAACTGCTCTCTAGTGCCACTAGGATCCTGTCTCTGGTTGATGTTGGACACTACAAACTGTACTCTCGTGCCACCGAGACGTCTGGTTAGTGTTGAACACGAGTCTCCGACCTTACTGGACGCACCGCCAGGGTAGGTCGTTTCACCCCTAAGGCGCAGACCTCACAAAGGGGTTCTACGATTTCAGGACCCTTATTCTAATATTTTATTAAATCTAGAAACCTCTTTCTACATTGTATCTCTCTCTTACTATATGGTATCTCTTCCTCATTTATACTTGACTTTGGTATCTCTATGGTACCGAGTCTATTTGATTGCAGTTCAAATCATAATACGATATCTTTCTAAAACTGACAGAGCAGTATACTCAAAATCATTGTAATTACTGAGAAATTCTTATATCATGCATGCAGGCAAATTAAAAATTCATAAATAACCCAACTCATATCAATTTTGCACATACATACTGAATTCATGCAATTGAACATCTTATTACACTGATAAGAGTAATTTACTTCACATATGAGAAATCATACGTAACATTTGTTAATTCTCTGAAATTTCTCGAAAAACATGCACATTAACCCTAATCCTGGTTTGTGCATCACCTAACTCAATTTAGAGTTACTTACGTATCATAACACAAATTTATAACAATACTTGCAAATTTCTAGTAATATCTCAGATAAATGTGTCCATTCATGTAAATGTTAATTCACACACATTAACATAAAAGGAAGCATGCAACTAGGGTTTATTTGCATATTTTTATGTTATCATACTTTCTTTGAAATCGTGTATGTGATAATGAGTAAATCTATACTGCCTGAGTTTATACCCAAACCGTACCATTATAGGTTTCGATGAACCATGTAAATTCACTTGTCCAATCCACACTGATCATATGCTAAATTAAGTCATATAAAAGTATAAAGAAGCAATTTATGAAATAAAAAGTCAGGCGACGCCAAATACTGCCCAACGCCAGATAACTGTTGTTATCAGCGAAAAACACACAATTAACCAAAAATTTCCAAACACCATAGTTAATTCGTGATAGTGAGTGAAACCCTACTCATAGCGATTCGGGATGTCCAGATTCATCCAGAATTGCGTCCAAGGTCTGTTTCCGGGCAAAATTGGGTTGTCTTCTGCCTTGGACTTTTCCAATTCACGGCTCAATAGCACAGAGCAAGCTAACGCCTAACCCAGGTCGGCGGATAGAACTCCTTCGGTAGCCAAATCATAGCTAGGGCTGCGGATTTGTGACCAGCGCCCCCCGGCACCGACCCAAGAAGACAACCGCTGGAGAAGATAATCGTAAGGGAAAAAAAGAAAGAAACGATTATAAAGTGAAAATATTGGAAAAATTACTAAATTGACCCCAGAAATTGGAAATCATCATAACGTTTTCCTCGGAGGTCCAAATAACATGATTTCTTTTGCATCTTTTCAAGCACGAACTCCTATACCTTCTCAAGGCATGAGAACATACTAATTAAACTGTTTCACTGGTTCAAAGCTCTAATT
This sequence comes from Alisma plantago-aquatica, assembly GCA_963693085.1. Classification (NCBI taxonomy): domain Eukaryota; kingdom Viridiplantae; phylum Streptophyta; class Magnoliopsida; order Alismatales; family Alismataceae; genus Alisma; species Alisma plantago-aquatica. The sequence goes on along the minus strand of OY856412.1, from coordinate 701,901,746 downwards.
GCATCTGTGATTACTTAACTCAACTTAATCATCTTAATTATGCACTAATTGTATCTTGTGTGTTTAATTCAACTTAATCAACTTGATAATGCACTAAACACCACATGAGCACTTAAGTTAGCTCAATTAACTTAATTATGCACTAATCATGATACTTACAGATTAACTTTGAAACGAGTCATAACAATCTCCCTCCCTTATAAGAATTTTGTCCCGAAATTCCTAAAAGAGAAAAGGAAACTTGTTACGCATCTCAGATTCAAGCTCCCACGTAGCTTTCTCTAGGTTATGTTTCCTCCACAAAACTTTGACTAATGGTATCTCACGAATTTTGAGTTTCTTGATCCTCCGATCAACTATCTATATTGGTCCCTCAACATAGGACACATCTGATCTGAGTTGTACAACTTCTCCGTACCAGGGTAACATTTCTTCAGCATCGATACATGAAACACATCATGTAAATTAGACAACTCAGATGGCAATTCCAACCTATAGGCTACAGGTCCAATCCTCTCAATGATAGGATACAGACCCATAAACCTAGGAGTCAATTTGCCTCTCTTACCAAACCTCAGCACTCCCTTCCATGGTGAAACTTTTAGGCACACTTCATCACCAACCTCAAACTCAAGAGGTCTACGTCTCTTATCAGCATAACTCTTTTGCATGTCCTGTGCAGCTTTCAACTGTTCTTTAATCACAGTAATATTTTCAGTGGTCAAATCCCCTATCTCTGGTCCAAGAATCTGCTTTTCATCTACCTCATACCAACATATGGGTGATCTACACTTTCTACCATATAGAGCTTCATATGGGGTCATACCAAGACTGGAATTGTGACTATTGTTGTATGCAAACTCTATAAGGCTTAAGTGTTTTTCCCAACTTCCACTGAAATGCAAGACACATGCTCTCAGCATGTCCTTATGAGTCTGAATGGTCCTCTCTGACTGACCATCCATCTGTGGGTGAAAAGCTGTACTGAATCTTAACTTTGTGCCCAAAGCACGATGCAACTGATTCCGAAACCTGGAGGTGAACTTAGGTTCTCTATCAGATATAATTGAAAATGGAATACCATGCAACCTGACTATTTCATCCACATATACCTTAGCCAACTTTGGGACATCAAAGGTTGACTTAACATGAAGAAAGTGAGCAGACTTAGTCAATCTATCCAAAATCACCCATATCGAGTCACAACCTCTAGGTGTCCTGGGCAACCCTATCACAAAATCCATTGTGATATGTTCCCACTTCCATTCTGGTATAGGAAGAGATTGCAAGGTACCTGTAGGTTTTTGATGCTCATCCTTGACCTGCTGACACACACTACATCTAGCCACGTACTCAGCTACATCATTTTTCATACCTGACCACCAGTACAACTCCTTGAGATTCCTGTACTTCTTAGTGTTACCTGGATGCATGGCATACATCGATGCATGTGCCTCCTCAAGAATTTGTTCTTTCAAATCACTGTCTCCAGGTACACACAACCTGTCATGCTGATACAATAATCCGTCATCTGAAAACCTAAACTCTGATCTTTTTCCCTTTGTCATATCCTGCACGATCTGCTGTAACTCACCATCATTCTACTGAAGTTCTTTGATTTGATCGTAAAAAGTAGGCTTGACTTGCATCTGTGCGATCAAACCACTCTGTTCTATCACCCCTAAGCCTAGGTTCAACTTCCGCATTTCTACTAGTAGGTCTCTCTCGAAACGTGCCATACAGAATGCATCAGCTATTGAACTAGACTTTCTGTTGAGGGCGTCTGCTACCACATTCGCCTTACCAGGATGATAATATATCGTCACATCATAATCTTTGATCAATTATAACCATGTCCGTTGTCTAAGATTCAGATCATTCTAGGTGAAGATATATTTTAAACTCTTATGATATGTAAACACCTGGCATGTCTCACCATAAAGATAGTGACGCCATGTCTTAAGAGCATGAACTACAACAACTAACTCCAAATCATGTGTCAGATAATTCTCCTCATTCTTTTTAAGCTGTCTAGATGCATAAAATACTACTTTGCCTTCCTACATCAGCACACAACCTAAACCTCTCCTGGAAGCATCACAAAACACTGTGTAGCCCTTATCTGCCTCAGGCAGGGTCAACACTGGTGCTGTAGTCAATCTCTTCTTCAAAATTTGAAAACTCTTCTCATAGTTGTCTGACCAGACAAACGGTGCATTCTTCCTCGTTAAGCATGTCAGAGGTGACACTATAACACTAAAGTTCTGTATGAACCTTCTGTAATAACCTGTCAATCCTAAGAAGCTTCTGATCTCAGTAGGAGTTTTAGGCTGCTCCCATTGTAGAACATACTCGACTTTCTTAGGGTCAACACTTACTCCATCTCCTGAGATGACGTGTCCAAGGAAATATACCTCAGTTAACCAGAACTCACACTTACTGAACTTAGCATATAACTGATGTAGTATCAACAACTGTAATGCTATCTTCAGATGCTGCTCATGTTGTTCATCATCTCTGGAGTAAATCAGAATATCATCTATGAAAACCACTATGAACTGATCTAAGAATGGTTTGAAGATTAGGTTCATCATATCCATAAAAGCTGCTGGGGCATTAGTCAGTCCAAATGACATGACTAAAAACTCATAATGCCCATATCTTGTTCTAAAAGTTGACTTAGGGATATCTAAAGCTTTTATTCTCAATTGATGATATCCAGATCTTAAGTCTATCTTCGAAAAGATTGTCGCTCCACGCAACTGATCAAATAGATCATCTATCCTTGGTAGCGGGTACTTATTCTTGATAGTGATCTTATTCAACTGTCTATAGTCTATACATAATCTCATAGTACCATCTTTCTTCTTCACAAACAAGACTGGAGTTCCCCATGGTGAAGAACTAGGTCGACTGAAACCCTTATCCAGTAATTCCTGTAACTGGATCTTGAGTTCCTTCAACTCTACAGGTGCCATCTTGTAAGCTGGCAATGCTATAGGTTGACTACCTGGAAACACCTGGATCTCAAAGTCTATATCTCTTTCAGGAGGTAGACCTGGAAACTCATCTGGAAAAATATCTGGGAACTCACAAACCACTGGCACATCCCATAGGCTGACTGTGCTCTTTTCTGCTCTAGTGTCTACCACATGTGCCAAGAATGTCTCATAACCCTTCTGCAACATCTTATCAGCTACAACAGTTGATATGATACACGTAGGTAAGACTTTCCTATCTCCAGAAAAGACACAAGAAAATTCACCATGTTGAAAGACAACCTCCTTCTTCCAACAGTCGAGTTGAACTCGATACGTCTCTAGGAAATCCATACCCAATATAACTTGAAAAGAGTTACTATCCAGGGGTATTAGATTAACCGCGATGGTGTAACCACCAAAAGTCAACAAACATCCAGCACAACACTCTGTCAACACTGTCGGTTCACCTAATGGAACCCTCAACAACAATTCAACCGGTAATTCTTGTGTTAACAGGTTAAGCTCGCAAGCTAAGGAACATTGTATAGATGACTGAGTCGCACCAGGATCTATCAAAACTATAACTGACATGCTATTAAAGAAAAACATTTCTCCTATAATTACTCGAGAAGAAACAATACCTTCTTGTGGTGTCAAAGAGAAGAAGCGTCATGACGCTCTTCTTCTCCCACGGTGTCCACGTTGTCCTTCCCTTCCACTAGGTGCTGCACCACCTTGGGAACCTGAGGCTACAGAAGAACTGGGTCCTCCAGCTGGAGCTTGTCTCGGGACATTCTGATACTGCGAATGGGAACCCTGTGATGCTGAATACTGTAACTGGGGGAAATTCCTTCTAAAGTGTCCCACCTGTCCGCAGTTGTGACAACCCTGGAAATCTACACCCCAACACTGACCAAGGTGTAGCTTCCCATATATTTCACACCTCGACATCTCTTTCTTTGGTGGTCCTGTCACTGAAACTGATGATCCAGATGACCTAGTTGGAGGTGTCTAAGTAGGCTGTATACTCCATCTTCCAGAACTAGGTCTTCCTCCACTTGATGTAAAACTAGATCCTTGTCTACTAAAACAACCAAGTCCTTGTCCTATCTTTGAAAAGAAACCACCACCTCCTCTGTATCCACCACTGCTTTGTCCTCTTCTAATAAAGTCTCCAGATCTTTTCTGACTCTCAGTCTGCTTATCAGTGTTAACTGACTCTTCAACACGTCTCGCTGCCTCAAGAAATTCTCCGAAGTTCTCTCTTTTTCTCTGGCCAATAACAGATACAGTATGCCGGATTTCAGACCTCAATCCCTCCTGGAACCTTCTACACTTTTCTACATCATTTGGGACGAGCTGTGGGCAGAAGTTTACCAACCTGGTGAAGTGTGCCTCATATTCTCCCACTGACATATTGCCTTTTCTGATATTCTGCAGTTGTCTTATCTTCTCATTCAGAAAGGTAGGTGGGTAGTACTTAAGATGAAATTCATCAACAAAATCCTTCCAAGTCAGTACCGTATTTCTCCTTTTATCTTCCACTCCATGCCACCAGAGTTCTACATCACCCTTAAGCAAATAAACTACATGATTTATTTGCCTTTCCTCTGACAGCTCCATCAGACGAAACACTTTCTCAATCTGCCTCAGCCATTCATCTGCCACTGCGGGGTCCGTAGTTCCAGTGAACTCAGTACCTCCAAGCTTCTTTACCAGTTCATAGGATCTCATAAAATCCTTACTTTTTCCGCTGGATAAGATAATCATAAGGGAAAAAAAGAAAGAAACGATTATAAAGTGAAAATCTTGGAAAAATTGCTAAATTGACCCCAGAAATTGGAAATCATCATAACTTTTTCCTCAGAGGTCCAAATAACATGATTTCTTTTGCATCTTTTCAAGAACGAACTCCTCTACCTTCTCAAGGCATAAGAACATACTAATTAAACTGTTTCACTGGTTCAAATCTCTAATTGCGCCTGTGATTACTTAACTCAACTTAATCATCTTAATTATGCACTAATTGTATCTTGTGTGCTTAATTCAACTTAATTAACATGATAATGCACTAACCATCACATGAGCACTTAAGTTAGCTCAATTAACTTAATTATGCACTAATAATGATACTTACAGATTAACTTTGAAACGGGTCATAACATAAAGAAAAGCAAATTAAGCACCTTAACGCATTTAATGATAATATCCATAAGTGAGTGGATATTTCTTTTTCCTTGTTTAATGTGAGTGGGTTTTTCACCTCCTTGAGATATTTCGTGGCCTTTGCAAGGAACAAGGACGTCCACACATATCTGAATTCAACCAATTTCAATTTTGGTTTAAGGACATTTCAATTAATGTATTTATTTTTGCAGGAAATTGAATCAGGGTTTCAATTATGCTTAAATCTTGATTATTTTAATATCAAGATTCTCTCTCCTCCAAAGTGATTCAAATGAGACACCCCTCTGGTTTTATTTGCTCTACATGATTCCAAGAAACATTAGGGATTCTCTAGAAGATGTAATTTTCATATTGAACCCTAGGTTTTGGGTAAATTGCACATTACACCAAGACTAGGTTTTAATGCACAAACATTGCTTTATCAACTCTTTCTTGGTATTCAGGCTATCACAAGCCATAACTCTACATCATATTCACTCTCATGATGCTTCAACACTTGAGGAACATTTATCAAGTAACATTTGCAAGTTAACCCCTCAACTTGGGTAATTTGCACTTTAGTCCAAAGTAAGCAAACATTACTTCAACATTATTCAAACATGACCAAAATTGAAACATAAGTTCCTCTTGAGCCTTAATTACTTTTCACAAAATAAAATTAAGGATCTAACTAACTTGCTTAAGAAAAACTCCCAGGGTTAAGGCATAACCCAGGTCAGGGATGTTACAATTATAAGCCCCTAACAAGGATTTCGTCCCCAAAATTCCAGATAAAGGGAGATAGATATTATTCATTCATCATACTATCTAGTCTCCACATAACATCTCATTGTTATGGAGACACCATAAAGCTTTGATCAACACAAAGTTTTTCCACACAAGATTCTCATAGAATCATTCACATAGGACACATACTCCCTTGTCTTTTTCATTATTGACTGTGGAGTTAATTTCGTGTCAGGTAACATTTTTCTTATTATAAGAAAATACCTTTAGTTGTTATGTTTATGCAAAGCATAAACCCCTAACATGTGATGTTCATATTATTCTGTATAATTAGACTGATTTCATGGTTAACCATTCCAGGTAGCTAACGTAAACCATATGATATTTCTTAGATACCAGGATTCCTTACCTTGGTATCTGTCACATGTGTCTAACACATCACATCCTCATCATTTCCGTCTTTCTTTTGTTAAAGGCACATATTTTATCTTTGGAATCAAAACCTTAAATGAACTGATACTTTCTCAAGCATCAATAGAGCACTTTTAACTCATGCACATCAAGTATCATAAGACTCATTTGATTACCATGTTCCTGAAGGAAAGGATACAAAGGAACATATTCCTTTTATCATCCCCTCATTCCCCAGGGTTATTTATCAAAAAAGACACATGTATTTAGTTGAGGAAACCCACTTAGCAACTCTTATTTTGTTGGGAAAGTTTACTTAGCAATCCCTACATAGTTGGGAAGGTCCACTTAGCAATCCATATGTAGTTGGGAAAGTTCACTTAGCAATCCCTATTTAGTTGGGAAAGTTCACTTAGCAATCCCTATTTAGTTGGGAAAGTTCACTTAGAAATCCCTATTTGGTTGGGAAAGTTCACTTATCAATCCCTATTTGGTTGGGAAAGTTCACATAGCAATCCCTATTTAGTTGGGAAAGTTCATTTAGCAATCCCTATTCAGTTGGGAAAGTTCACTTAGCAATCCCTATTCAGTTGGGAAAGTTCACTTAGCAATCCATATTCAGTCGGGAAAGTTCACTTAGCAATCCCTATTTAGTCGGGAAAGTTCACTTAGCAATCCCTATTTAGTCGGGAAAGTTCACTTAGCAATCCTTATTTAGTCGGGAAAGTTCACTTAGCAATCCCTATTTAGTTGGGAAAGTTCACTTAGCAATCCCTATTTAGTTGGGAAAGTTCACTTATCAATCCCTATTTAGCTGGGAAAGTTCACTTAGAAATCCCTATTTAGTTGGGAAAGTTCACTTAGCATTCCCTATTTCCATTTTCATGATACTCATTAGATTGTCTCAGAATGACTACTTGATCAGCGCAATAAAAAAGATAACAATCTAAGAGTTTCCATACTCACTTTATCATCAATAGTTGTATACTTGGCCAGGGTATACAAGTACTGAGATTAAATAGTATGCACTTTGTATACTATTATATTCCATACTTTTCGTATTATCACAAACATAGGATTTAACATTCCTGGATTTTCTCCAGGCATTACTTCTATATCTCATCCTCTTCCACACATATAAGAGCAATTATAGGGCATTTAAAAGAATACTGAACATAATACAAATTCTAGTTCTCATCATTTCTTCCCTATGTTCCATAGGGCAACCCATAGGGAAAACCATAATAGTAATTCTTCTTATGATTATCAGGTAACATCAAAATAATGCAAATGCTCTATCTGACTGTAACCTCTCGCAGTCACCTACCACCTTAGGTTGACTCAACACATAGAGTCTAGCTATTTCATGTTGTTGCTTTTGCTTTTTCACACAATTGGGCTGTAACTTATGTATGCCCTACCGAGTCTTCCTCGGTTGTTAAGTCATTTCCTCCCTTCTTTTAAAATAAAAGAGTTTAGTGTACTCAACATGTACACATCTATAACATACCTTGTCCTCGTACCATGGTCTTATTAGTATTATTACCGATGCAAAAACTAAGCCATGGGTTCTTACATGTGGAAAGTTAAGACCTTTGCCTTTACTTAGTGGATACTGCTCTGGTACACTAGGCATTTATTGCACTGACGGTACCAAAAACTTTGTATTTTTAGAACCATTAGGCAGATGTCTCTAGAATTTTAGAGATCATTCCCTACTTCTCAACTTATTTCCCTTCCTTGGGCACTGCCATCACAAATATATTATCTGTTAAAACTCATGGAAGAGTCTACTTTCTCACCATAAGTTAATTTTCTCAATATTTTCCATTGTTCCAACATGACTAAGTCATTCAGGAACTCTTTTAAAGCTCAAAATTTCTGTATTAAGGACTGATAACCTAGATTATAGGCTAGTATCCAGTCCACTATATGAATTATTGTTTCCCTAATCTACCCAACAAGAGCATGATCATAGGATTCTTTATCCTGATCGGGTCATGATGGGAATTCTCAGGCACTCATTCTATTCTTGCCTGGTCCCTTGCACCTCTTCTTGGTGCAACAACATTGCCCTTAGCAATGTGTTCATCATGTGATCCAGACATCTTTAAGTTCTTCTTCTCCTATATGAGAAGAAGACACTTATCAGATAGACTGGAAGACACTAGAATAGACTCATCAAACCTTAATCCTATGTCTCTGTAGACTTAGTGAACCTAGAGCTCTGATACCACTAATTTGTGACGAACCATTCAAAACAAAATGATATTAACTAATAACTAAATGCGGAAGCAATCATCAACGGCGGATTACTGTAAATCACTAAAAATTTAAGCCTTTTGCAAAGAGATCCAACAAAGGAGAACTCTTTAAAAAAGAACCAAAGTAATTTAAATACATCTTGCTTCATAATGTACATGTCATGTACCATCTCTTCTCGAGGATTACATACAATAGTTGCTCTATTAAATATGTACATAGGCAACTTAAAACCTCGAGGCATCAAGCCAAAACCTCAGATCGATACATTAAAAAGCACTAAGTACTAACTATAACTCTGAGGACCTGAGAATACAGAGACGACACATAGGACTTTCTATACATATATACAAGATGTGACAGCCAGTGTTTCCACCTAAGAATTCACTGTTGTTCCTGTTGCTGCTGCTGCTCTTCCCTAGCTATGGGGTTTCTGCCTCTACCGCGTCCGCATCCACCTAAAAATGTTGGATCTCACGGGGGTGAGACAATTGTAAATTTCCCCAACGAGAGATATAACTCCCTGCCAAAAACATTATTATTGCATTTTAATTGAATAAAACTGTGCAGAGGAATTATATATTCAATAACAGATAGATCAATGTCTAAATAAATTAGAGTAGTATTCTTATTCAGAGCATTTCAACTATAACCTGATAAAGTAGCATGATACTTATTCACTGAAGAATCAAAGTTCATGTATAACATTTATCCTTTTAGGAATATGCTAAGCAGAGTGACATCAACCTTCTAGAACAATATGAGATTATATTGCAGAGACATCATGTGTCAAACTACAATTAGCTTAACAGGGTATATTGACATCTTCACTAAAGAGTTATGGCCGTAGCATATACTCTCTTCAGGCTTAGATCACACAGCTAATGCCTGGTATTGTTTTGTGGAGTCATGGCATGTAGCTATACTCTTTTAATAAAGTATTGGGATCTTAATCCCTCATCTCATCAGGTACATTTCCCTTTATTAACAAGTTCATCATCATGATTATAGAATATGGACATTCAAACCCTCAGTTCATCATAGAATACTTGTTACCACTTATCAGGTAACTTAATACCTTTAGGTCATCTCACCAAGGTAATTATGATTCTTGCTACACAAGCTTTTTACATAGTTCACAAAGATCATTTCACCTTTTGTTACCTCTTAGTAGGCAACAAGGCATATTATGTCTCATTAACAAACTTTAACAAAAGAAACATCATAGCTCATACCTGGCTATATTCATCTTCTTATGATACTTGCATGGTTAGTACTTCATGATAACAGTTATAATGCTTACATGTCATCACTATGCAACACAAAGTAATACCACTATTCCCTTGTTAGGATTAGGATTTCTCTACATAACATCACCCTCCATTAGGGTTTTCCATAAATGTCCATTTAGGATCTCAAGATCATATTATTAATGACCAAGTCCAATTTTATTGCTTCACACAGCTAGGAGCCAATATTGATAACATAAGCATTTAATCATGCTTATTTATTCTCATCACTTATCACTGAATGAATTATCACAAGACATAAGTTCCTCTCTCAACTTTACCAGAATATGATTACATCATACTTTATTGATTTGGATTAACCTTTTCATAAGGCATGTTAGCCTATAATTATCAAGGTGCATTACATCTCAATGTAACAATTGACATGACACACATCATGTGTCACTCATCCAAATACATTGGATTTAAAATACATCAAGGTATATAAATCTTAAGGTGTTGGATGTGATATCTATCATATCTTGATGTATCACTTTCCTCATCACCTTTATCATACTTGAGTCCATCCACTTAGCTTGTATTAGGGTATTTCCCCTCCTAATACTTTATGCACCAGTTCAACACATTTATCATGTAATATATTGGTCATAAGTCACTTATTTAGAATATGCAACCATTGCTAATGATATGGATTCATCTTTGAGTTAAGGCAATATTAATATAAGGCCATCCATTACCAACATCTTTAGGTGTTTCACTTATCAATATATTAGTTACTATTCCACTATTAGAAATAGGGTTTTCCATCTTTATAAATTAGGGTTCACATAACATCTTCCCCATATTTGGGTTTCACATAACATCACTCTACATTAGAATTTCACATAACATCCTCCTATATTAGGATTTCACATAGCATTACCTGAAATTAGGGTTTCACTTGACATCACCCTCAATTAGGGTTTCACATGTCATCACCCTTGATTAGGGTTTCATCAACCTTCTCAATTAGGGTTTCTTGATCTCTTTACAAGGATCATACCCTAATTACCTATTATGTACATGTTGGAAGTGTTGAGGTTTAACCATTACATGATTGCCATTCATGTAGAAATTCCTCTCTCTCTCATCCTCTCTAGGATATCAATTACTTCAATCTTAATTGGATTAGGTCCAATCAACTTGAATGAAGGGTTGTCATAGCATATTAAGTCATTGCTTTCATAAGCATCAAGAGTTAACCACTCAGCAGGTACTAATTATCCTAGTACCTCAAAGGTACAACCATTGTAATCACCTTTGATTTACATCATTAATAATCAAGTAGTTAATTGACCTTTAATCATATTAGGTGTCCAAATGGTTTGACCAATTGAACCTCAAATGGTCTTGGTCGCTTAGACCCCAAACGGTCTTGGTCACTCAGACCTTGAATGGTTTGAAACCGTTTAAGAAAAATAATAATGAAACCGTATGGACAATTCACACTTGAAACCACTTGGGTCTCCAAACGGTTTGAGACCGTTTGGTCTCAAACGGTATTAAGACCATTTGGTCCAAACTCTCGCATAACCGAATGGACCAAAAAGATCTCCATCACTTAATCAATTCATGGTTTCAACCATTGAACCGTCTATCTATTGAATCATTGATTCATTATGCAATTGAACTATTGAATCACCCTTCAATTAGACCTTAAATTAGGGTTTTGAACCCAATTGAACTAGGGTTTATAATCAAGAAACCATCAATTAGGGTTTTGAAATCGAGGAACCATCAATGGTTGATATTGTGGAACTATTTCATTTGAAATCAACGAATTATCATCAAACCATAACATGACCTGACCTCAAACGTTATTGAGGTCATTTGGATGACCTCCAAATGGTCTTGAGACCATTCGACTCATCCCATCATTGAAATTTGTGAAATTCAATTAGGATTTGCATCATTGAATCAATCATTAATTGAGCTATTGATTGTATTTCAATTTAATATCACTGGATCTTCCATCATCCAATCATACTCAACCATAGACTTTAAAACGGTCTTGGTTGACCTCCAAATGGTTTTGAAACTAGTTGGGTGACCTCCAAATGGTTTTGAAATCGTTTGGGTTAGTCAACCCAAAAATTGAGTCAATTCTCTTAAAGATTTCAACACTCAACCCGATTAGGGTTTGCAATTGATGGATCACTCACAATTGGAACCTTCAAGATCAAATTGATTGAAGCTCATGGATCAATATCCAAAATTTCATTACTTGCACTCCAAATGGTCAACTATTGTTCAACCACTCCAAATGGTTTTGAAACCGTTTGGTTTCAAATGGTTTGATGAAACTGTTTGGCCAATTTCATTAAAACCGATTGGTCTCAAATTTTGAAACTGTTTGACTAGGATATTAATTGAGGTGTGTGCTTGTGATTACATCATCATCTTCAAGCTACAAACCCACGAAACTTTCTGTAATTTCCATGGTGATTTCACCAATCATTCAAATAAAATTTTAGGAATAAAGAAGGAATCAACAAATGATAAAGATATGGAATCAATAACAAAGTTCAAAGGTTCAAGTTATATAACCCGCCTTCAATTGAACATCAAAGCTTCAAACTTCACGCCAACAATGGTGGATGAATCTACTTCAACTATCCCAAGGCTTATCCTCAAGCCTTTGAGTGAAAAGGTTGGCTGGAGTTGAAGATTGAGTGGAGGAAAGAAGAAATCAAGCATTGATTTGTGATTTCCACCATGAAATCAAGGTGAAAGAGGGTCAAGAAGCTTACCAACAGGTTGGGGCTCGTTCTCCTCTTGCTCCTGATCTCCCTTGGTCGTTTTACAAGCAAGGAATGAAAGTGGATTCGAAATTACCCTTTCACTCTATGGATAAATGAGCTTATATGCACTTTTATTAAAAATTCATTTAAGAGAGAGAAAGTAGGAATTATCTCTTCCATTTCCTTGCCACTTGCCCCCCTATCTTCCTTACATATGAGGCTACCTTCCTTTCCTATTATTCCTCTCAATTATCCATGTTTTAAATAAAAGCAAATTAAGCACCTTAACCCATTTAATAATAATATCCATAAGTGAGTGGATATTTCTTTTTCCTTGTTTAATGCGAGTGGGTTTTTCAGCTCCTTGAGATATTTCGTGGCCTTTACAAGGAACAAGGACGTCCAAACATATCTGAATTCAACCATTTCAATTTTTTTAAGGACATTTCAATTAATGTATTTATTTTTGCATTAAATTGAATCAGGGTTTCAATTATGCTTAAATCTTGATTATTTTAATATCAAGATTCTCTCTCCTCCAAAGTGATTCAAATGAGACGTACCTCTGGTTTTCTTTGCTCTACATGATGCCAAGAAACATTAGGGACTCTATAGAAGAGGTAATTTTCATATTGAACCCTAGGTTTTGGGTAAATTGCACATTACACCAAAACAAGGTTTTAATGCACAAACATTGCTTTATTAACTCTTTCTTGGTATTCAGGCTATCACAAGCCATACCTCTACATCATATTCACTCTCATGATGCTTAAACACTTGAGGAACATTTATAAAGTAACATTTGCAAGTTAACCCTTGAACTTGGGTAATTTGCACTTTAGTCCAAAGTAAGCAAACATTGCTTCAACATTATTCAAACATGACCAAAATTGAAACATAAGTTCCTCTTGATCCTTAGTCACTTTTCACAAAATAAAATTAAGGATCTAAATAACTTTATTATGTAAAACTCCCAGGTTTAAGGCATAACCCAGGTCAGGGATGATACATAAACTCTCACCCCATCAATCTGATTGGGGTGCCCTTGACTGTGATATGTATCTTGGTAGAAGTAACATGAAGTTCAGAATTATGGATGTATTTCCAAATTTAGGGGGAATTGATCTATGGTCATAGACAAATAGGGATTTCTAGATATACCTCATGAATAAAATAAAAATTATCCATTTTCTAGAGAAAGAATTTGATCAAGTTAGCAAATAAGATATGGTTACAAGAGTATATCCATCACATGTATGCTTTAAGGAACATCATGGTAAAACCAGCGATGTAACTGGCATAGGGACCTAAAAGATCGAATGACATATATACAAGTGAATATAGACAAGTAAATCCCTTACGAGTTCCAAAAAAATATTCCTTTAGGAAAATTTATTGTGGGGGGGGGGAAGTAGACTACTCAATAATTTTATTTATGTTGTAATTGAATAAGTGATTCATAAAGTGAAAGTCGAAGTAAAAATGATTCCATATATATGTTAGGTTGGTCCTCACTAGGAACTTGAGTAAGGAGTAGTTTTTATGGGAATTTGCAAATTGTGTTCAATTTTAAAAAAGATTGACTTTCTTTACTTTATTTATTATGATTACTTGAGTCGTATGAGAGGAAATCCTCACGTCTAATTTTTAAGGGGGTCCTACAAAAGAACTTATCTTGATTTTTCCTTTTCTAGGCCCATAGATACAAAACCTGCTTTCTTACGATTATGGGGTTTATTCAAATATGAAATCCAATCCCGAAAATATAACATTATGTTTTTTTTACTACACAAGGTTTCAAGACATTTTGAAATTGAGAAGTATCTACCGGGCAGTGTTATACGAGAGCAATTAGCCAATTTCAATTTTTAGATTATTATCAATTATTTCATTGGTGGAATGGAAGGAATTAGGAGACAAAGAATCCAACGGGAATGAATGGGAAGATAAAAAAATTATAAGAAGAAAGGTTTTTTTTGTTAGACACATAGAATTAGCTAAACACTTTATCAAATAAATGTAGAACCAGAGAAGATGATTTTGACTCTATTATCAGTCCTTTCCCCCGAGTTAAGACCCATCATTCAGTTAGATGGGAGTAAATTAATGAGTTCAAAAATTAATGAACTCTATAGAAGAGTTATTTATTGGAACAATACTCTTATTGATTCATTAACAACAAGTAGATATACATCTGGGAAATTAGTAATGTGTTAGGAGAAATTGGTATAAGAACTTGTGGATATGCTTCTTGATAATGGGATCTGCGAACAACTGATGAGGGACAATCATAATGAAGTTTATAAGCCCTTTTTAGATGTAACTGAGGGAAAATAGGGAGGATTTTGTGAGACTCTACTTGGTAAATGAATCAATTATTTAGGGCATTCTGCCATTTTTGTGGGCCATTCACTTTCATTACATCAATGTGGATTACCTCGAGATATAGCAATAGATCTTTCTCAGATATTTGTAATTCATTGCTTAATCAGACAACAAGTTGTTGCCAACATAGGTATCACTAAAAGTAAAATTAGAGAAAAAGGATTGATTGTCTGAGAAATACTTCAAGAAGTTATGTTAGAGCATCCCATATTACTGAATAGAGCACCCACCCTGCATAGATTAGGAATATAGGAATTCCAACCTATTTTAGTGGAGGGACGCGCTATTTGTTTACATCCATTGTTTGTAAGGGTTTTAATGCAAACTTTGACGGGGATCAAATGGTTGTTCATGTACCTTTATCCTTGGAAGCTCAAGATGAGGCTCATTTGCTTATGTTTTCTCATATGAATCTCTTGTCTCCAGCTATTGGGGATCCCATTTCTATACCAACTCAAGATATTCTTATTGGACTCTATATATTAATGTTTGATAACCATCGAGGTATTTGTGCAAATATGTATATAACAAATGAAATGTGTTATTTATTTGGATGCCCCTTTGATTTCCCGTGGAGTGACTTGAGTTCCATTTTGAGTTCAAAAATGTTTCCACATAGGATACCCCTTCATAAAATACTTTTAGAAGTAAAATAGTCCAGTCTTGCAGACTAGATAGTCATTAATGTCTTGTCATTCCTATGATAAAAGACTAGACTTGATGAAAGATTTTTTCTTAGCACTAGACTTTTAGCCATTATGCAATTATGAAAGGCTAAGATGTTTTTTGTGTATGAGATCATTCACATGTGCCAAAAATGTAAACCGCTATTTCCTAAAGATACTATACAAATTTAAACCATGCTGGTTGGACCCTCCTTTTAGTATCTCTATGGTTTGTTTTCATAACATATAAATATTTGTGATTGAAGCTTATATGTAACCAATGCTTCATTTTTCAATCCCATTGTTGCCCTATTTCTAGTGTCATTTATCATCATCACCCAATGCCTTGTTTCTTGAACTCTTCTATCGCTAAAAGTTTGATAAGGTTCTTTCATTCAAGGGTCAGACAAATTTCTAATCTCTTTCAGTTCACTAATGATACATTTTATAGAACCAATGATAGGCCATGGTGTATAAATTTAAATTGTTTTGGATGTCTCCACCTATTTCTAGCCATATAGACAATTCTTCCAAGTAAACCCTGAATGTTGTAACATTTCTCCATCATATTTGAAGATATAATGTTTCTCTCTCATGTTTCCATATATGCTCTTGCAATTTTAATTACTTCCCTCCCATTATAATGGATGGGTCTTCATCTCTCTGCAACCATTTGTTGTTCTATTATTGGTTGGCTTCTCCTCTTTAGTAGGTGGGTGCTCCATTGTTCTTAACGGAGGTTCTTAGTCACCTCAATTTCTACTTCAAAAGTTACACGATTCTACTTCCCAAATGTCTAAAAGACAAATATTTTTGTATAATCACAAAGGTCCAATTATGAAAATATCTTGATAAAGGTGAGAGAAACAATAGGAGCATCTAAAAAATAGATGTGATTTTTTTAGAGACTGTCCAACTCATATGAAAAATTCCTCCAAATATACCAAGGCATTGTCTTGTGCTCAAAGAAAAAAGTTAGTTGGTGAATTTGAGATCTTCATCCAAAAAGCAAGTGTCATATTATTAATGGCATCTATGTCTCTAATGATGTGTTATGGACCTACATATCCAAGAAAAAATATTACTAAAATTGAAACTAAGGAAAAACTTCTTGCAAAACTTATTTCCCTATTTTGTTGTGGATTCTTGATATTATCAGTGATCTTATGTTTTCAAACCTTGGTGATTCAATGCTTGTGTTAAGATGCAATTGATGGGCATGAAATGGAGCACATTTGTCCTAAAAATACCCTACCTAAAAAATATAGAGGAAGTTCACACTTTTAAAAGCCACCCCCCTAATATGTCTCATATATATGACCATCTTAAGTGAGTCACTACTTCCTTTGACCTACCCACTAGTTTCTAAAAATTGATCCTTTGATATATGTACACTCATATATTTATCCCATACGTCATAGAGATAGGGTAGAAGTTTCTCTATCAATCATAATAACTCTTTGAACATAATAAGTGGGCGTTCTATCCAACTTCAAACATTGTGTCTGAATACTTGAAGCCATCAAGGATAAAAATGTTATATTTTCTAGTAGGTTTCTAATAAACTTCTTGTCGAACCTAACACAACAAAATTTGATTTCCATTATTTCTTCACTTGCATCTTTTTGAGGCCATGGAGAAACCATTTAACAATTTTATCTACTATTCACTTGTATTTTCACTTTGTCCAATGTCCATATGGCATCCACCTAAGACCTTTACCCACTTAGCACACTAACAAATAACTCATTGATTGCATCCTACCTCTATCTAATGAAATATGAGTCTCCTTAATAACATAATGATCCAATCCAAGATCAGATGGCAGCCTTACATTTTTACTATTGCTTTGTATTATCTATTAGATCTCAAGGGATGTGATACGTCAATTAGATCTCAAGGGATGTAATAAACAAAAAATATTATTCGACCTTCTACATTGGTTAAATTATAAGATGGAAAAATCATTCATGAATCTACCTTGATGATATTTACTAATGGATTTTGATTTTTTGATTCTTTGACTATGAGTATATTATTGTTGTAATAATTGTCGTCTAGGTTGATAGCCTATGTGTTTGTAGTTAATAAGATGATACTAGATCCTAGATTTAAGGACCCACATGGAGTCTAGGAATAGGTTTGTTATTCCATCTCATTACATCAATCTAATTAATATGTTGGGTTATTTTAGATGGTTGAAAAAGAGAATCTCAAGGTAGGAATTGGCCACAAGGGTCTTGACAGGACTTGATGAGCTATTTTTGTACCTCTCAAATGCATTGAGGTATGAAATTCTAGTTTTCACCAAACAATAATACAAAAAACCACCCACAAGCGAATTGATCTTATCATAGTGTAGCTAAGGACTAAAATCAAGAGACAACACATTTAAGAACTAATTGAATTTTTGATCTAATTAAGAAAGAATCATTAACAAGCAGGATAGTTGGTTGGTTTTTAGTTGATTAAATAAACTAAAAAGTTAAGAAATGCATCAAACTATGAATATAGAGATTTATAACAATGATAAAACAATTGGGATGATAGGTTTTGTTGTCACTTCCTATGAATTCTCTCTCTCGTAATGCATCACTTACTCACAATATTACAAGATTGGGCACAAGCAAATTATACATTCTATCAGAATACGAAATCTACAAGGATAGCTTTCCCTTATAATTGAGGTCTAATTACCTACGAATCAAGAATATGTTGCCTCATAGAACCCATTCTGTGATCTCATAGGGGATTAGAAAAAAATAACTGATATTCTAATCTTAAGTTTCAAGGTCTCTATGTTCAGGAATTGCAGTAGACACATAAGATGGGTAGCTAATTCATAGAACATACATTATACAACTAATAAAAAAAATCAATTGTTTAGGAAAATATTAATTCACAATGTAAGATTATAGTATGAGCAACATTGATAATCTACATGCCCCAATAAGGACTCTACTCATGATAACGATATAAGAGAAAAGGAGGAGAAGATAAATTTCATAGAGAAAAATAGTGGTGTAGAGGAGAAGCTTAGTGTTCTTGTCACCACTCCTGAACCATAATTGCATTATCCAATGAGGTCAGGAGCACATCTACACGTCAAACCTTTGAATACCATCTCTGGATATTGTTAGAAATGGATAGGGTTATGGATTGGAAAGAATATAACGTGAATAAATGTCTTGGGTATATATCATGCCCAATGATTTCAAATTTGCTACAATGGAACATGAATCCAATGGCTGTGGATAATTTGCTACAAATTTTCATTAGAGGAGTTTAGGGTGACTAGATGATAATTGCCTAATTGGAAGAGGTTGGTAAATGTATTCTTTGCTAAGAAAATAAAATTAGGCTTCCAAGACAACTTCAATCATCTAATTTTGACATTGAATATGGAATCTAGAGTCATTTTACTAATCAAATACAAAAAATGATCCTCTCTCCAATTGATGGAGTTGGTAAGTGAGAGTTTAATATTTTTTCTTATATAATGGGAATTTCATAGGGATTTATAAATTTCCTCTTCTCATGTCATCATTTTTTACTTATTACATAAATTGTTTATAGAGAGTTTATGATTTCTCCTCTTCTCCTTACATCAACCCACAAATTAAATATAAAAACTAATTATATACCAAATAAATTGCATAAATAACTAAAAAGCTAAAACAAGTGAAAACTTAGGTGAAATGTGAGAAAATATGAAAAATTAAATATATGCAACTAAAATATGATGAATAGACATTTATCACTATTACAAATTTGAACGTTGCACATTTTTTAGTAACATAAAATCCTAAACACTCTTCAAAAAATAATTTCCAATTTGTATGCCTTATACTCACATATGTTTGAATCCCTACCATAAATATGGCAAACCAACCCAACCTCTTAAGACCATAAGACATGACTTTACATATCATCATTCTTGACTTTGCTTTACAATGCAACTTCCTCATTACTATCAGCAATACCATACATGTCTATGGATTCCGTTAAAATTGATGAATCTTGAAAGGTCACAATTATGCACGTAATCCAACACTAGGGTATGATCAATGAATTACAATGGAGCATGAAACCGGTCTCTATGTGGAAAATATAGTGAATGGAGGCATGAAAGGAAAATACATATTTCTCATCTTTATGACTTGAGATTGCATTTTATTTGTGCAAATACATATATTGCACTCTTTTGGTGCATATTTGCACTTTTTTGTGATATACACCTATTGCATATGAAGGGTTATGGAAGAAGTAGTTACATAGGAAATGGTTGGTGTGCCATACCTAGCTTAGGGCGTAGAGTACTTCATGGCTATATTTTTTCTTTTATTTGGGTGTATGGAAGGTAAAAAGATGGAAGAACAAGTATAGAAGAGGGTTTATTAGGTACAATTTCATCTACTTGAATACAACACTAGGATATAATTTTAATGGCTTGAATATAGGTCAAATATAGATAAAGTTCTAATTAGAGGAGAACTTCCATTCTATGCAGTGTAACATGAAATTGAAACACAATCCTCAAGTCCTGAGCCTGGCTCAACCCAATCTAGCACGATTAAATGCAAAAAGTTATTCATATAATACACTACACTCAAATAATGACATGATAAGGAGATGCATGGAAATTTCACATATAACATCCACTAATAAATTGGAAGAACATCATATTTGATCCTTATTAATTCCTCTAAGACCTGCCATATTTTCCAATGAACATGCTGCTATCATTTATTGGTTACAAATGGTCATTTCTAACCATTGGCTTGTTTTTAAAAATTAAGTTATCATCAAGTATTTACTTTTTTCAAGAAGGAGTCAGTGATAAATTCTATATGAAATGCAAAAAAGAATGTAAACTAAGTTGACTAGACAACATATTCAAGTAGCATTGCAAAAAAAAGAACTAGAATGAGAATAGTTTAAGCTACATACAAAGAAAGTGATTTATATCCAACTCTAACACACTAAATAAAAAATAAGAATATGAAAATATATAAATGTGTGTGGAAAGGAGTATGTACCACCCAACCTCCACCACAAGTTTAGAAATTTTCTCATCTCTAAAAAAATTCTAAACTCAAGACGGAGGAAAAGAATCACTGATTCTTCTAGGTGGTTGTGACAGCTTGAAGAATGTCTAGATGAAAGGAATATGAATAAGGGTTGGCACCTTGAATATGTAAACTCCATGGTGCTTATGTGATCAAGTATCCATGGTAACTCAAAAGGTACAGTTAGGATGATTGGATTAGTATTGCCTTTCACCCCACAATCCATACGATAATAGAATCCACCAACTCATCTCCATCAATAGAGGTAGTGTAAAAGATGTGTGTGGTGTCTCTTTTGTAGCTAAGGTGGCATGTGATCAATCTACTGCCTATGGTTCCAGTTGTGCATGATCTTGTGGGGGATTTTTCTTGGGATTTTCTTCATCACTGAGGTCCACAGGTAGGAGGTGTGGTGTTGACATAGAAGCAACTGTTTAAATTGTAAAGTCAGATTCATGAATATTTTTGTGCGGTTGTAACTCTCTTTGAAAGTCATCCAATCAGCGATGGGGTCAATGAGGAAAATATGATCATTCACAATCTCAACACGTGTCTCTAGATCCTCCTACTAGAATTTCACCTCACCAAACATTTTTTCAGGCCAGGAAAGATTTTCTATAACATGAGCTATGAACCTAGACATTGTCCTTAGTCGGGCTTCTTCTTCATCCATAATCCTTTTGTAGTCAACACACATTTTATTCAAACTTCCAACAATATATTCAGATTAGGTGGAGGTTGAATCACATAGTGAGGCTCTCTACTATAACAATCTTCAGAGAATTCTTCATTGTAGCCCGTTGTGGATGTTGCTTGGGATGCCAATTTTGTTCATGAACTTCTACTCTAGCCTCCTTTAGTACCCTTTTGTTGTTGTCAATTGAGTGCCAATTCACTATATGCTCAATTTCTTCCTCATCCATAGTATATATGCCTAAAATATAGAGAAAGTTAGTATCGAGCTCAAGAGAAAAAATGTCCAACGAATGGTGATACAATTATTTTCTTTCTTTTCTCTTATTTGTTTTAGAAAATTTTAGAAAATAATAAATTTATCAAAATAAAAAATATTATAACCTAAGATAGCTAAAATAATTTATATAATTAAAAACATACTCCAAAATTTTAGAACAAAACTAAAAATTGCAAAACCAAATTAAAGTTACACAAACAAACTAAGAAAGAAAAATCATAGCCTTAACTAAAAACCCACCAAGTCTCATTGTCCCAAGAAATGGATCCAATACTTGATTCCTTATTTTTTACACCTTAAATTCACTAAGATATGCAATCCTAGTTTTTTTATCAAAACAACAACACACAAAACACCACGTGTAAGAAGATGAGTCCTATCATAATATAGTTAAGGATAGAACCCCATAGAAAACTTATTTAAGTACTCATTGGATTTTCAATCTAACTTTTGAAGGCCATTAACAAGGATAGATGGTTTGTATTTATTGGTTAACTAAATTAACAATGTAAGAAATGAAATCAAACTAAGAATAAAATGATTTTAAACAATGATAAAACCACCACTGTGATAGGTGTCACTACTACTGAGTAGGTATCCCCTCTCTCACATGGAATCACTCACTCATAGGATTATAAGATTGAGGTTAAGAAACTTTCATATCCTTTTATAATATGGAATTCCCAAGGACAAATTTCCTCATAGTATTTAGAGTCTTTACTTACAGATGTTGAATATGTGATCTTGGAGACCGATTCCATGATCTCATCTGGGGGTTCAACAAAGACTAAAAATATTATAATCCTAAGGTTCAAGGTGTTTATTATTAGTATTGCAATATACATGTAACATCGGTAGTTAATCCACATAACATATATTAAACAGCTAATTACTAATCCAATAATACACACAAGTTGTAATTCAAAATGTAATATTATTGTATAGGAATCAAGGATAATCATTATATCCTAGCAAGGAATCTACTTTATACTCTTGTTAATGATATAAGAGAAAAAAGAGAAGAAGAGAAGTTACTTTTTATGGAGGATAAGCTCAATGGTCACATCACCACCTTTTAACAATAAATGCAATCTCTGGTCACATCCTTCAACAGAGCACATCTGCATGTCAAGCCTTTGACTCCCATCTCTAGCTTCCCTTGGCAGTGAGTAGGGTTTTGTATCAGAGAGAGTAGGTCATGATCGGTTAGATTTATAGCATCCCCTAATATTTCAAGTTGATCTAAAATAATCCAATGGTTGTGTGCAATTTGCTACGTAGTTCCTATAACGACCCATTTTCAAATTAGTAATCTAAATAGGGTTTATTTAGATGATTGCATGCTTAACCAATTGATAATTGTTTAAATCTTAATTAATGATGATAGTCTAATCATGATTCTTTTAACCTAATGAAAAACTATAAATATGCTTTTATTTCAAATAATCAGGGTTTGCTAATTGAAAATCCTAATCAACGAAAATTAGGGTTTTGGTACCATATGAATACATATTTTGATAAGTACAGTAGTGTAATAAATGAGTTTTAGTATTTTATATACAACTCTAAATTTAGTGGAAATTTGGATATAGTTTGGAAAACTCAAATGTATGCATTCTTGCAAAATATCAGAATTTTGAATAATTTTCTGACCAGTTTGTTGGCTGAGTTTTCTCAGGATAACTCATTAGACCATGCATTTAGGTAGAAATATAGCAGTATGGTATTTGAATTTCATCATTTATCAGTACATCTGGTTGACCTATAATTAAAATTTGGTTAGAAAACTCCATTCTAGACATCCTATTAAATTTTCATAATTTTGGATGATGTTTCAATTTTATAGAGTGTGGTGTCGGACAGTTTCTTATTAGAAACAACTCAACTGACCATGCCACAAACTACAGTATACCAATGTAGTATTTGATTTTTATTTGTTTATTGATAACCCTGAATGATCTGAAATTTTAACTAAATCTATAGAATTTTGTCTCACACAACATTCTACATTTTCACAATGTATTAAGGAGGTTTGACCTATTAAGTAAATGATTTGCGGTAACATGTTTATGACAAAAAATTCAGTTGAAATAAAAGAAAGTGTAAAGTTGGGTTAATTTGCAATTGACCCCAACACCTTAAATGAACTATATGAGAAATCTAGAACCCAGAGATCTCTCAGATTTCGTCATTCATGTTAGAGAAATGAAATTCTAGAGAGAGGGTAGCTTGGTTTTTGAGTGACCTAGGGTTACACCATCCGAGAAATGATGAAATCAAGTAAGTAGTGTAGCTTCTTTGCATAATATTTCACAGTGAATCCTCTCTCACATGTCAATATTCCATCCCTCCTATAATTTGATTCAAAATGATATCAAAACTCCCTCTTTTATTACTCTTTCTGTCCCAATCTCCTTTTCTAGCATTTCCGATAAAGAGGTGGAAGAAATGGATTCAATAGCTAGAACCTTGGTAGATTTCTAGAAATTCACATGACCTACTTTTTAAGGTGCTTGTCACCTTAGGTGAGTATTTATCTCCCTCAATCTCTGTATTCATGTTGAAAGGCTAATTCTATGTGCTAAAATAGTCAAAAATCTTACATGTATCTGTATGTGATTGGATATTGATTTGTAAAGATATTAGTAAATCAAATTGTACTGATTTCAATTATTTCTCATTTAATTTGAACTTGCTTAGTTCCTAATATATTTATTGACATTCTATGTAAATTGTATGGATAGAGGACCATGTTATTTCATGTGAATAAATGCAATTAAAAAGCTCCAGTTGATTTTCTTGGTACACGTGTTCACGCTCAGTGACCTGCTGACATCCTATTGTTTATTTAGAATGAAGGTAATTAGACTTGTGTGGACCTTAATAGGGTCTCTCCTTTGTCTGAAAAAATTTACGGTAATTTCACAGCATGCCAATCCACAACTGATGTATCCACTCATAAATTCTGTAAGCACAGTGTAGTGTGTGAGGCAAACAAACACACTTTCCTCCCCTTTGCCTTTGATATTTCTAGAGTGCTAACTAATGTCTCAATTTCTCTCTTACGATACATACACAATGTTAGCAATAGGAATCCTACATTTTTGTCATCATCTTCTTCTGATTTTGTCTTTAGATTAGTGGGGTTTTCCATACAAAATGGATTGATGACCCAATTTGTTGCTCATGCCTCAACAAAGAGATTTATGTGAATATTGCCTAAAAATCAACCCAATGCCCGATATGCTTGGGAATTGAAGTGATATGTATCTAATCATACTTGAATTGTATTAGAATAAATTATAAAATTACATTGTTGAATTTTACTGAAATTGAATATGATATATACATAAGTATTAGTATGAGGTGGTGATATTCACTGTTTAGGGTTTGTGTTGCTGGATTGAATCAAATGAGTTAAATAATTAGTGCATAGTTATGATTGATGAATGAAATATGTGAAAATGGAAAGTATGGTTTCTACATGTGTGATCACCCTACGCCCTAATGAACCCCTATGCACCGTGATGAGATTACTATATGATATGATTCTTATGATGTGTTGAAATAAGGATGACTTCTTGAAAACCCTAGAAGTTTAATATTAAGACGAGCATGAGTGATAAAGCTAGAACTTATATACAATGTTATAAATGTTATGAAATGATCAAGTATAGGTATAATAATTCAATGGAAGATGAAAAGTCTTACTAATATGATCTAATCCTAATGCATATACTTTAGTATAGTTCATGGAATAATGAGTATCCCTCACATGAATGTGGGTCCTTTTATAAAATCTACATAATAATAAAGTGGGAATGATGATTAGAGATTATGATGTAAGAAGATGTAACCTAGTCCATTCTTTTAATATAAAGTGAGTAGTATACTAAGGGACATAATGATATTTGTTAATTATAAGAATGCCATTGGAAGTCAATGACATGGTGCACTCACCTATTACAAGAAAGGAGAATGATAATAATAATTGAATGGTGATAAAAAGTTACAAATGAAATGTGTATGATGAAGTATATAGTCTGTATATTTTGATTAGGTGTACATTGCATGAAATATATTAAAATAATATTATGAAGGATTTCAATGAGAGAGAAATTCTATATATTAAGTAAATTTTGAGCATTGATGTTAAGAATAGTGGTAAGCATCATATGAAAGAAGTTAAAAACTAATGAATATGAAATGATAAGGAAATGGTGAAAATTAGCAGATGGATCTAAGAACCTAACCCAAACCCCCAAAATAATGAGCTATGTGATGCTAATGAATAATGATCTCAAATGAGGGATTAAGGAATGCATATGAATATGGTTTAATTAAATTACAAGATGAGGTACAACGATATGAATTGGTTTATAAGAATGTTTTCTTGGATTGTAATTGTTTGTTAGGATACTTGTATTCTAAGGATGGCCTTTTCTTATAGACTTTAATTGAGATCACTTATGTGTTTAATAGTATCCCTAAGTGAAGAGTGGTAAACAGTAAACATGAAGTATTAAATGTGTTGCATGTTAAGTGTATTTTATGTATGATGAATGACATGAGGTGTCTACATGCTTATATTGTTGTTAGTTCTAATATCTTTATCAATACTCATTGAGAATTATGATATGAAATGAATGGATAAGAAACATGCTAAAATAGAATTTACTTTCTTACGGTTTGTCATCTATTGACTTTAATATCTTTGATTACTTTGTGAGGTACAAGCTAAGTAGTTTCAAGGAACATGAATAAAAGATGACAAGCCTTGTAAATATGATTTGAATCTTAGTAACATTCCCTATACTTATAGCTAATTATTTAATGTTGTTGATTATGTTTCTTATTGTGGAAAATAATCATTGTTATAGAGATTATCTACTTCATATTCTTATCTATCTAGTTTGGAATCTGATTTTAAATATTGACAAGTAGTTAATGTTGGGATTCATATCCACTGTGAGTATGATTTGGATTGCTTGATGTTTGATAGAACTATTTGGTAAACATGTCTTATGTGGACTTTAGCTTCAACACTACAGGATGTGTTCCTGGTCCGACCGGCGAAGTGTCACAAAGATGATGTTATGGTCATATATTGATTCCAAATGTTTAGATCTTGACTTGTTACTCATACTAAAGCATTGTCATTATGAGTTAAGTAGCATCTACTTATTTGTTCTTAGACATGCACTAAAAGATGTTCTAAACTTAGATTTGGTTTTAGTGATTACCTTATTAGTTTGATTAGATTATCATTGTAAACTAGACTTGATTAGATTCTATAACTATCTTCTAGACTTTTCAATATCTGCATGTTTCTTTTAAGTTCATAATACTAAATATGATGTTGATGTATGTACCTAGTTTGACTGGGAGGTATCCACTCAATGGGGTCCTATATGAGTCTCATGAGGTTGTTTCAAATGTTTTAGGGTATAATGTTATCATGTAGAGTGGTTGTGAAAAAGAATATATAAATAGAATAATCTAGATAGATTAGGTTGTCCTTGTACCCTCTCTTTCTCAAGATGGGTATGTATCAATTGTTCATTAATGTACTTGTATATAGTGTAAATTGAACTGTATGTGAGTAGTGAGATTTGATTCTAGTCTTAATGGAGTTGAATACGAATTGTGATATCTTAATGTGATGTCCTTAATGTGACATTGGTTTATGAAAACTGTGAAGAAAGAAAAAGGAAAAAATATATGTGTTTTTCCTATACTCATTTAAGCACCTTTATTGAGAATTTTTTATTTGTCTAATGATACATATTAGGTTTAGGGTTTGTCTCTATTGGTTGGTACTTATGCTAATCAATAGAGAGGGTCAAATTGTTTCATCATAGGAGTTTCGAGAAACTCTATGGTCTATCGTCCGATTGGAAGTAGTTAGTAAATATATTTGTTGTATAGATAATAAAATTACACTTCCAACCAACTTAAACCATCAAATTCTTATGTTGTATGTGCAATATGGAGTCATTTTACTAAGTGGGTTTGTATTAATGATCCTCTCTCTACTTGATGGAGTTTAGGAGTAAGGATTTGTTTGTTTTGACTTATTTAATGAGAATTTCATAGGGAGTTGATGAATTCTCCCCTTCTCCTTGCATCAATGTCTTTACTAATTGCATCATGATTTTATAGATATGTATGAATTCTCCTCTTCTCCTTGCATCAATCTACAAATTGAACATACAAATTAATTAAATACCAAAAAAATTGCATGAATGACTAAAAAGCTAAAACAAGTGAAGTATCAAGTGAAGTAAATGAAATATATTCAAAACTAAATCTTTTATGAAACTAAAAAACATGATATATAGACATTCATTAGGACCCAATTAGGGAATATATGTTTGAGTCTTTAAAAGAAAATATGTAGTAGTTTGATGATGTGCATGCTTGGTTTTCCCACTAACTGAAACATGATTTTATACAACTAGACCTAGGTGTTGGGGCATAATAAACCTTTGTTGATGTATTTGGGCTGCTAGTAAGTCTTGTGATTGGCTTTAATATTTGTGGGCTATTTACTTTTTAAATAGTGTGGACGCATTGGAGCTTTGCATGTTGATGATGAAGATGGAGAATATATTTTGCATTTTACAATAGTAGAGGATGACATGACATGCCATGCTCCATTTTTCAAAGGTAGAGAATACCATTTTTGGGTTATGAAGGATCTTAAGAGGGAAGTTTAATATGAATTTTGGGATACAGTTGTTTTTGGCATCATATATCATGGAGAAAATCAAATAGTTTGAGAACCTTTAGCAATAGCATATTTTAATAAGTGATTATGGTTAGAAATTGATCTAAAAACTCTTAAGAAAATTGCATTAGACCTTTGAATATAAGGCAAGATAATTATGTAAGTATAAAATCAAGAGAGAGTTGAACAATTTACATGTGAAGGGTATATTTATAGTTGTTACATATCAAAGGATGTAGCTCCACTACCTAGATAGGTCAACCTATAATATTTTCAAACTTGGGTCACTCTACATTCTATTACCGGAGCTACACTAAGAGACCATTTTTTCAAGATCAAAGCCTAAACTAGATTCCTTTTGTGGTCAAGTGGTTTCTAGGGATCCAAAAACCTTACAATAGACAAACCTGTACTTAGACAAGGATCTTCTATCCTTACCAAATGACTTACCCACTCTTAGCTAAGAGTCATCTTCCTTTGAATTCACATTCACTAAGGAGAAAAATTTCACCACCAAAGGAAACCTTTCCTTGCTATGGGCCACCATCCTCTAACTCCTCTTCTCCAAGATACCATTGCTTTTCCAAGGGCCATCTTCCCTTCTTCCTCTTGTATCTAAGAGAGAGAATCACAATTATAATAAGAATTAGAGGATTGAAGGTATATAAGTGAGAGTCTTATAAGAAATACATGGTAGGGTTAGCTCTCTTCCAGATCTCGTACTCACTCTCTGTATGTAGTAAGTGACATGAGAGTGAATCGAGGATCTTATAGACACAAGTATCTCAACTATAGTATAGGTACCTTGTCAGGAATGTATCTAATAATGGGATGAAGCCCAATCGGTCCTACTTATAGTTGAGGATGCATCCTTGCTGTTAGAATCATATAGAACAATTTGTATCTATTATGTGTATGTCCAATGGATCTATTTTCTCTTGCATAACCCCTTTGAAAACTACATTACACTTCACAACTATAATGTTGTTGGCCAAGAGTATATTTCTAAAACTCAGTCAATGCACAAAAACACAAGAGAAATACAGGTCCATTGACTGAGTTTCTACCTTGAAATCACGAATGATGATCATTTTTTAATGTACCATTTTTATTCATCATCCAAGATTCTTATCAGTTAAGAATTCAGTTGATGGCATCAATTGGGAAAATGAATAATGTCATCGCTCAAGTTATGTTTAGGGTGATTTTGATTGATGAAAAGGCATGTTTGTAAAATCCTAAACAAAACTAAGGAAAATATTTTTTGAGATAATTAATTTTATTCCACTTTAGAGCTTAATTACAAGTTACACATTCATTATAAGTGAATACAACACAAATATAGAGGGAAAACTATCTAGCATTCAATCTTGATCTTTGTACATGTATGAGTTGATTTATCCAAACTATGGTTTGAAAGTTGAGGCTTTTCGAGTCTATCTAACTGAAATCACTCAAGTAGAATCATTAGACAAATATAAGTGGTATGGTTTAGTCATATCAAATCATGGGATTAATCTAGTGTAACTTCTTGAGTCAACATTCTCCCCCTTCTTTAATATGACAAACCATTCCATATCTGTGGAAAGCTTTTAAGTAAAATAATACCCTTGAATAAATTAGGGGTTTCAAAGAATTGACTTACATATACTTTGCTCCAATTTATGCTAACTGAGGTAATATGATCCCTCTTAATTTATGTGATTTCTTCTACATGATTGTCTTTCACAAATAGTAACTAAGTATATTCGTGGTCATACATGTACCTTATCCCCCTTTCTCCAAAAAAAAAGTTGAGGGGGTTGTAGATAGCCATTAACATCTATCTCGACAACACTAAATTTCAATTTAATTTCTAGATAAAGCTCCTTCATATTGACAATATCATCTTGAAAGTCAATTTTAGCATGCCCACGTCCATTCTTTTCTTCATGCAAGTTGTCAAAACTCTTAGCTAGATCTTTTTATTTTTATTCTTGTAAGATTTATGAGAGGATATGAAGTATGAATAAATTCAATTAAACATTCTTTATCTAAAGATTTTATATTTTCCTCATGTAAATTTCATTTGAACTTTCTAAAAGAGAAATTGGTTTTTATCATCTTCAATTCCAGTATAGATTTCACTTCCACTAGAGATTAAGCTAGTGTTTTTGGAGTCACTAGATCTTTTGTAATATTCTTTCTTCTTCTTCTTCTTATGCTTCTATTATTCTCTCTTGTTTCTTTATGGTGATGAGTCTTTCTTCCTTGTGGGCAACCACCCTTTTATTGACCCTTACCTACACAATCGTAGAAAGTTGAGGAGGAAAAATACTTTCCTTTTAAACTTTTATCTTTGGAGTACTAATATTGTTCTTTGGTCCCTTAAATTCACTAGAGATGTAGGATATCTAGTTTTTATTAAAACAATGAGATGATGAATACTACCGACAAGCGGACGCATCTTATCAAAATGTACTTAAGGATCAAATCTAAATGATTTTAAGAAAATTTTATATTTTTAGCCATGTTAGTAAAAGCAATTAGTGAGGATATATTGATTGGTGGTTTTTTATTATTAAAATTTTCTAAGCAAGCTGCTACAACTTGGGTATCCACACTCTCATGTTATATAGATCATTCAAACATCTATTTAGTTTGGGCTAAGGATTTTTATATACTTTCAGAGTATGCAATTCACAAGGACGTATTTCTTTGTAGGTTTGACATCTCGCTTCCTGCGGATCCTTAACCTGTCACCTTAGAAAATTCTTTTCTGTGGTCTCATATAGGGTTCAATGATAATTGGTATCCTAATCTTAGATTTTAATATCTCTATCTGGGACTATAACAATCATGAAATACATGTATCTAATCTATAGAACATCAATCTAAATAGTAATATAAACAATACTTTATGATATGAGCGTACAATATACATACAATGAGGATAGTCTATGTTTCATAGTTAAATATCTAATGTCTATTCGTGTTCAAGATACATGAGAAAAGATATAAGAAAAATCTCATGAAGAAGATGGCATCAAGGAGAAGAGGATCTGTGGTCTTCCTCACCACTCCCCAAGTAATGGTAAAAATCTCCAACCATGGTCATTAGCGGAGCATGTTTCCACCTCTAGCCATTGACTTTTATATGAGCTCTGACCCAATAGCTAGGGTTGTTGATAGGATAGATAGGTAGTGAACCTCTAACTTGGATGTCTGTCATGCCCTTATATATCTTCGAATGAAATCTAAAATCAATTTGAAATAATTTAATGGCTTATAGCCGTATGCTGAGATTTGTAGCACATGCGAGTTGGGAGATTTTTTTCAAGTTAGGAAACTATAAGAGGGTATCATGTTCTATATATAATTAATTTATTCTTCCAACACATCTTGAATCACCCAATTCCAACATAATACATGACATCTGGGATTGTTTCAGTGACTTGGTATGCTTTCTAATCATCTGAGTGGGAAATGAACTTTTTGAGTAGACAAACATTAGATTTACTTTTTTTTTGCTGATTTGATGAGTTGGTTGAATGGGATAATGAGTTGGTCAATTGAGAATTTCCTATAGGTTTTGAAATGGGTAAAACAAAAGATTCAAGAAATTAAAAAAAAATATTCACCATTAACCTTGTTATACTGCACGACTTCTAAATATGTCCAAATGAAGGGAGAGTCAATCCAATGACAATATCAATGTATATACTTAACTTTAGGTAATGGAATTCCTCATCCAATGGATTTTGAATCACTTGATTTTGAGTTTGAATGTGAAGTCTATAGACATTTTATTGACCTACTATATTTTTAAGAGGGTTGCTTGTGACAATGAGATCTTCACACCAAATTTTCAGAGTTGGGGAGTGATCATATGCAATAGTTTATCATTTTCTTAGGATTTCAATGGATGGATAATGGAATATCTACTCTACTTGTATCAACATATAGCTAAAATAGAAAAATACATCAAATATAACATAAATTGTGTAGACTATTGAAAACTTGAAACAAGTTAAGTAACAAGTAGTATTATAAACATGCAAAACCATATTTAGAAGGCACCTAAAACATGATGAATATTCATCAACTACATGGTATCTTCTTCCTGGAAGGATTGATTAATTTAGGAAGCATGAAAACCAATTTATCCTTCTTCTTTTGATTTCTCTCTTTAAGATCCCATTAATCTGCAATATTGAGCTTTACCTCATATGTTTGAAATAATGCTTATGAGTTAGTTATGAGGATAGTGAAGAGGCTTATGGTTTCCTCTGTTGACGTCACCCTCATGAGCAAGGAAAATAGTGGTGAATCTTGGGAACAAACCCTTTTCGACTCCATTGGTTGACAAGGAGTTGCTAAGCCACCGACAATGAGATTCAACATTGAGTTCATCTTGGCAATTGAATTTGTCATGATCATGAGGTAGTTCTTTAGTTGTTGAGATATCATGTTTATCTTACTATCCATGAATTCCTTTATTCCTTCATAGTGACACATAGCTTCTTCCAAATCTCATATGGTGTCTCATAAGAAGATATCTGGTTGGATTTGGTGGGAGTGGGAGAATCTTATAGGATGCTTGTGACAATAGAAATGAAAGTTACTTCCTTTAAGATAGCAACATCCCATTCGTATAGCTTTCCCTTTGGTTGCTTGTACAAAAGATCCACGATTTTCAAAACTCAAGGATTATTCCTTGAATATGGAATTGCATTCTTCTCTTACAATATTAGAAGTTGCTTCCATAAAATGCAACAAGGAGGAGTATACCCCCTCTAGATTGTCACCCATATTCTCCTACTTGTGGAAGTATTGCTTTAAGAAGACCTTCCTCTAACACCGCTTGTTGAACCTATGGGATCAAGAATGGGCTGAATTGATGTGGCCACTTTAAAACAAATAGAAATGTATCTCATTATAATTATGCATGAAAATTAAGGAAGAGAGAGTTGAAAAATCAACAACTGAAGGCTATATTCATAGTAGTTTCATATACAAGGATGTAGCTATACTACCTAGAGGGTTCGACCTCTAGTATTCTCAACCATGAGTCAATCCTTATATTCCATTCTAAGATACACTAAGAGATCAAAGAAACTAGATTCTCTCTTTGAGAAAAATGAGGTAACGACCTACAAGGACTTACATATCCTTATCCAACAATCTCTCACCCCTACCAAAAGACTTACCAATTCTTAGCTGAGAGTCTTGCATGTTTGATTTCACCTTCATCAAGGATAAGCTTTGACCACCAAATGATGTCTTCCCTTTCTATGTATCATTTCCCTCTAACTATTTTCTAAGAGATAGTTGCTTTTCCAGTGGCTTCCTACCTTGATTCCTCTGTTAGATAAGATAAATATTTCAACTTCTAGTTTGAGAGAGAAGGTGGAAGGTTGAGAAGTGATATCCTTACAAGATACATATAGTAGGGATATCTCTCTTACAAATCTCTTACTAACTCTAATAGAATTAGTGAGTGATTAAGCTCATGAGAGTTGATAGAGGCTGTTACATCCTTGAAATTCATAGATTTCTAGCCTAAATGAATTAGGGTACAAATAGTGATGAAGAGTTTTGAGGGAATCATGTTTGATAATTCCAGGCCCTAGAATTAGGTTAAATGATCAATTTATGGAAATAATGTGCTTTGAGCATATGTGATCATGTGAGGCTAGTATAAGATGCTATGATTAACAAAGCCTTAATTTAGTAATTGGGAATGTGTTTAAGCTCATGTAACTCTTAGGAAGGCCCAAGAGGTGGTTCGTTGGCCTTGGGGATGTGTTCTGGCCCAATTGGGCTAGTTAGGGTTTGCAAAAGAATTCCTAGGGTATAAATTGGAAAATGAGTATTTTGAGCACATAATAAATGATTATGATAATTTCATACCCCAGATAATACATATATGGGATTGTATACATAAATCCAGGAATTAGGTGATTCATCATGTAATTATCTAGAATCCACTAGGCAAGATAGGTGATGGAGAACATGTGCTTGATCTTAGAATTTATCTTTTGTCCAATAATAGAAAAGTGCTTACCATATGGACATATTGCTTGTATGCCAAGAGAGAAAGGAAATGAAATAGGATCCTGGAGGGTGTTTATAGGGAGGATAAAAGAAGCAAGTGGAAAGATTATGGAAAGGAGGAAATTGGTTGGTGGTTGGTTATGACTAGGACACCTTCCATCTAAGAAGCACGGTATGCATGCATGAACAGAGAGTTGGCTTTCTCTCACAGATGTTCAATCATTTCTTGCTCACATCAGTCCCTAGGGCTTCCTCCTAGAGAGGTATATACAGGGACCCTCTCCAAGGGGGACACCAGCCTCCATCGGCCGTGAGGAGACCTACGACCACCATGGCAGCAACCCTACACTTCCATGGATAAGACGATATGATAGGGCTTTGTTCTGGAGTGCCAAGGTGACACAACATCCTTCCCCCTCGGTTCTTCCCTCCTTCCACTAGCAATCTGACCACACCCCATTCCTTCGATAGAGAACCAGTGGAGAGTGTAAGAGAACTTGGCACAGATGAGGTCTGAGGAAGAAACATGTCCTTCTATGACCAGTTTGTTTGGCAGCATGGTTAGGAGGAAGAAGGAGGGTGAAGCATCGAAGATGATGAAGGGATCATGGAGAAGCTGTGAAAGGGAGCAACGACTGATAGAATCACAAGGAAGGCTAGAGTGTAGCCTAACGGCAGTGCTCTACAACATGAAGATCTAGGTCAGAGAGTATGGGAACCTAAGACACCATCAGTGGCGCAACATCGTGAGAGCGGGTATAGTCTGTATAAGATTGATCCACCTTGTCTATGGGGCAAGGGAGTAGCCGTTGGTGTCTTACGAGGGAGAGAGGTACATGCAAAATTGACAGAACTGAGTTGTTTGTTGCAGCGGTCCCAGGTCAGTGGCCATGGCTTGCATGCTGAAGCGTGAGTGAGGAAGGGGACATCTTAGGACCAATTGACCAAAGTGCCCCTCCAGTGCATGAAGAAAAAGTGCTCAGGATGATGGCACAATTGTCATTTCATTATAGCTTAGCCTCGGATCCGAGAGGTACATAATATAGGATAAGTTGCCTACGTGGGACTGTCTTATTGATCCAGATTAGTAATCTTGCAATAATTCTAGTTAATTAATGGTAACTCGGAATATAGAAAAACTATATATCAAATTGCTTGAAAAAATGAGAGGAATCCAAAGCAAATACAATCTTAGTTTAATTATGCTTCCTATTCCAAAAGTATATGCAATATGTGTTTCAATATGATCAATAGAGAGGAAGATCTAGATTTGCTTTTATATGATGCTTAACTGAGTAGATTAGGTTATGTTGAACTAATACCTAATCTTATTATGTATAATGAATAAATACCTGAGAATGATGAATAGTTGATTAATAGTATGGTTCATGATGATTTAGTGTTTTGAAACCAATGTGGACATCTTACTATGATCTTACTGCTAATAATCTAATATAGGTATCACATATAGTTTAATATTCTTAAGATGATAAGTAGAGTTTCAACTAATATGCATAAATAAGTTTTATATTCTTAGAAACCATGATAAAATAGAATTAGGGTTTGTAACCCTTATCCCTAGTCCAAACATGAGACAACCCTAAACCCTAGTTTAGGAGTGGATCTAAATATGATTAATGTAATGCAAATACTTGGTGACACATATGTAGTATGTAAATTTCAGATTGAATACTTTATTGGTTGGATGTTTGGATGCACTCTTAAAGTATATGAGATTTTTGCATGGTTTTGGCAATGACATAAGGTATGTGGTTATGCTTATGAATACATGTATCAAATTTTGAGTTTTTTGAGGTTTCTCAATGAGATTGAATGAATGATAAACTTCTTACTTGTTTATTTACTTCTTGCAAATTATAAAGTTCCTATGAGTATCACATAAAGTAAATAACAATTTTCTAAACCCTGGGTTAGAATGATCATAAGGGTATGCACATGAGCCGTGGAGGGACAATGATTACACTTGATGTAGTAGACCATATATGGGTTAGAATATGAAAAATAGGTTTATGTTCTTATGTGTAAGTAAAAGATGTTTTCTTATATGAGTACTTGTGATTATTGGATGAGCCCACATACCAGTATGGAAATATTCTTACTGCATATTTATTTGTCAGCATTTTATGTATCAGGTATACTTGATTTGTGGACATGAAGATACATGTAAAGATATTGAAGACACTATAATGATCCATGAAGGTTTAAACATAGTGGTATAACTTCACACATGTACAAGTTAATTCACTCTAAAATTTATGTAACTCCTTAGAGGAGCTTTTAATGCAAACATGTAAGTATTTCCTCATTAATGGAGATTGTTTACTATTCTGTATTATTTCTTGAATTTGATCGTGGATTTTTTTAGTAATGATTCACAACTTTGAGGTATTTTGGACACTCAAAAGTGTGGGTAATTACAGAGGCCCTTTGAGGCACACGTTTTTCACCTATATTATAGGTTCCTTATGTGAATAACTATAAGATGAACCCCAATGGGTCATATTTATACTTGAGGATGTATCCTAGACATTAAAGTCATTTAGAATGAGTATTAGCCATTATTGTGGTTGTTCAGTGGGTTTATTGTCTCCTTCATACCCCCTCACATAGATGTATTTTACTTTACATCTATAGTGTTGTTGGGTGAGATTATATTACCAATTAATATGATGTACAAAAAGATAAGACCAAGTCAAGTACATCAGCCATGTTCT
The DNA here is from genome assembly GCA_963693085.1 of Alisma plantago-aquatica. Taxonomy (NCBI): domain Eukaryota; kingdom Viridiplantae; phylum Streptophyta; class Magnoliopsida; order Alismatales; family Alismataceae; genus Alisma; species Alisma plantago-aquatica. The sequence continues at coordinate 701,864,556 of OY856412.1, read as the reverse complement.
CCCTTGAAATATTTGTGGATGATCACTTCTAGATCTAATCTTTTTTCTCATCGGTCGAGATCCATTCCAGTTAAGAATTCAGTTGATGGAATCAATTCAAAAAATGAATACTGCCATTGACCAAGTTATGTCTAGGGAATATTTAGCTGATAGAAAAACATGCTTGGAAAATAACAATTGGTGTTACGTGCATATTTATTGTATCTAATTAATTTAACTACACTTTTTTATCTAAATTACATGTCATGCAATCATGAAAGTTGAGTATAATAAAAATGTACAAGGAAAATTATGTATTTACATATACTTGATCTGTGTGCATGCTTGACTTGTTTTATCCAACTAGGGTTTGCAATTTTAAGCATTTGAAGTGTTTATATCCAAAATCACTCAAGTATAAACATTAGAAACACAATAAGTAGAATGGTTTAGTCATCATGAAAACATAGGATAAATGCAATGTAGCCTCTTTAGTCAACAAGTATGAGTTGTGTTTGTTGGATCTTTAATTGATGTCAGTCAATCTAGGTTCTCATGCATGGTAGCTTAGGTTTTGCGTATTATATTGTGTCTTACTTAGGGTTTCTTGATTTTGGTCTAATTTTTATATTCTGATGCATGAACTCATAAATGAAAAGAGAGATGATGATATTACTTCCAAGTAGAGATATCTTCCCATTTTGTACCTCCCAACAAGTTTCTACACATTGCCCACATATTAGATGGGGTTGGGAGAATCATTAATGATTAAAGATGTGGATTCACCAACCTAGAGAGGATATGCATATACCTTGGCCCTCTATATATCTTTCTTCCTCCTTCATCACCAAGGAGAACCCCATTGTAAAGAAGTGAAATCATTTCTCTACTAAAAATTTGAATAACAAAACATCTAGTCCAAACTTACTCAGAAGGTATGATGGAGTGGGTGTAAAATTTTCAAATCTTTATATAATGGTAATCAAAAGACTAATGTATAGCAGCGGAAGAAAATATTTGACTATTCAATTATGAAACAAAGGGTTACAAACTTACATTACAAGGATCCATGTAGAGGAAATCTAAACCACCTCAAGATTGTCTCCAAGCTTCATCATCTCAAGCTAAGTCTAGGTCACCATGTCATGCATCCAAGTCTTCCACCTAGGGTTGGAAGCATACCCCAGCAAAAGAGAAGAAAAGGAAACATCAGCAAAGGCTGGTATGTGCATACTAAAAAGCAAATTGAGCAATTTATAAAGAATAAGGAACATCAAAATAAAAGGCTTCCCATGCAAGAGATAAGGACTACCCAATCGGGCATAAAAGAATAAGATCATAACAAACGTGATACTTGCCATAACCAACAAATAATAAGAATGTGCTATAAATATAAACATCCACTACCATGGTGGGAAACAAAGCACATATCATCATCAACCAGAATGCATGTGAGATAAGCATAGCCCTAGAACAATATAAAGACAATGGCGGCCAACCCCCATAAAGCTGAAGCCTGATAGAGAATGGCACATAACCAAACTCCCAATATATATGAAATTGGGTCAACCCCCATAAAGCTGAAACTCGGGTATGGGGCACATAACCTCCACCCCAAAAGCATAAAGGGCACATAACCCCAAAACCAATGAAATTACACTACTCTAGTGCTACTGAATCACATAACATGTTTAATGTAGAGGCAAGTAGAAAGTATAGTTAGAATAAACAACATTTCCATCACATAATGGACAACTCAAACATATAAACAAATCCACTTCAAAGTGGGCATATATCACCAAGTAAACTTCCACATCACAGTGGCTATATAATATCAAAAGTCCAACTTGCACCAAAGCAACAAGATAAGATTCCAAGTGAATATCCATGATCATAAGATCAATAACAAATAATATAGTTCACAAGAACCATGATATCAAAAGATAAGACATATTGTGTAGGCAAAAGTCAAAAGAATGAAAATTTAGGTGAATTGCTCAACATTGAGTAATAGGGGATACAACATACATTAAGAGAGGAAATAGAAATTGCTCAATATAAGATTAATGTGGGATGCATACGTCAAGATTAGATTCAAATGATCCAAAGTCACATCTAGGTCCAAACCTAGGCATCCACAACACCTATTAAGCATATATGTGGAATTAGGGTTAGATTTATATTGATTTCATAAACCCTAAAACTGCCTTTTTATTAATATATGAATTAGGTTTCCAAAATGATTCCATATTTTAGATTATATTTTCCTGAGTTCAAAACATATTTTATTATATTTTTCTGACTTATAAATTATTAATTATGAATTATACAAGTTATTATCTTATTTAATTAGATCCATTAAAACACCCTTTTAAAACATCAAATTCAGACGACAAAACCAATACCATTAGAAAGATTGCATTTTTTTGAATCCAACGAGTATTTATTTGTATTTTTCTGATTAGGGATTAATTAGTTATGGGTTTTCAAAGCTCGACCAATCAGAAACTAAAGAATTGTCAAATAAGCAAGAAAAAGAGGGAAAAAGAGTGGGCCGACCTGCTGACTTGGCCCAATTAGACTCGGCCAAGTCAGGGGTCAAAGGCATAGCCTCGACTCACCCAAACAAAAGACAACATGGTGAAAAGACATTTTTATCCCTGATGGAAAAACAAACGATCAAAGAGAAGCGGAGGGCAAAGGTGGCCTTTTACACATGGGATTCATCCCTTCGCCTCGTCTTCCATTGCAGTGTATAGAACAGCTACAAGGTGTGAGCCAAATTGGGAAAAACCCAGATTCAAGATAAATCTCGTAACCATCATTACGAAAGATTAGCAGGAGATGCTACGAACTCACCGGGGCAAACAATTGGATCGGTGATGCCGAGTTGGGGAAGAACAGACCACTGCAAGAAACAAGCACAACTCCGGCCACTGACAGTGATATGAGAGAGAAACGAAGGAATTGAAACTAGGGAAGATTAGGGTATGGTGTCGCGGAACCGGGGGTGAAGTCCCCTATATATAGGGTAGAGCTTTAGGGTGAAACCCCTTTGGCCGCGGGAGAGCTATGAGGCCAACATTGGGCGTATCTTGGATTCAAAGAATTAGAACTCATGTAAGAGTTTGTTGTGTGCGGGACATCTCCACAAATTCAATGCAAAAGGAATCACAGAAAAAGGACATATATACACTGAGAAAAAAGGAAATCTCTGAGCACCCCACCCGGCGACACTGTAGCATGCTGACCGTGGGTAGGAGATGATCCGCGGATCGTCGGATCAAAATCCAACGGTCATGATCCATGCACCAGATCAAATAAGGAAAATCTTATCCAAAACAAAATCAATTTCATGTGATATTAAATGAATTTCTCTCTCTTCACTTACCATATTATTTCAAGGTTGTCCAAATTAAATGAAAATTGACATGTAGGCTTATTTTGGTTTGTAGATTATGAATTTGAAGTCTATTATTTAATTTGAGGCTTTCTTACATGGGTTTTGTCATCTGGCCCATTAGAGGCCCATTAACATCATATTATGCATGAAATTAAGTTATTTTTCATTTTATTATTACCAAATGAATTATATGACATATTATATTACATTTTCACGCATTAGATTATTAGGATCACTCTAACCTTAACCTTGTTTGGTCAAACCTAAAAGATCAAAGTTCTAGGGTAGGGTTATAGATCCGGTATGTTACAACACTCCACCCCTTAAAAAGGATTTCATCCTCGAAATCTATTGATCCAAACATCAACAATTAACTACTCTCCACCCCTTAAAGGGTTTAACCTAACAAGTCAAACTAAACAACTTTTTAGAGCTACCCACATCTCTTAGTTATGAAAGATTTTAGAGATTTATGTTTCTCATGTATCCAACTATCAAGTCATCATCTAGGGTTGAGCTTTAGGTCCTCGTGTCTCTAACCTACCAACCCTACATGATCATCCAAAAAGTCATAGGGTAGGTCAACTACACCATTATATCATTCCTAGACATAAAACTAGCGTTATATTCTAATCAAACTATAGTTTCTCTTCATTGTGACTTAGTTCAAGAAAACTTCGGAAAATCCAAAGAAAACATTTTGTTTTGTACATATAGTATTATATGGAAAATAATTTTTTTTTGTGAAAAACTTTTACGATCGAAAATTGAAATTTAGGGCCCAAAATCAAAGCAAGAAATGAAGTCACAATATTTCCATATTTAGATCTCCTAACATATTCTCATCCTCAAACCAAACCTTATTGCATAAAAGATCATCATTGATCAAATCTAGGGTCACATCTCACTTAAAGGTAACTAACTAAAGTCAAGGGTTCTAAAGGGAGACAAAATTGAAATAGTCGATTCTGACTACCATGGGATCTGATACCATGTTGTAAAGAAGTGAAATCACTTCTCTACTAAAAATTTGAATAACAAAACATCCAGTCCAAACTTACTCAGAAGGTATGATGGAGTGGGTGTAAAATTTTCAAATCTTTATATAATGGTAATCAAAAGACCAATGTATAGCAGCGGAAGAAAAGATTTGACTATTCAATTATGAAACAAAGGGTTACAAACTTACATCACAAGGATCCATGTAGAGGAAATCTAAACCACCTCAAGATTGTCTCCAAGCTTCATCATCTCAAGCTAAGTCTAGGTCACCATGTCATGCATCCAAGTCTTCCACCTAGGGTTGGAAGCATACCCCAACAAAAGAGAAGAAAAGGAAACATCAACAAAGGCTGGTATGTGCATACTAAAAAGCAAATTGAGCAATTTATAAAGAATAAGGAACATCAAAATAAAAGGCTTCCCATGCAAGAGATAAAGACTACCCAATCGGGCATAAAAGAATAAGATCATAACAAACGGGATACTTGCCATAACCAACAAATAATAAGAATGTGCTATCAATATAAACATCCACTACCATGGTGGGAAACAAAGCACATATCATCATCAACCAGAATACATGTGAGATAAGCATAGCCCTAGAATAATATAAAGACAATGGCGGCCAACCCCCATAAAGATGAAGCCTGATAGAGAATGGCACATAACCAAACTCCCAATATATATGAAATTGGGCCAACCCCCATAAAGCTGAAACCCGGGTATGGGGCACATAACCTCCATCCCAAAAGCATAAAGGGCACATAACCCCAAAACCAATGCAATTACACTACTCTAGTGCTACTGAATCACATAGCATGTTTAACGTAGAGGCAATTAGAAAGTATAGTTAGAATAAACAACGTTGCCATCACACAATGGACAACTCAAACATATAAACAAATCCACTTCAAAGTGGGCATATATCACCAAGTAAACTTCCACATCAAAGTGGCTATATAATATCAAAAGTCCAACTTACACCAAGGCAACAAGATAAGATTCCAAGAGAATATCCATGATCATAAGATCAATAACAAATAAGATAGTTCACAAGAACCATGATATCAAAAGATAAGACATATTGTGTAGGAAAAAGTCAAACGAATGAAAATTTAGGTGAATTGCTCAACATTGAGTAATAGGGGATACAACATATATTAAGAGAGGAAATAGAAATTGCTCAATATAAGATTAATGTGGGATGCAATCATACCTCAAGATCAGATTCAAATGATCCAAAGTCACATCTAGGTCCAAACCTAGGCATCCACAACACCTATTAAGCATATATGTGGAATTAGGGTTAGATTTATATTGATTTCATAAACCCTAAAACCGCCTTTTTATTAATATATGAATTAGGTTTCCAAAATGATTCCATATTTTAGATTATATTTTCCTGAGTTCAAAACATATTTTATTATATTTTTCTGACTTATAAATTATTAATTATGAATTATAAAAGTTATTATCTTATTTAATTAGATCCATTAAAACACCCTTTTAAAACATCAGATTCAGATGACAAAACCAATACCATTAGAAAGATTGCATTTTTTTGAATCCAACGAGTATTTATTTGTATTTTTATGATTAGGGGTTAATTAGTTATGGGTTTTCAAAGCTCGACCAATCAGAAACTCAAGAATTGCCAAATAAGCAAGAAAAAGAGGGAAAAAGAGTGGGCCGACCTGCTGACTTGGCCCAATCAGACTCGGCCAAGTCAGGGGTCAAAGGCATAGCCTTGACTCGCCCAAACAAAAGACAACATGGTGAAAAGACATTTTTATCCCTGATGGAAAAACAAACGATCAAAGCAAAGCGGAGGGCAAAGGTGACCTTTTACACATGGGATTCATCCCTTAGTCTCGTCCGCCATTGCAGCGTACAAAACAACTACAAGGTGCAAGCCAAATTGGGCAAAACCCAGATTCAAGATAAATCTCGTAACCATCATTACGAAAGATTAGCAGGAGATGCTACAAACTCACCGGGGCAAACAATTGGATCGGTGATGCCGAGTTGGGGAAGAACAAGATACCGCAAGCAACAAGCACAACTCCGACCACCGACAGTGATAGGAGCGAGCAATGAAGGAATTGAAACTAGGGAAGATTAGGGTATGGTGTTGCGGAATTGGGGGTGAAGTCCCCTATATATATGGTAGAGCTTTAGGGTGAAACCCCTTTGGCCGCGGGAGAGCTATGAGGCCAACATTGGGCGTATCTTGGATCTAAAGAATTAGAACTCGTGTATGATTTTGTTGTGTACGGGACATCTCCACGAATTCAATGTAAAAGGAATCGCAGAAAAAGGACATATATACACCGAGAAAAAAGGAAATCTCTAAGCACCCCACCCGGCGGCACTGTAGCAGGCCAACCGTGTGTAGGAGATGATCCGCGGATCGTCGGATCAAAATCCAACGGTCACGATCCACACGCCAGATCAAATAAGGAAAATCTTATCCAAAATGAAATCAATTTCATGTGATATTAAATGAATTTCTCTCTCTTCACTTTCCATATTATTTCAAGGTTGTCCAAATTAAATGAAAATTGACATGTATGCTTATTTTGGTGTGTAGATTACGAATTTGAAGTCTATTATTTAATTTGAGGCTTTCTTACATGGGTTTTGACATCTGGCCCATTAGAGGCCCATTAACATCATATTATGCATGAAATTAAGTTATTTAGCATTTTATTATTACCAAATGAATTATATGACATATTATATTAAATTATTCATGCATTAGATTATTAGGATCACTCTAACCTTAACCTTGTTTGGTCAAACCTAAAAGATCAAAGTTCTAGGGTAGGGTTATAGATCCGGTATGTTACACCCATGACACATTAGTCATGTTGAGTGATTTAATTGGAGATATATAGATTCACAACAAATCATTCAAATTGGGTGCCTAGTTCACCTAGATTACCTTACACCATAAGTGGATCTCATACACTAATTACATCCTTGGTATGTAGATTGCTAGATCCTCAAGATAGCCACCTACATTTTTTGGAGGAGAAATGAAGTCAAAGTGCTCAATATATGACTAGTTCTCTATCCATATGCCTACTTTATTCAAGAATTAACCTTGGATATAGACATATATAGTTGACTTCCTACACCCCCTTATTGATCGAATATATTGTATGGACATGTGTGGATACCGCTGTGATTTCTAGATGACCAAATTGCCATGTTATTTGACTGATTAGCCTTGCTACCCAGCCATCAATGCATGTAGAAAAATACCTAGTCTTCTAAGGTGGTACCGACTACTTGAACTTTTTATAGGTCATATAATAATGAACTTGGACATTTGAAAAACAATCCAAATCCTAGAAATCATAATCAAGATAAAAAAAATGAACGTCTTGAGTCTCTACCATGGAGGCATACATGACAAAAGAATTAGTCAATGATTGGAGCAACTGATTAGAGTGTGATTCTACACACCACATATCATCTTCACCATATCGCTCCTACGTCCATGCTCTTCTTCCACTCCTCTTCCTATTCATACCCCACTATCATGAGTAATATTAGATTCACTAATTGGTAGGGAGTAGCCTCACAACCCCTATTTTTTGTAGCTTTTTCTTAATATCGATATCTTATGAATTAAATTATTTATTGAACCATCTGTCATTTTCATATTTCATGCTTGATCACCACTGTATATGTTTTTAACATTAAATTGACATCTTGAACGTGTGAACTTAATGCGAACGATGATTTGTCTATGTTAATGCCCAGATATCACCACAAAGTTGTCATTTTCATAGCAATGAGTGTATGATATCCTGAATATCACAACTGTGTGATGGGAGTGGCCTTCATTTATCCCCCTAATTGAACAACATCATAAGAGAGAGCTTCCTTTATTGATTTAGTTCATGCTAATATTAATTTTAGAGTGAAAGAGAGAGAGAAGTGTGTGGTATGTTGTGAAACCTTTGTGATAATTCCTTCTACAATTTGGTAAATTTGATCATAATCCAATATAGTTTAATCTAAAGAAACGATCAACCATTGTTCATGTTACTAATTCTTGATTTAGTTGGTCAACCCAATCATTATTGAAAAGGTAGTGTCAATTGGTAAATTAAGAATTAGCACTAGTATATTTTTGGCATATGGTGTCACTTTTCTTAACATCAGTTTTTATGGAAAACTAACACTACAAGCCTATAGCGTAGGTTGGTAAAAGGTAAGTGTCACTATTTTTCAAGTCTTTTTGATTAAGAAAAACATGAAATTCACTTTTATTATAATACCAGTTCCCTTGTAAATAACTGACATACAAATAGCCCACAAATTTTGATTTTTCAGGAGAAAATTTTGATATAGTCCTATGCGTGGGTTGTAAAAAAATTGACAAACAAGTCCTCCTCTCTAAATATATTTTGCCTCCAAAAATACTATGTAGCCGATTTCACTCCATAAAACCCAACACCATAGGTCAGCCACCGTAAAATTTTTACCACCAAAAACCTACATTGTTGGTTATTTCTTAAAGAACCGTCAATGTAGGGTTCCCACCATGTGCCCCACCAATAAATTTCTCCTAAAATTGAGTTATGTCATTACTTTTATTTTTAAAACTAACGACACATGTCTTAACGATGTTGTCATTTTGTTACAGGGATAAGACCTACGTGGCTGATTTGTTAGTGGAAAACTAACAAAAAAGAGTGAACTATATTGTTGATGTTTCTAGAAAACCAACAACATAGGTCTTAAAGAAGTTAGTGTTTTTAGATAGACATAAGAACATATGAATCAGATCTATGGGGATAACTGATGATAGAAAAAGAACTATGGTGTCTTTTTTTGTAACAACTGATGACTAGATTCTACTTAATAATACATGAAATTGTTTTTCCATTCTTTATTTCATCACCCTCCTAATACCTAGATTCCTCTCTAGTGATAACGATTCCTCCACCACCCCTTGCTTTTGCCTCCTCTACTCCTCATTCATTGCTACTACTGCTCTGCCTCCTCTGTCGAGGTTGTTTCCCCTCCTCCATCATTTCTCTGCCTACTCCTCTATTTCTCCTCCTTCGTTGGTGCTCCAGTGCTGCTCAAATATGAGCGTTGACTACAGTTGCCACTGCATGTTGTTTCTTGCTTGCCACTTGCTCTACCATTATTATCATTACTCACGCCCTTTGCTTCTTGCTTGCAACCGTTTCTCACACCCTCTTCCACTTCTAGGAGCTCACCCTCTGTCCCTACCATGGAATATCCTTCTTCTGCTTATTTTATTTGTATATTTCCATCTCACCCACTGCATGTTTAGTTTATTAGCCTTGAGCAACATATCCTCAGCCTATCTAATTATAATTATTTGTTGAGTGCATTATTGTATAATTGTTTAATTGACTTGATATGAGTTACACATTAATATCATGTGCCTAAGTTGATATCAATTTAAATGATGAAATATAACTATATTTTAATTTGAAAGTTGGAGAAATCATACTTTTATAGTTAGAATTCATGTATAAATGCTTGTATAATTTGGTGTATTGTTCATATTTGAATGTTGAATAGATAAATAATCACACCTAAGAATTAATTAAAATAATTGATACAAATTACCTAAATTAGCTTTATTTAGTCTAGAATTTTTATATTTACCTAAATTCTAAACTGTAAAACCCTAATCTAGACATATATCTTGTTGGTTTAGAAATCTGTCTAGACATTTACACATTAGGAGTAAATCTTGGATAATCTTCAATTTGGGATTGTTCTTGAACACTTACTCTCACTTAGGATGCACATGTATAATGTTAATTCAGTTTCTAAGATGTTTCATTTAAGAATTTCCCCTTTATTCTCTGAGTACATATGTAGGTGGGTATTTTCCCATATACGACGGTATACTTAGATAACTATGGGGGAATGTTTATGAAATATTCTTTAAAATTGACTACTCATTTACACTTACTAGTGAGATTAGGTGTTCAATAATAGGATAGGTTGTACACATTCATTACTAAACCCTAAAACCTAAACTCTAATTTGTATACCTTAAACCTTAATTTGTAAATCCTAATTTTGAAACCTTAACCCTAATCTCTAAATACCCTATTCAATACTCATTTTTTGTGTGATCATAGAATGCATCAATCATGGATGTTCATTACAAGTCATTGCACTCTGGAGTTTATTACCGATATGATCAGTTTATAAGATTTGAGGAGGAACATAGGAAACCACCTGGATATATGTTCTATTGTATATGTAGGAATTGCAGCAACAATTTGAAAGTTGACACTGTTGACGAAATCCAAAATCATGTCATGTGCAATGAGATCGTGTAGGGATATACATAATGGTACTAGAATGGAGTGATTCCTACTGTGATATCAATAGATGCCAATAGTATTACTCGTGTGGAAGAATAAATTACCAATGATGTAGATGTGAAAGAACCAATTTAGATAGACATGGTTGACATGATTCTAGATAGTGGTGGCATAAATATTACTGATCCACCTTCCTAATTTAGAAACAATGTGTATCATGCTAATAGATTGTTACACTTAGGTTGTATAAAGTTTACAAAGTTGAGTGTTGTATTGAGGTTGTATACATTGAAGGCTAACAATATATATAGAGAGAGACAAAAGCATTTCTTTGTTGTCTTCATTGAAAGAAATTCTTCATGAAGGCAACGATATTCCAATCTCAACACACGAATTAAAGAAAATGTTGTGCCCATTGGGAACAGAGGCTAAGAAAGTACATGTATGTGTGTGACCATGAGGATGAGCACTTTGACAATATGTGTTGTGAGGATCAATGTGGTGTAAGTTGTATTGTTTTATTATATAGATGTGCATTTCACATTCTCTATAACATTTATATAAGTTATATTTTTTATCACTTATATGTGTGTTTCTTGACAATTTTAGGATGAGCATCCAGAGGATGTGCCCCTCATGGATCTTGTTGGATATGTTGATGAGTAGTGTGATCATACACGTAGAAGGGTAATCACCTTGATAAAAGAATTAGTAGTTCAAAGGGGTAAAGGAACAAAGTTGGATACTAAATTTTATGATGTAGAAAATCATATTGGGAAGAATCACAATACTTCCACGCAATATCTAGGGGTTATTACTCATAAAAAAGTGAATATAACAATAGAATCTAGCATTAAGTTGATCCTTGCATGAAAACTACATATGCAAGGACATATATGTGAGATGTTCTGATTTTTTAAAGATATTCACAATTCTATTTTTTTTAATATACCATTAAGTATATAAAATTTTATAGGGAATCTTTGACCTTGATGAAAAACTGCATCATAAAAAGGTTATGCAATGTTGTGGGAGGATATTAAGGAATTATAGGACAAATATGATGAGAGAATACATAATGAGCAACCAAAAGAAGAGTTTTGCCACTGATCAATGGTCTTATCTTGACCTAAAGGTGTGGAAAGTTTTTGTTGGTTCAAGACAAACCAATAAATTCAAGGTATTAACCATCCTCATTTAAAATGTATTCTTATGATTAATCATATGAATTCAATATATCACGTAATTAACATATGTTTTGGATGAACCAAACATTACATGATGCTAAAAACGAAAGGTGTACAAATAATGTGCATGACCACAACTTAGGTCTAGGTGGCTACATAAGACATCGTCAACAGAGACTGGAAGTGCCTTTTTCTGAGTAGCCTAGAATTGGGCATGTTGAGTCTACTACTACTCCTGCACCTTTACTTTTTTACGAGGAGTGGATAGGTGCAAGGACAAACTGATATGGAGAATACCCAACCCAACCATTGAGGTGGCTCCAAAAAAGATAAACTCAAATCTCATAGTTCATGTTCATTTTTGACCTTACCTGTTATGCTTGACTAACAAATTACTATTGATGATTATAAGAAGTAGCTCTATAAGCAAAGAAAAGAAGGCAAGTTCATCCTTGAGGGGAAAAGGTATGAATTGATGGTTGCTCTAGTCATTCCAAAGTATCATGTCCGTGTTAGGGCCTCTAGACTGGTGTCAATATAGATCCTTTTTGGGCCATCAGATCATAAGTGAAAATCTATCAAGAAAGGAGGATTTTCACAAGAGCAGGTACAAGACATGATTGTAAAGGGAACAATAGAAGCAATGAGATACTTTCATGCTTCTTAGTCTCAACATACTCAGACAATACATGTTCCTCCCTACTCTTCTTACAAAGTGGACCCCCTACGACAGAGGTGGTTGGGAGTAATCTGACACACCGGTAAATTGGCACACCAAGTGTAAGTTTTTTTGGCAACATAATAGTCTTTGATGTGAATGTATAATATGTTTGTGTTTAATCATATATAACACTATATACACATTTGTAGGGGTTGAGGCCATGCCTTCTTACATTACTAAAACCTCACCTCTATGTCATTACATTGGGTGACACTTGCCCACCCCTTCTAGGTGACATGATTCTTGGTGCTCCAATACCCTCTGATGCAGTTTGTGTGTCTATCGAGCTTGTATACGATGCTTGGAAATAGACACTACTACCATTTGGCCAACCTGAGCATGAGATCATAGGTGATATTGAATATGGTGTGCTTTCTTGGACTAAAGCAAAAATTATGTATCTAGATGTATGCTAAGTTTCCATTACTTTTGTATTTGTGATTCTTTTCCACTTGTGAATATGATTGGAAATTGATATGAGAATATATGAATATCATAACACCTAAGAAACCCCCTAGATTACCCCCACTTCCTCCTTTAGATATATAATTACATTCTTGTATTGCAAAGGACCTATTCGACTCGCTAGGTCCTAATTGTAGGGGGTTGGTACTATGGCTACATGAATTAGAAGAAGGTTCGACTATGATGGTCCATATCTAGGAGGATGTTGTAGGTCAAGATGAATTGGTTGGATACAAATATGATAGAAATTTGGATATGGTGAGATCTTATGGCTAAATACCTCATTATGTATAATTGATTTATTTTCCTATATAATAATCCATACATAAATGTTTTACAACTAGTTATATAGGGTGTGTGGATAGTCTGCCCTAACCAATTTTGGCATTTCTAGTTTCATAATTGACTAGTCATGTAGATAAAGACCCAACATTTTTTAGTGATTACTTCTCTACCATATTTATATTATTTTTTTATGGTGGGAAAGTGCATGCTAATATCTCCTTCCAATGTTGGGCAAGTTTCAGGCACTGTTCTTATAATTGTGACTTATGAATTACATTTCATTGAGGAATTTGAGTTTTGCCTTCTTTTCACCTAGTAATAAGCATTTAGATATTTTTGGTAATTGTCCCTGAGATGCTAACTGTATACTTTCTAGATCCTTTAGGTGACAAAGTAGGATGTGGGGGACACACAATGAAAATGGCATTACACACATAAGTAAATTTTTATATCCACCAACATATATTAATATATGATACATTACATGAGTGTTTACTAATTCAATTAAATATGTTACCTTAACTTGTGAGGGTGTAAAAGAATTCAAAAAGTCTAAAGGAGAGGTAGATAGGAAAAAGAAATCACTAAGTTGGAAAAATGTTGAAGTAGTTTACTGACTCCAATGCATATTTATGCCAACTATGCTTACTTTTATTCATTAACATTTTGGGTAACTATAAGTTTATAGTTTCCATTATAAAATAATGATTGGGCATGCAGATACTATGTTATGCGGTATATATACATGATCGTTAAAAGGCAGCACTAGAAATCCATTGTATACAAAAGGAATCTATATAGTATTGATAATCATAAGTAAATATCCTCATTTTATAATACAAAAAAATCTTGAATTATGTCATTCTCTTTGCAGTTGTTTGATACGACATAGTCCTTTACAAATGAAGAGCTATATGAGATACAATAAAAGTGGACATACTCCTTCATTAAGAAAGTAACCTTCAATTTGATTGGTATAAAATTTGAGTTTTCTAATTCTTGATGTCATTATTTCTATATACATGTGATAGTTATGATTTTTGTAACTTTAAATTTGGTGCAAAAGAATTGTTGGTGCATATGTGAATGATGTGTGTATATATGCATGTGTGAATGAAAGCAAAGAGGAAAGAATACAATGATAATTACATTCTTACATGTGATGAGAGTGGAATTAGAGAATGGAATTGTATGTGTCTTTTTTGAATTGTGTATGTGCATGAGAATGGAATTAAGTATTGAAGAGAATGAAATTAGAGAATGGAAATGTATGCAGGTGAATGAATTGTGTGTATGTATTTGTTATTGTAAGTTTTTAGGTATAATGGCCTATTGCTAAGTCAAACACATGATGCAACTTGTAGTTTTAATGAAATGTAGGTTCTACATCTTACTGAATGGCCAAACAACATATCTGCATACCTATCATAAAAAAACATACATGCATTGTCGGTTGTTACAAGAAAATCAACATTGTAGATCTATGTCATCGATATTATCAAAAAACTAATGACATGGCTATTCTAAATTGACTGTGCCACTTAGAATGGTCATTCTACCCAGAACACAACCTGGTCATGCTTCACAACATGGTTGTGCTACCAAGTTGTGGTATCACTCTGTATCAACAGTTCTTCAACACAAAACCAAGAACACAACTTGCAGTGTCAGTACTTCATTGCCAAGATGACAACTCATATGGCTTATAGTGTCAGTTCTTTTACATGGAATCGATGACATAGAGTGATACCACATCACAAATATCAGCTTGATTCGTCAGTTGAGTCATAGGTTTTTTTTCTTCATAGCTACCAACACTGACTTTATGTCATCAATTTTCCCTATCCCTCAAAAGGGATGCAGAAGGTCCTTAGTTGTAGTGTCTCTGACTTAGGATTTGATACAAAACTGGCATTGTAGGTCTATTTTCACCAATGTTATAGGTGATAACATTTTTCTGGTAACTATCATTTTCATTACATACCTTTTAAGATTAAGATTTTATCATATGTTGTTAATACCCAATTTCTAGTTTGTAGGTTGAAACACTACTATATGCTACACCCCTAGAGTAGGGTTGTCAATGGGTAAGGGTAAACCCATTTACCCTTTAACCATACCCTATAGGGGACGGGCAAGGGTAAATGATTTTCTTACCCTTTACCTGCTACCCTCTAACCCTCTACCTATGTCGTAAAGGGTAAGGGTAAGCCATTACCCATACCCTCTAACCCGCTACCGATCAATAATTTTGTATAATTTGTTAAATGTATAGTTATTGTGTTGTTTGAGTCCATGGATTATTTAATATTATGCAGTCATCATTTTATACAATACATGGTATTCCCATCTACTTAATATGTATTTAACTTGGTTGTGTATGAAACATCATTTTGAAAGTGCACAAAATGTCTATAAAAATAGTCTTATGTTCCATTAAATACTTGTGCGATGTAAGACAAACATGTATAATAACAAGATGTAATTGTAAGGCCCCTAAACTTGCTTAATGAGTTGAATAAGATTAGTTATCATAATTGAATTCTTATAACTCTAATATAACCTTTATATATGGTTTTTTTGGTCGGTCCAAAAAGCGTGTTACTGTATTACCAAAACTTTAGGTACAAAATAATTTGCGCCCCCATTACAACCCTGGATGAACACATCCAAACAACCAGAGAAACAAACTAAACACAAGCTATACAGTAGCCATCTACCTAGATAAAAGAAGAGGACAGACCCGCAATACTAACTCAAGAGATAACAGAGAAACTGAAATGACTCTCCAAACTACACATGCCAACACTGGCAATAGGCTCATCCTCTGAAATTGTGGCAACATGGGCAGCCGAAAACATCACTTCAGCAACCTAGGAACCTCAGGAGCAATATGGCAGAAACCTCCACTGCTCTCATCCAGGTCTTCAATTTTCTGGCAAGTAAAGGAAACTGCCAAGAGGACCTGGCTATTTCTTTGTGCAAGAACCAGAGACCAAGCATCGAATGTTGATGTTTTAACAGTAGCACCCCACAAGCACCCGAGGGGTGAACCTCCTGTCAATCCATCTTCTCAAAGAAGACTCCAGAGAACAACTGAACAGACTGGAACAAAGCTCCATTCAACCATCATATTACTCCTTCACACATGGCAGTATAATCATCCTCTGAGGTTAGTGGTCATAAGAAATACAAAGCTTGAATTCAGGCTCCAAATAGAACTGAATAGTGTCTTGGTGAATTGGACGAGCAAATAGAGACAAAATCATGGAATCGCAGAACCTTCTGATTGCACAGAAGCATCATGATGAACACCTGAGGGGTGAAACAAAACCCCCACGAAGGCCATCTGATTGCACAGTGAACCCTCCTGGAACACCTAGATGGCATCCGACCTCTTGGCTCCAGAAGAGCCAGCCAGAAACCAAAAACTACCAAACTCCATGGTTAGCTCCAGCTTGATGCACAAGGAATTGTTGTTTGCACAACATTCCACCACAACACTCGAAAGAGAACCACCTGCTGTAGCAGCAGCCATCACCCATTGGGAGTGAGTCCAGGCCTTTAAATATGTTTTGAAATCATAATAAAAGATTAAGTTTCAAATTTGGTCCAATTTGGACACTGTTTGAGCAAGTTATGCAATTTTATGTACATTTTGGACTCTTCAATAATTAACCCAATTGAGAGGTTTTCTTTGCAATTTATCACTTGCATTATGTTCCTTGTATATTATCTCATCATTCTTGAGCTTTTTTAGCCATGGGGCGCCTATCTAAACCTTGGTTTGAAGGTGTTTTCTTCAAGGGTATTTTAGGGTTTACCCCTTCATGGATGAGCTACCTTTAGTAGCTATCACCTAATGAATTATTGTTTTGCTTGGAAATTCAAGAAACAAGGTATAAGCATGTCTCTATGGATGGTGTGGGAGCTGCTTGTGTGTGTTCTTGTATATTCTTGACAGTTTAAGGCCATGGTCACTTGGAAAGATACTAGAACTTTAACTTTTTTTATCTTAAAGTTTCATATACTTATCTCTAAGCACCCAATCGAGACATTTTCTCTCCACCACTTCCCTCCTTCTACAAACCTTATTCTCCCTCTGTGCTTATATGAATTTCCTATCCAAGGAAGAAGAAAGAGGGGATCTTCTTGGAAAAATAATCTAGGGTTGCAATTGACTTTCTTTTAGGGTTTGAGAAGCTTTCATCTAGTGATCTTGACCAAAAAGAGTAAGAATCCCCTTATTTCCTTCATTTATTTCTTTGTTATCCTTTATACTACCTTTCTCTAGGTCAAAACCTTGATGTTCCATGGTATAAGTTGCTCTAAATCTCTAAAACCCTACCTTTCTTGCTCCTTATGCTTAGGGTTCGCTCATTTGATGAAAAAAGGTGCTAGATGGACGAGTTCACATCTTATGCTGGGATTTTTCTACCCTACCTGCTTGTGTTTTCTTCTGTTTGGGAGTTTATATTATAATTAGAGGAAAGTTTTATAACTTGTTCTACGTTTATTGCTTACCATAAGCTTGCTACCCCATGTTCTTGCTTTTAAATGATGATTCATGCACTAAAAAGTTATGCTTGACTTGGATTTCGATTTTTATAATGTTCACTGATCTGTTTTCAGTTCTAGATTAACCTGTGATCATTTTTATGTTATTAATAAGGTATAATATGACTTGGGTCAGGTTGGTTTAATAACCTATGGTGCTAAGCACCTATCAACCAATGGTCAATTTAGGGTTTAAAGTTGATTTCTTCTATAAACCCATGACCTGATGATGGTACCATTGCAACAATCCTATGGTGTTGTCTTCATGAAAACTGATGGTTGAGATAAAAGGTGTCAGATGATGGTGACAACCTATGGTCACCCCCTTAGTTTAGGTTTTGGATCAATTAGAAGTTTAATGATCAACCAATAAGTACCCTACTGATGTTATCAATCAATGATGACATTAGCTTAATATTTGATGCTGATTAATGAATATAGTGTTGATCTAACAACCTATGGTAATTTAATGGTCACTAATGATTGTGGATCAGGTCTCTACAACCTATGTTGAGTTAAGCATTGTAGTTGTATCATCAATTAAGCCTTAGACCAACGATTTCTTGGGTTACTTGATGCAATGGTCAGACCTATATTGTAACTGATGGTTTTAACATATGAACTTGACCCAATGGTCAAGATCTAATGTTTATTCCTCCAACAAAGTGGAATGATGGATAATGTAATATGTTGGTCCTAATAATGTGATTTAGATGGTTTCCTTTATATAATGAACTTAAGGAGCTTACTTGTTGACAATGTATGGCTTGTTTTAAATGTACAATCGATTGTGGGTTTTACCCTACTCTCAATGGAACTATTAATGTTGTTAATCAAGGGATGTCTAGGGTTAAATGATGACTCTTTCTAGAGCACAACTCAAGGACTTCATAGGTGGTTTATCCAAGGTGTTTACTTATGTAAACAACCAATTGTCTAAGCTTTTAAACATCCAATGGTTCTGGGTGACATTGTGGTATGGTGACATGGGTTGAATGACGATGGAACAAATGAAGGGTTACCCTTAATAAGGTAGTCTTACCTATTCATTCATATGAATAGAAGGGATAATAATCATATTGTGTTGATATGTAACCCTAATGAGGTATAGCTTGTTATTCCTAGCTTTAATCTAACTAAATGATGGTAATTGGGCATGAATAGTCCTTGAATGACTAATACAATCATGGAGTACTTTGTTACTATTGTTGAAACCCTAGTATGCTATAACCCGATGGTTACACCTTGATTTATATGTGGGTTCATACTTGGTAATATTATGGAATGTGATGGTGATGCTTTACCTTATTCATCCATGATCCAATGGGGATTTCGTGAGTTAGGGTTTGGGTATAAGTGTTGATTAGTAACATTAATATAATTTATCTTGTTGAACCTAACTCTAATGAAAATAGGTAAAGATGATTATTCACGTTTAACATTCTTATATGATAGAATGATGGTGGAATAACCTCCTTAATATGATCATAACCTTAATGTGTTAATTGGTGGTTATCATAGCCAGATGGTTGATACTTTATTATGCTAAACATGTGTATTATGAATATGATGAGGGTTAATCATATCTAGATTTCTTGAATTTTGATGTAATAAATGAATGTTCTTAATGTTAATATAACTCTGCTATGATTGTTTATGAATATCTCCTATCCCATTAATGCAATACTTTGTTGATCCGATGTATTATATGTAAGTGATATTGTTGATCCTTGTTATAAGGAATGCAAAGATAATGATGATATAACCTTAATGTGTTAATTGGTGGTTATCATAGCCACATGGTTGATACTTTATTATGCTAGACATGTGTATTATAAATATGATGAGGGTTAATCATATCGAGATTCCTTGCATGTTGATGTAATAAAGGAATGTTCTTAATGTTAATATAACTCTTCTATGATTGTTTATGAATATCTCCTATCCCATTAATGCAATATTTTTTTTGATTTGATGTATTATATGTAATTGATATTGTTGATCCTTGTTATAAGGAATGCAAAGATAATGATGATGTTGCACGAAATAGTATGATGGTCTTAATGACCTTTGGGCATTGTTGAGCCCTAAATGAGGTGTAATCCTCTTGTGTTGATAAGGGTTGACACCCTGTCATATTGTGAAATGAATTTATATCTTGTGATGGTATGATGGTCTTAATGACCTTTGGGCACGGTTGAGGCTTGAATGAGGTGTAATACTCTTGTGTTTATAAGGGTTGATACCTTGTGATATTGTGAAAATGATTTATATATTGTGATAGTATGATGACTAATGTAGCCTCATGAATGGAAAGTGAATAGTACCATGTGATGATGAGATGAGAAATTATGTTTCACATGTTTTATATCGTTTGAAGTTGTGATATTTATATGCTTTCTAGAAGTGAATTAGGGTTTGTATGTCCACTTTCTTGATGTAGCCTTAATTCACTCAATTGGAATAACTAATCAAGTACAACTCTAATCATGTAGTACCCTGTGGCATAAAGCCATCTTTAGTGTCAGAACTTGCTGGATGGTGAAATGAGTATTCCTAAGGGAAACTTGGAGTGCATACTATTGAATATGTGGGGGTGTCAAGTTGAGGATATATCCTTTTCATCCACAATATAGGTTGTGGAGGATGGTATGGGCATGCCTCATACAACTGATGTGATTGAGAACAACTGTGGTTGTATCTCATAGTAGAGGGTTTTGTATACCCTAGTTTCTAGTGTCATGACCTGTACCAAGGGAGGACTAGTGGTTAGCATCTTGACTATATGTCGTTGTGGTGGTATCTTTGACTAATATGTCACTGCCTTTTTACTCGTATTGACTGAGGGGAAGAGATCTTAGAATACCGACACTTGTAGATCTTGTACAGAATTGAGTAGCCTGTCACAGGGGTCAGTTGGACTTTGAATGGTACAGTCAAAATTCCTCAGGGTGTAATAAAAGATGTAATACAACCGTGTAGTATATTTGTTTATGGATATACATGACGTTTCACATTGGATGATAACTCTTGTTTGTTATCTTTACATAAAGATGATACTTAGTACAATTAAGAGATAGTAGATATACTCATGTTGTGAATATGCTTAAGATTGTAGATGTGTACATATAGTAGCTATGCTTATGTTGATAACTATACTACCATTGCTTATTATAATCATGATGCTAGATATCTCATCTTGTTAGTTGTGTTTAGCATGATAGCCATGCCTTTGTAAATAGAGATGCATATATTGCTAATCATGCTTATCCAGAGAGTTGTGCTTATGTTGTTAGCTCTTCTTATGATGTTGATATATTCAACCTATTACACATGTTAATGTTGTTAGCTATGCTTATGTGTCTAGACTTATTCATAATGATAGAGATTCTATGTTACTAGACTTACTCATGATGTTAGATATGCATATGCTACTGAATTTCTTATATTGTCAACAAGATAAAGGATGATAGTCTGGCTAATGATCATATTTATTATCTTCTCCTTTATATATTTCGTTGATCAACAGTGCTATTGTGCTTATTTGTTAAATCTGATTAAACTACTTAATTGTTTAATTATTTAAAAATGTTGTATTCAATAAATGTTGTTGGAGGTTATATCTCTTGCTGGGACATGGGTCTCACCCTTGTGGTTCGCCACATTTTTTTGGCAATCGAAAATGACGACATCAAAATTGTGAAAGTAAAGAGGAAGTACAGTGATGATTTTTGAGAAAGTTGATTAGATGTCTAGTATGTCCTAGAGTCATCCCTGTACTCACAGATCTGGGTAGAAAAATTTGTATATGGTATTTCAAATGAATCAGGCTTTTGTTAGCATATTAATGCTTGTTTGTGTGGCATATACGAATATTTTTCTCCTCTATATATATGTCATTTCTAAGCCATTAGAATAATTTTTATCAAATTCTTGGCATAGTATGGATATAAGAAAGATGTTGGGCTATTATGATAATGTTTCTGAGCGGGTGCAGACATTGAAATCGATTTTAATTTACCCATATTGTATGCGATTAATTGGTGATTGATTGTGTTTTTGAATAATATCGCTTAGTGTAACAGGTTTTGACAAGTTGGTATCCGAGCTTTAGGTTCACAAACTTTATAGGGACACTATAACTTAGGACTAGGATGGTGTCAAAATTAGGAATATGGCATAAAAATATAGTGCATATTGCCTAATCTCAGTATTTGGGTGCCCTGACCAAATATTCAATTATTGAAGAAAAGGTAGTATGGAACTCTTAGATTGTTATCTTTCTGATTACTCTGATCAAGTAGTCATTTAATACAAGCTAAAGAGCATAATGAATAAGAAATCATGGTGTGAATATCTCAATCCTACCTTAAAGAAGATGAGAATTGCATCATAATCTATCAAAACTTAAATGTTT
The DNA here is from genome assembly GCA_963693085.1 of Alisma plantago-aquatica. Taxonomy (NCBI): domain Eukaryota; kingdom Viridiplantae; phylum Streptophyta; class Magnoliopsida; order Alismatales; family Alismataceae; genus Alisma; species Alisma plantago-aquatica. The sequence continues at coordinate 701,842,205 of OY856412.1, read as the reverse complement.
GGTAGCTAAAGAGAAAGACACAACACCAAGAAATCTAAATTTGAATACAAACAAGCAAAAGAGGAGTTCTTGAAGATGTGATTCGAGAAGAGAATAAAGTAAAAGACAGATAAGTCTATGCTTATAAAGTGATTCAAGTTATGAAATCCACATAAGATGGAGAGAACTCCAACAATAAGTATAAAATGAGAAGATAAATGAGAACAATGACAAAGGAATAAGGTGGAACCTGAGTTAATCTAAGACCAACCTATGTGTATAAGAAAGTGTTAATGTAAAATAAACATGGCATTTGAAAGAAATGAAGGCAGATGATCCATGTTTAATGATGAAAATGTGGAATATGATGATTTACCTGTTGATAAGTGGTTGAAAAAAATAATAAAATAAGAGAACATACCCAAGTGTGATAAATAGTCATCAAGGAATGAGTAATGAGATATGTTTCATGATGATTCCTATGCTAATGGCAAGGAACCCAAAATAAAAGAGGTAAAACGATACACCAGAAGTTGTAACCTGCATAATGAAAATAGAATTGGTTACTTTTTTGCTAGTGACCCTTGGACTATGTTGTGATGATGTGGGAAGTGTGTTTCCCTTTGTGTCTTTCCTTTCTAAAGCACAACTTTCAAGTGGAACATTGCCACTTTTTATGAGTGGATTCATTGTAAACATGAGTGTGGATAGCTTATTATAGCATAAGGTTGTTTGGACTGTGGTTCCAAGATCATAAATTTTTTGATGAGTTTGCTTTTGAGCCTTCCAATAATTAGGAAGACTCATCTTATATGTCTTGACATTTGATTATGTTGGTAAAAGTAGATGAGATAAGGATGTGAGTTACTTACAACACATGAGGTGGATATCAAGGTAATGAATCCTAGTATCTGAGATGTATCAACAGTATGGGAAGTATGTGAAGGTTGGAGATGTTTATTAAATGAACATTCCAAGTGTTCCTCTCCCTTAGAGAGAGAGAGAATCGATGATGACCCTCAAATGTTGTTTGAAAAAAAGTGATTCTATAATATTGTGTATGGTTCAGTGATAGTTGGGCAAGACCACTATCAAGGATAGATGGTTTGTTGGTCAATAGATATGTGATATCGTGTTCCTTTAAGATAAACCTATGATCAAATATCAATGCATAAGAGTTAGATTGGATGACATGATTCACATGACCATGATGAGTTTAGAGTTATGTCCTTTAGACTAACCAATGTATGAATAGAATTTATGAATAGGAGGAACAAAGAGTTCCAGTCATGTCATACAAGTTATATCAAATTTTGAATGATGACATAGTATTTCAAATATGGTCAAAAATATGATCAATATTTCTTCAAAAACCTTAGGGTTGTCGAAGCAATAATATCTATGAGACAAGTTGAACAAGAGTGAGATGGGGTTGATTAAGTGTCTTTATAGGATCATGATATGTCTTCTAAGTAGGTTGTGTAAATCCTAGTAAGGTGAAGATAGTGTTGTTGTTTCACCGTTAACAAGGATGATTAGGAATGATGTTTCCTTGTATGGAATGACATGTGCCAACTTTAGTATTTCTTTTGATGTTGAAAAAGAACTGACAAGTGTTCCAATGTCAGTATATCTAGAAAAAAAAAGGATGGATACATCGCCTTTTTTTATGCTTCAAGGAATGGTATGGGACAACTGCCATGATTAGTAAAAATCTAGCAAGGATGACTTTTGAGTAATGTGTTTATACAATAGATATAATTTTGGGATGGTATATAGAATTTGAAGTTGAACATTACTACTAGAGTTGTATAGATGACACAACACGTTTCTACATTCCATATTGAGAATGTCTTCTTAGGTGGGGGGTTTTGTGCTGACCCAAGATGAGATATGTATAAGTGACATGAAATCACCATGATAAGCAAGTAACCATGTGAAGGTAATAGGATGAGGTGTAAATTAAGTACCCATCTTTGTTTACCTTGGATTTTGGGGGTGAAATCCCTGTTAGGGGTTTATAGTTGTAAGGCCCCTAAACTTACTTAATGAGTTGAATAAAATTAATTATCATAATTGAATTATTATAACCCTAATATAACCTTTTGATATTCTTTGAAATCATAAGACAATATTTAGTTTCAAATTTGGTCCAATTTGGACACTGTTTGAGCAAGTTATGCAATTTTATGCACATTTTGGACTTTTCTACAATTTACCCAATTGAGAGGATTTCCTTGTAATTTATCACTTGAATTATGTTCCTTGGATATTCTCTCATCATTATCAATCTTGTTGAGCCATGGGGTACCTATTTAAACCTTAGTTTGAAGGTGTTTTCTTCAAGGGAATTTTAGGCTTTACCCCTTCATGGATGAACTATCTTTAGTAGCTATCAACTAATGAATTATTGTTTTGCTTGGAAATTCAAGAAACGAGGGATAAGAATGTCTCTATGGATGATAGGGGAGCTACTTGTGTGTGTTCTTGTATATTCTTGATAGTTTAAGGCCATGGACACTTGGAAAGATACTAGAACTTTAACTTTTTCTTTTTCTTTATCTTAAAGTTTCATATACTTATCCCTAAGAACCCAAATGAGACATTTTATCTCCACCACTTCCCTCCTTCTACAAACATCGTTCTCCCTCTATTATACTACAAATTTACTATCTAAGGAAGAAGAAAGAGGGGATCTTCTTGGAAAAAGAACCTAGGGTTGCAGTTGACTTCCTTTTAGGGTTTGAAAAGCTTCCTTCTAGTAATCTTGAACTAAAAGAGTAAGAATCCCCTTCTTTCCTATGTTCATTTCTTTTTTATCCTTCCTCCTACCTTTCTACAGGTTGGAACCTTGTTGTTCCATGGTAGAAATTTCTCTAAAGCTCTAAAACCCTACCTTTCTTGCTCCTTATGCTTAGGGTTTGCTCATTTGATGGAGAAAGGTGCTAGATGGACGAGTTCAAAACTTATGATTAGATTTTCTACCCTACATGCTAATGTTTTTTTCTTCTATTTGGGAGTTTATATTCTAATTAGAGGCAAGTTTTATAACTTGCCCTACGTTTATTTCTTACCATAAGCTTGCTAGCTCATGTTCTTACTTTTAAATGATGATTCATGCACTAAAAAGCTATGCTTGACTTGGATTTCAATTTTTATAATGTTCCCTATTCTGGTTTTAGTTCTAGATTAACCTATGATCATGTTAATGTTATTACTAAGGTATAATATGACTTGGATCAGATTGGTTTGACAACCTATGGTGCTAAGCACCTATCAACCAATGGTCAATTTTAGGGTTTAAAGCTGATTTCTTCTATAAACCCATGACCCGATGATGGTACCATTGCAACAACCCTATTGTGTTGTCTTCATGACAACTGACGGTCAAGAACAAAGGTGTCATATGATGGTGGAAACCTATGATCACCGTCTTAGTTTAGGTTTTGGATCAATTAGAAGTTTAATGATCAACCATTAAGTACCCTACTATTGTTATCAATCAATGATGACATTAGCTTAATATTTGATGTTGATTAATGAATATAGTGTTGATCTAACAACCTATGGTGATTTAATGGTAACTAATGATGGTGGATCAGGTCTCTACAACCTATGTTGAGTTAAGCAGTGTAGTTGTAGCATCAATTAAGCCTTAGACTAATGATTTCTTGGGTCACTTGATGCAATGGTTAGACCTATATTGTAATTGATGGTTTTAACATATGAACTTGACCCAATGGTCAAGATCTAATGTTTATTCCTCCAATAAAGTGGAATGATGGCTAATGTCATAAGTTGGTCCTAATAATGTGATTTAGATGGTTTCCTTTATATGATCAACTTAAGGAGCTTACTTGTTGACAATGGATTGCTCGTTTTAAATGAACACTCAATTGTGGGTTTTACCCTACTCTCAATGGAAATTTTAATGTTGTTAATCAAGGGATGTCTAGGGTTGAATGGTGTCTATTTCTAGAGCACAACTCAAGGACTTCATAGGTGGTTTATCCAAGGTGTTTACTTATGTAAACAACCAATGGTCTTACCTTTTAAACATTAAATGGTTCTGGATGATATTATGGTATGGTGATATGAGTTGAATGATGATGGAACAAATGGAGGATTACCCTTAATAAGGTAGTCTCACCTATTCACTCTTATGAATAGAAGGGATGATAATCATATTGTATTGATATGTAACCCTAATGAGGTATGGCTTGTTATACATAGCTTTAATATAACTAAATAATGGTAATTGGATATGAATAGCCCTTGAATGACTAATACAATCATGGAGTACTCTATTATTGTTATTGAAACCCTAGTATGCTATAACTTGATGGTTACACCTTGATTTATGTGTGGGTTCATACTTGATAATAGTATGGAATGTAATGGTGATTCTTTACCTTCTGCATCCATGATCCAATGGGGATGTCGTGAGTTAGGGTTTGGGTATAAGTGTTGTTTAGTAACATTAATATAACTTATCTTGTTTAACCTAACTATAATGAAAATAGGTAAAGATGATTATTCACATTTAACATTCTTATATGATAGAATGATCGTGGAATAACCTCCTTAATATGATCATAACCTTAATGTGTTAATTGGTGGTTATCATAGCCACATGGTTGATACTTTCTTATGCTAAACATGTGTATTATGAATATGATGAGGGTTAATCATATCTAGATTCCTTGCATGTTGATGTAATAAAGGAATGTTATTAATGTTAATATAAACCTTCTATGATATCTCCTATCCCATTAATGCAATATTGTGTTGATCCAGTGTATTATATGTAAGTGATGTTGTTGAGCGTTGTTATAAGGCATGCAAAGATAATGATGATCTTGTAGGAAATAGTATGATGGTCTTAATGACCTTTGGGCATGGTTGAGCCCTGAGTGAGGTGTAATCCTCTTATGTTAATAAATGTTGATACCATGTGATATTGTGAAATGGATTTATATCATGTGATAGTATGATGGTCTTAATGACCTTTGGACATGGTTGAGGCCTGAATGAGGTGTAATCCTCGTGTTAATAAGGGTGGATACCCTATGATATTGTAAAAAGGATTTATATCTTGTGATAGTATGATGAATAGTGTAGCCTCATGAATGACAAATTAATAGTACCATGTGATTATGAGATGACAAATTATGTTTTAGACGTTTTATATCTTTTGAAGTTATGATATTTATATGCTTTATAGAAGTGAATTAGGGTTTGTATGTCCACTTGTTTGATGTAGCCTTAATTCACCCAATTGGCATAACTAATCAAGTGCAACTATAATCATGTAGTGCCTTGTGTCGTAGATCCATCTTCAGTGTCAGTACTTGCTGGATGGTGAAATGAGTATTCCTAAGGGAAACTCAGAGCGCATACTATTGAGTATGTAGGGGTGGCAAGTTGAGGATATATCCTTATTATCCACAATGCAGGTTGTGGAAGATGGCTATTGTCATGCCTCATACATATGATGTGATTGAGGACAACTACGGTTATACATCAGATTAGAGGGTTTTTATACCCTAGTTTCTATTGCTGTGACATGTACCAAGGGTGGACTAGTGGTTAGCAGTTTGACTATATGTCATTGTAGTGGCATCTTTGGTTGATATGCCACTCATTTTCACTCATATTGAGGAGGGGAAGAGATCTTATGATACCGAAACTCCTAGATCTTGTACAGAACTGAATAGCCCTTCACAAGGGTCAGTTGGAATTTAAATGGTACGATTAAAATTCCCCAGGGTATTGATCAGTCTTAAATCATGCGTCCTAAAAGGAGGCTGACTCAGAAGGAAGCAAACTTTAAATTTTATAGCCTAAAACCTTCAAGGACCCCCACAACTTTATTACAGGGTCGAAGTAGATTTATGGGGTCGAACACATGGACATGGCGATGTTAGGACACTTAAGATCTCACTCTTAAGTCAGATATGCCAAAATGATAGTCGATAAAAGTATGAGCTAGAACTAGTCTAGCAGATTGTCACGAAAGATAACAAAATAAAACAAAGAAAACAAAACAGAGTCTGCAAGATTCTACTAATCATAGAGAAGGAGTTTCTAGCTATGTAACCATATGTTGGGCAGCCTATGCACCTATTCTCAGGTGTAGACAACCCTTGAACTCCTCAGTAAGCAATCTACCTCTGAATAGAATACATATTTTGGTGACTGTTCCTTGGGGTTATCCCACTCTCCTTCGTGTAGCGTGACTAAAACCCATCAACGTCGGGAACCCTCTCACAAGGATGATAGACCGGCACCCTAGAATATTCCAGATACCCTCTCAGGTCTAGAATACTCCAAGGTACTAGGAGCAGGTAACACCTTGAATTGTCCTCCTATCAGATTTAGATTCAAACTGCCTTCTCTTATCTATTCTATAATGAATCTCTCGATATAGGTAGAAATAGAGGCTCAAGCAAGAAAGAGATCAACCAAACTAGCAACCATAACTAGAAAGAGAAGATAGAATAGAAAACATACTGGATCTGAAATAAAACTGCTTGCTTAAGGAAAGAGTACATAAACATGTCCAAAATGGGCTACATAGCCAAGAAGGAGCTCAACTAGACATGGACAATAATAGTTGACCCCGAACAAAGATGGAAGAACATCATTTGTACAGAAACAAAAGAGAACATTAGAATAAAGGAGAAGAAGAGATTTAGCTCATAGAGGAGAGGTGGATCTTGCTCCCTAGCCTCTGTATAGGCTGGATCTCATCTTTTGGGTCGTCCTCCTTGACCTTATAGACTCTTTGGCATCCTTTCTCTCTAGAGCTGCCCCAGAACAACAACTTAGTGAATGGATGGAGGTGAAAAATGGTGGAGGGTGATGGTGTGGATGTTCTCCTTCTCTCAAATAAGACAGATCCTCAATTTTCTCTCTCTTCAGCTTCTGCCTTTAGTGATCTAAGACCGAAGGTGGAATATGGTGGAGGATGGAAGCATGCTAAACAGATGGGCATAGAACGAGCATTTTAGCCTTCTCAGACCTCCAAACTTTCCCACGGGGCTCTGGGAACCTCACTAGAATGGAACCAATAGCTAGAACATCCCAAAATGCAGAACCTGTCTTCAGGTGAAGAGGGGCGGGTATTTATAGGAGAAATTTTTGATGTGTTGATCCAAACTATGATTCTATTACCACGGTTATGATTGCAGTCATGCTGCAGTCACGGTCGCGGTGCATCCCACCGTCAAGTTGGATGCCTTGGGCACAGCCTCAGTGGTGGCTGATACTGCGGTCACGGTTGAGGTGGATGTGGATACCGCGGTCGCGGCAGAGGCAGATACCGCGGTCGTGACATCCTGGACCAAACCCACCCACACCAGGGGGCTATTACCGGTGGTCGAGTGGCCCGCGTCGATGAACCTTATGATTGATGAGGATGTATTCTGATCAAGGATTGGCCATCGAAAATAGGGTCCAAGAAATCAAAAGTGGTTATATCTATTACTGGGACATGGGTCTCACCCTTGTGGTTCGCCACATTTTTTTAGGTAATCGGCAATGATGACAACAAAATCATGGAAGTAAAGAGGAAATATAATAATGATTTTTTGAGAAATTTGATTAGATGTCTAGTGTGTCCTAGAGTCATCCCTGCACTCTCAGGTCCGAGAAGGACAAATTTGTATATGGTATTTCAAACGTATCAAACTTTTGTTAGAATATTAATGCTTGTTTTTGTGGCATATACAAATATTGTTCTCCTCTGTATATATGTTGTGGCTAGGGGAATAGGACAATTTGTATCAAATTCTTGGCATAGTATGGATATAAGAAAGATGTCGTGATCTTATGCAAATGTTTCTGAATGGGTGTTGGCATTGAAATCGGTTTTAATTTACACATATTTTTGGGTATGTGATTAATTGGTGATTGATTGTGTTTTGTGTTTTGAATAATCTCTTTTAGTGTTAAGGGTTATGATAGTAATCTTTAATAAAACTTTTCTGCATATGCGAGGTTGTGTTATCTACTTTATTTGTGGTTTATTTTTTGTATGCAACAACATTTTAGAGGGTATAATATATGTATGTTTTCACAATTATTCTGTTACATATTGTCATTTTAATATAGCAATATTTATCTTTTAAGAACAAATTATTTGTCGACACACCAATGTTAGGGTAGTACCATTTGTATATGCATTCAATACAACACAAACCATTTATATAATGTTATAAAAGATGACTTAAAATCATTTTAGATATTTAAAAATCAATTTGAAGCATCTTTTTATTTCACTCAAATACATAAATGTATTAATTAGGCCATAATTATTTATATAGCACCAATCTAAAGATGACATGTAAATTCCCAACTTCACCCTTACCCTCCCTGTTTACCCTATGGGAAAGAGGGTAAGGGTAAGGGTAAGGGGAGGGTAAGGATATTGGTAAAGTGGGGAATTACCCCATACCCTTACCCTCCACACTTTTTGGGTAAGGGTAAGGCCTTACCCTCCCCATTTTGAGTTTAATCCTACATACAAACCAAAGTCTAAGAATGATCACACGAATTACCATCTACTTTAAGAACTATTAACAAATATGGTTGACACAGATATTTTACACTATATTGTATCGATCTTGGAAGACATCGAGGACGAGCCTTATCAAATGTGTGGGGATTTTACAAGTTCAGGTACATTTTCCTAGAGAAGTTGAAGCCACATTTAATCCCTAATGGGACCCAATAGATAGGTTTTGGACATTATTTAAACAAAAAAGAAGCAAATACACAATTACATGCAAGCAAATACATAAATAAGATGGGAATGGATTCACTTCCCCGAAATTGTTATATGATGCTTAAATACTTGAATCATAACTAACCAAATTGATTCTAATAGAAAATTAATGCATTCACAACATCTCTCAATAAACATATTACAAAATAAAGATAGTTTGAGAGACCAAACTCAAGTGTTATTAATACACAAGGAAAATCATTTCGGTGTGACCAGTCATTTTTAACATGGTAATTTATACCACAAACCATTATGATCATCATAATCCTAACAAACTAAATATCATCTTAGGTGAAATGATACAAAATGTATCCTACCGACTCATAACTTGTAGGACAAACCAAGTAATACAAATATAGAAGTACATGGTTACAAACTTTCAATACTTCGAGAAAGTGTAAGTTCAATCCTACACCATCCCATGTGGATTCAAATGTCAAATTTGATGAACCAATAAATGAAAAAAAGATACAATCACAATACCATTTAATGAAGATTAAGTATTCAATAAGTAACAAAAAAATATGAAAAACCTACGTGAGGATGAGAATAAGATCTTCACATCTCCTTGTCTTTACTTCTTAGATCATAAGCATGATAAATATCTTGAGATGGGTACTCAATGTCTATTGTAGGACTCTATGATTAAATAATCAAATTGATTCATGTAGTAGTTTGATGAGTATGGTCATACATGTTGCACTTGAAAATATAAGAGAAAAGTACGAGTGGTGATATGTGTGTCCGTCTACTTTTACTGGAGAAGTTGAATGATTTTTTTTTTAGGCAAGGTGATGATATATTGAAAAAGCACATACAGCAAGCGAAAACCTGCTAATGTGAAGTAACAGCATAGAGTTTGTAGAGGAAAGAAAATGAGCTGAAAGTAGCACGGGGGAGGCACCCCTTAAGACAAACCTCTTAAAAAGTTTTTGCAAACTAGGAAATGAGACTAATAGTGCTGAGCTTGCAAGGGATGGAACGTCACTATGGTTGCTGCACCAGACTAACACCCGTCTCATCGTCCACCATGGCTTTTAGATCACAAAGGAAAGCTGCTTCCGATTTTGCTGCTTCAGAGTCACCTTCACCAGAATGCTCTTGGGATACACCTGCTATTTTTCCTGCAGTTTGATAAGGATGTGAAGATCTGCATCGATATCATTTAGAATAGACTTAGCCATTTTTTTCTTATTATTGAACATCCTATTGTTTCTTTCCTTCCAAAGATTCCAGCAGATGGCTGAGAATAGATCATTACTTTTGTGCTGCCTGTAAAGCCGAGATGGAGGAATATGAATTGGAAAAATAGATTCCTAGAGATCAGGAAGACTATTTCGCAAGAAGTGTGAGATGATAATTTGAGAGAAAGGGCATTTGAAGAAGATGTGACTTGTCGAATCCTCGTTTTGCTCACAGAGGACACATCTAAACGGTCCTTGGAAGCCCTTTTTTTTGATGATTTCTCCTGTAAGAAGCTTATTGTGGAGGAGAAGCCATAAGAATGTTTTATATTTATGTGGCCATTTTTGTTTCCAAAGTTTAGATGAAGATGGGGTGATATCTCTGAAAGAAAGAAAATTGTAAGCACATTTCACCGAATATTCTTTGCCCCATTTCCAATAGATGTTATTTGATGTGTTTTCTTCTAAAGAGGTTGAGATATTACTGAGTTCATGTTGACTTAAAACAGAGAGGATACATCTTTTTAAGGAGTTTGATCTTTTGCTGCTGATAAGGGAGAGGGCTTTATCAATTTTTATATGGATGAGTTTTTTTGGAATAGTCCATGATGTTTTGAGGTTTATAATTGAATTGTTATTATACCAATGGTCTGACCAGAAAGAGATATTTTTATGAGAGTGTGGAGGGGTAATTAACAACTGTTGAATAGTATTGATGTTTTTATTTATGTATTTCCAAAGGGGGGAAGCAGATTGCCTTTTAATTTGGTGCCAAGGAGGTGTTGAGCGATAATATTTATGCATGATGAGGTTTGTCCAGATTTTTTCTTTATTTTGGGTGAGGCAATCTATGATTTTGGTAATCAGACAAAGGGAGTGTGTTTCAATGTTTATAATCCCCCATCCGCCTTGGTCAATGGGAGCAGAGATTGTTTTCCAATTGACCAGGTGACAATGTTTCCCCGATTTATCATTTTTGTGGGCATTATTCCAAAGGAATTTTCTCTGAATTTTGTCCAAGATATGTCTGGTCTTTGAGGGCAAGGGAATGCAGCTTAGGAAATGTGTTGTTATAGGAGTGATGGCACTATTAAGAAGGGTTAGTCTGCCCGAGAGGTTAAGAAAATTGTTTTCCCAGCTAGAAAGTTTTGAGTTTATTTTTGTTACGATTGGATTCCAAATAGCATTTGTGATGTTGTATGGAGTGATGGGAAGGCCCATGTACTTGATCGGAAAGTCTTCTGATTTGCATTTAAGAAAATCTTGTAGAGTCTCGAGGGTGGAATGATGGAAGTTAACTCCAAAGATGGAAGATTTTTGGATGTTAACTTTGAGGCCAGATATGTAGGAAAATAAGCCTATAATCCTGAAGATGTTTTGAACCTAGGATAAATCAGGAGAGGAAAAGATGATGGTATCATCCGCAAATTGAATAATATTTTCCTTGCATTCCTCAGGAGAAGAAATGATATTGTTTTGAATGCCCAAATGGATCATCCTGGAAAGGAGGGAAGTAAGGATGATGAAAAGATAGGGAGAGAGGGGGTCACCTTGTCTAAGTCCATTTGTATTATGGAAATAGCCAAAAGGGACACCGTTTATGATGGTAGAGAAGTGGTTTGTGGAGATGCAACCGTAGATCCAGGAGATCCATTTATCAGGGAAGGCAAAACCTTTTAGAGTCTTAAGCAAGCAATTCTAGTTTACAAAGTCGAAGGCTTTCTCAAAATCCAATTTAATAGCTAGAAGAGGAGTTTTGTTTTTATGGCAGAGATGGATAGTTTCATTGACCATTAAGAAGGCATCTTGGATGATACGGTTTTTTAGGAAGGCTGATTGGTTTAGAGGGATGATGTCATTCATAAGAGGTTTGATTCTATTTGCTAAGGTTTTAGCAATGATTTTATAAGAGGTATTTATAAGACTGATTGGTCTGAAATGTGTGATTAAATCAGGTTTGCTATTTTTTTTTATCAAAGAGATGAATGTTTTATTTATGTATTTTATGATGTTTTGGGGGTTTGGACTGGAATGAAAGACTGAGAGAAGAGCAAGAAAATCGTGCTTATAATGATTCCAATTTGCCAAGTAAAATTCCACATTGAGTCCATCGGGTCCAGGGGATTTATCTTTGCCTAGATCGGAAATAGCAGATTGTAATTCCTCCAGACTGAAAGGTTTGATTAGGTCGAGGGGATTTTGGATTTTGTTTAGGCAAATGGAGTGCCAATGAAAGTGATCAAGACCAGCCGGATTGTGATTTGAGTTGAATATATTTTGGAAATGGTTTTTTATGTGCCTAATGATGGTTTCTTTGTGGGAAGTGAGACTTCCATTAATCTTAAGATGTGATATGTAGTTGTTTCTGAATTTTTGATTGCAAATTTTATGGAAAATTTTTGTATTTTTATCTCCTTCTTTGGCCCAAATGATTTTAGCTCTTTGTCTCCATTTTGTTTCTATTTTGTTGTTTATGTTTTCTAGATCATCTTTGAAGGATAGGATTTGAGCCGGATCAGCTGAAGGATCTTTTTCTAAAAGTAAAAGATGGTCCTCTAGGTTTTTTTTATCATCCAACAGGGTCGAGGGATTATTGGTCAGCCAGTTTTTTATATGTTTTTTGATTTTTTTTGTATTTTTCAAAATATGAAGTCCCAGGTTTGTTGATTGAGAGCAAGCAAGATCCCATGTAGCAAGACAGGAAGAGTTGAAACTATCATTTTGAAGCCAGTTATTTTCAAATCTAAAAGGACGGGATCCCCAAGAGGTAGAAATTGTGTCCATGAGAAGGGGAAAGTGGTCGGAGATGGTTCTATGAGCAATGTATATAGACGAGAGAGGATGTTTGTCCTCCCAAGGGTTTGAACATAAGAAGTGATCTAGTCGGGCAAAGGTTTGGTTTCTAGACCAAGTAAAAGAGGCGTTTGAGGGAGCGTGGTCGATAAGAGAGTAGTCAGATAACATCTGTTTAAATGTTTTGTCTGCTGCTGATAAGGGGGAAGGGGAAGGATTTGAGTTATGTCTATCAGAGATTTGAGTGACTAGATTAAAGTCCCCACCCAAGATCCAGGGTAAATTGTGATATTTTATGAAGAGGCAGTTTAATTCCTCAAGAAAGAGGGATTTGTCATGTCCTGGTTCTCCGTAAATGCCAGAGAAAGACCAAAAGAAGTCATCAGAAAGATTTTTGAAATCAATAGTAATCGAAAAGTTAAGAATTGAGGAATTTTGTAGCAGAAGGGCCTGGTTGTTGTAACCCACAAGAATGCCACCTTTGAAGCCCTTGGGAGGAAGTTGAATCCAGTTAGTGATTCTATTTCCTCCAATCGTTTTGAGAGCAAAAGGGGTGAGGAAGGTCTTTGTTTCTTGAATAGAAATAAGGTCTATTTTATTTTTATAAATATGTGATCAGATTTTTTTTCTTCTTTGTAAGTTAGAAGCTCCACATATGTTCCAAGTAGAGATTTTCATTTAAAAAGAAAAATAGAGGAAGGCCAATAGATAGAAAGGCAAGACTAACAACGTATGTTTGACCAGCCCATATAGATTCAAGGTCATTTAGGATATACTGAGCATCATTTTCCTTTTCAAAGCAGAAACCAATCTTATTTGCAAATGAAGAAAAACCTTTTAAACTAGACCAAGAGGCTAGTTCATCTATAGTATCAGGCTTATTTTGAATATTATTTTTTAAGGATGTAGATATAGAAAGAGATGATGCCGAAGAATCAAAACAGATAGAGGGGGAAGGAGAAATACCTTTCTTAGCCCTATTTGAGATACTTGATCCATTGTTGAAAGAGAGGCCGGGCTGCAGGATCTTTTGGATGTAGCTTGTGTTTGTTTTTTGAAGAGGGCTCTTCGATTCCGCACTCTGCAGGGAGTTATCCTTTAAGGGTTGAGAAGAGTCTTGAAAAGCAGAGGTTTGATATGTTTTATCTGGAGAATGCCAGCTTTCCTTTGTGGATGAAGATGAAGGACATGATTTTTTGAGAGATGGGATGTTTGTTGTAGGGAGGGGAAGAATTGGAGATCGATTTCTCTTTTTGTTTTGGGCTGAGTATGCGTTAACAGGGAGGGTTGAGGGTTTCCTAGTCCAAACTTGGTTTCTAATCTGGGGGGGTCTGGTGAGTGAGGAGTGGTTATAGCTCTTGTTAGGACTGAACCATGATGGCGGATGTGAAGAGAGGTCAGAAAAAGCAGAACTATGTAAGGTGGGTTGTTCAGCTGCTAGCTTAAGATGGTAGATCGATTCACCGATTCTAATGTTAATGCAAGGAGGGAGGGAGATAGCAGCTTTAACAGAGAAGAGACAATAGGCTTTAATGTATTGAGTGGGATGAAGAGTTTCCGGGCTGATGTATTGAAGGGTAGCCCCAATTGAATGAGCTATTCCTCTGAAGATTTCTAGTTCCCACAAATGAGGGGGAAGGTTTGATATGGCAACCCAATCGGAGCCACCCGCAGGGGCTGGAAAAGAACCAGAGTCTGCTGACCATTTGGTTAGGCGAGCCATAATGAAGCTGGATCCACAAGGAATGGTAAGAACTTGATTGAAGATATGGGTTATCTGAGTTCCTTCAGGGACAGTGTAGATAAGCTGGGTGGGCGAGAGGATTTTAGGTTTGAGGATGGTATGGCCGGGAAGAAGGAGAGCTAGAGCTCTAGTGATGTCAAGAACATTTATGAGATTGTTCTCTAGGTTGTTTTCTATAGAGACAAGGATGCTTCTAAGGGAGAAGACTTTGAGAAGACGCATCGAATTTGCAGGAAGATCCATGGCGATGGAATATTCCAGGTGATCAGGAGTCTTCATAGTTTGGGCGGGGGAAGGTTGATTTTCTTTGTGCATTTTGGCAGGTGGGATCTTAGGCAGGGGTGAAGGTTTTGTAAAGGGGAGCTTGGAGTGGTTGCTTGACGAGGGTTTTGAAGAGGAAAGGTAGGGTTTTGAAAAAGAAGGTAACTTTGGGTTTTCGATACTAGGGTTTGTGGATGTTGCATGATCTGGCGGGAGATTTTCAAGGCATGAAAACGGGTTGCTTGAAAGGCAATGATTATGAGCAGACATAGAAAGGGGTTTGTTGGCAGAAGGATGTCTTGTTGGAACCACTGAACAATTTTGGAAATGAGAGAGATGTCTAAAGCGGGAGTGCATGTGAGAGCGATGTGGATTTAGCTGTTGTCCGAGACTGTTTGGAGAAGGTCGCTCCATGCAGTGCCTTTTTATGTGTCCTATGCGACCACACCTGAAGCATGCAAGGCGAGAGAAACATCTGGAAGAGGAGTGGTTGTTTCTGAGGCAGAAGCGGCAGAAAAGAGCTCTAAAGGACTTTTTTGGGGGGAACCATTCTCCAGAGATGGTCAGAGGGGTTTTTCTCCAAATTGTCAATGATGAGTGGGGAGGATTTTGCTTTCCCCAGAACTGGAAAGGAAAGATTGAGTAGGTCAAGGTCCTTTGGAATGATTTCGCTATTCTGGGGAGGTTTTTGCACAATGGTTTTATAGAGAGAAGTGAGTTTGAGATTGGGGACCTTATATTTAAGCAAAGGAGAAGGAGAGGGAAAGAGTTTGTACCTTTCTGCTATGGAGCTGTTTGGTTGCAGCAAGGTAGATGAAACCTCTTCTAAATTATCTTCAGACCCAGAAGAGATGGAGATGGGCGTAGACCTAGCACCCATATAAGGTTGGTATTCTGCTCTGACAAAAAGTTGATCAGCTGAATCTGAAGACGACGAGCTGACCTGGTCATATTTCTTGTATAGAAAAGAGAGAGCAGGGGGGATTGATGGTTGAAGTCTCTGACCCAAGCACGGAGGGTACGATCTGCGTAAGGTTGAAGGAACAAAGACCATTCCGGCTGAAGTTTGAGTTCAGATCGCATCTCCGGCCAGCCGTCGGAGATAAGGAGAAAGGGGTTTTTTTTCCCCCAGATGGAGTCCTCAGGAGGAGATCGTGATATCGTTACCTAAAAAGATCGGTGACCGATGTTTATCATACAGATGCCAGGGGAGATATCGAATCTGTGGTACATCCAAGCTCTAGGGAGCGGGATGGAATATGAGAACTTTGGATCAGTCAGATGAAGCTCAAGGAAAGGGAAGCGCGAGTTCATAGTGGTAGGGGAAGAAGGGGCTTTTGGGGGACAATCCGATTTGTGGAGTTTGTGACTCTGAAGGGCACAACGTAAAGTCTTAACTTTGCCTGATTTTTGCATGCAGTTAGGTTTTGAGAAAGAGGCAAGGATGAAGATACCACCGGTTCTCATAATGAGAAAGGATATGTTAGGTGAATCTAGAAAGGAGACTAGCTGTGGACGCCTAAGTTGTATCGGGCCAGGAAACCGTCAGAGTCTGGGGAGGGAGGAGTAGCCGGAAAAGGGAATGAAGAGGTGTAATCAATGAGATGTTGGAAGAGGTACCCCAAGACCGGAAGGGGAATCACTACAGAGAATGTTGCAGATAATAGATGGGATCCAACAGTTCACAGGGAAAGAAGGGTCAGAAAAAACTGAAGAAAACACCGCATTAAAGGGGTATGTCAGCATAGACTGAGAAACAATGCGTCTTAAAACTTTAAAAAACTAGAGAAGGACAAGGGGAAGCCACGATAGAAAAAACTCGGTAGAAGATCATCATTGAAATTAACGATATTGCATATGTCCGAAGAAGATGAAAAATAGAGCGATTAGGAAACAAAAACTAGGAAACCCTAGAAGGATATCAAAAGAGAATCGGTGTAAATTGAGAGGTGAAAGAGAGATGATCCACGAAGATGTTGCAGGCCGAACAAACCAAAGCAAGAGGTTACCTTATCTTGGGAGGAGAGGCTGCCGGAGATCACCTGGGGGGAAGGGAGCAGCTCGGGGGACGACGAGAACCAGATGGAAACTGCTAGAGAGAAGCCAGAGCTTTCTCACACTAACTTACCGTTGCATGGAGAAGGCCCCGACTTAAGGTGATGTAAGTTGAATGATAAAAAGCAATGCTTTCTAGTAATCCCAACCTAGCACAGTCAACCAAGCATATCACACTTGAGATGGGATGTAGAATAAGTGAGTTGGCCATGGATATTGTGGATAAGAGAAGAGTAAAAATCTACAAAATGATGTAGCATTAATGGCCTAGTCACATATACATCTCAAGCATGTGAGGTAAAAGGAAAGTGGTGTATAATCCATTACCCAAGATCGACTCAATAATCAAGTCAGGGGTGCAACAATGATGGATGAGGGGCTAGGAGGAAAGGAAGGGGATGGATAAGGTATCGATATAATACATGTAACCTAGTAAGATGTACAACTAATAACCAATATGAAGGTCTAATAGGATGACATGCAACACATAAGCCTACTACCATAAACCCTAGGAACCAAGAAGTAAGTAGACTTGGAGTTGGTAAATAGATCAACAAATAGTTGCCACTACTTCTAGTTCCTAGTCACAAGGTTGAGGAGGATGACATACAACATGCGAGTCGAACACTAAACCTAGTTGCCATTTGTTAGTCCTGGGGAGAAGTGCTAGACACAAGGTGAGGGAATGGGGGACACAAATATAATTGTGTCTCCTGCTACACTATCTCTAGTCATGTGAGTTTGGTAAAATGACTTGACATACCCCTCTGAGTAAGACATATTCAAGTCCTATTTCTTAATTTGGCCACAAGCCAGACTAAGTTGGTCCAAATGAACAAATTTCATTGGGATAAATAGTCTCATATTCATTTTTCATCCAACTTCACCTGAATGATTGACCACCATGATGTGCCACCGAAAGAAACATTCCCAACCTAGTTCAATTCACATTCCAAATATGAGCTTGGGGTAGACTAGAGATGGACCAATATGTTATAGTAGGAATTTTAGTAGTCTTGGCAAAAATACTCATGTAACCATAAACCAAACCAAATCACTATCACACACACCATTTAATAACCATAATCATTCGAATGCAAAGATTTGGTTTTGTTGAAAAAAAATGGATCTGGTATAGGTGACATGATTATCCAGGCCACTCCATCCTTTTTATCCTTCATCATTCTAAAGGGTAAGAAGTATCTGCAAGTCTGCATACATGATGACCGACAACTACAGTAGCATTAATAGGCAGAGTAGCTATTTTGATGCTCACCTTTACAACCTCTAACCACTAGCCTCCTTGTTAGCATACCAATGTGCCTTCACAAGAACATCCAGAATAAGGGAATAATATTGAAATGACATACATATATTTGTCGATTACCAACCAACTATTACCACTACTTTCTAATGAAAAGAGTTAGTCATCATCAACACTTGATATGGATGTGCACATGAAGTGAAGAAAAATCATGTAGACTCCAAGGATGATGATGTTATGGATGTCTGACCTCAGCCTAAGTGGGAGGAAGTGCAACTAGGCAATGCAAGCTCCGTGGGAGGAAGTGCAAAGAGGTTGTGCTAGTAATGTAGGTGTACATGATCCACAGAGAGCGTATGGGTTTGTGATGTTATCTAATGAGATGCAAGTCATCCATCTTAGGGTTCGGAAGCCTGAGAGGTTTGAAAGTGGTCATGTCCGCACACCCCAAGATGAGGTGTTGGTGTAACTATATAAGATTGGGAATATTAAGTATGTTGGCCATTAAAGACTCCATTGGCAACATCAATCATTTGCATAGCTTCATTTACAAGACTCATTGAATATGGCACGTTGGATGGGAACCGAGGAGAACCTACAGTCAATTTGGATACAATTAAGAATTCTGTCAGGACGTGGCACACCACCACACTAAATGAGATCACTCAAAACCCAAAATACAATTGATTACTAATTAATTACATTTCCAAAAAAGAGGATAATTGAAACCAGATTAAACATCTCAAACATGTCCAAGAACATTTATCTATAAGTCCATCATCCTACATAAGAGAAATACCATACCATGTATCTATACAACTGTCTCATTGCCTCAACCACAACTTGTATAAAAAAGTATTGTTCCACAATACATGCCATATACAACATCAACATACTGCAAAAAAATGATTCAATATACATATCATCTAACAAACTTCCCTTGTCTGGACCTGATAGTACATTCATGACTATAGGACACACTAACATCCAGCCAACCTTCTGCTCCTATTGATCTCCAAGCTGCTCTCCCTCACCATCATGAGCCTGACAATGCCGCTGACAATCACCTAAAATATGTGGTGACCCACTAGGTGAGACCCATATCCCAGCGAGAGATATAACTCTCAACAACATTAATTTATTACAACAAGTTTTGTAATTAAGAAGTTAAAGCATATAATGTTACATCACAAAATGATTGACATAATATATAGAGGAACACATAAAGCTAACACTTTTTAAATTGTTGATTTCTCTTACGACATTATATATCAACTAAGCATTATAAGAAAGAAGGAAAGGATTATCATCCAATGTGAATCATTGTTTAACCCTAGTAGATATACTACATAGCTGGATTACATCATTTATTAATCCCTAAGGAGTCTGAGGCATACCACTCAAACTTCCAACTACCACTATAAAGTCACAATTAGGTCTGTACAAGACCTAGGAGAGCAGAAATATGATTGACCTCATCTTTATTAAAAAAAATCTCTTCCCTTTAGTTAGTATGAGTCCACCAAATGGACATATTAGTCAAGCTGCAAACAACCTAGTTTACCCTTGGTATATAGGTCATGAAACTAGAAACCAGGGTATTCAACCCTATCATTCGAGGTACAACCGTAGTTGACCTCAATCACATCACATGTACATATTCATAATAAAATGAGATACAATGTTGACCATTCTCCGTAACCTTGGGATCAGGGTGACAAGAATACATAATCCTCACACCTACATATACTCAACAATATATGACTCCTTGTTCCCTTTTGGAATACTCATTTTACTATCCAACAATTCCTGACACTGGAATATCACTACGACACATGGCACTATATGATTAGGGTTTTAGTTGATTAGTTATTGCTAATTGGGTGAGTGCAGGTTGCATCAATCAAGTTACATACAAACCCTAAAAGCTTTTATACACAAACATTATTATTTAATAACTCTAAAAGATATAAAATATATGAGATATAGTCCTAATCACATCACAGAAGCCCTCCAAGCCCAAGAAAACACCACATGAGATACATCCCTATCTTGCACGATAAAAGTGACAACGACCTCCCAGTCGACATGCCAAATAAAAAAACAAACAACCAATGAGAAAACTGAGTTGGTGAAGAAGACCACAAAATTGTATTAAGCAACTCCACAGAGATTACAATAATTGTCGCTCTCTCACAATCCGCTGCCCACAATAGAATTTCATACCCCACTCTCGCTCTCTTCCTTCTTGAATGTCTGTATGCCTTCCCCTGTATTGACACACACAAAGTTTGGTGCTATTCGGCACACCGAAAACCCATGGTATCTACCTCTAAAGAGGATTACACCTCCACTAGGGTCATGATTAAATGCCCTTAATACCATTCACATTATCTCCTACAAGAACATCATTATCTTTCAATACCTTGTAAAAGGTTCCAAATATCATCAACACACTCGTTGTATATAGTTGCAACATAAGATTGCATCAAACATAAGAGCTATGATGTTTACAAGGTGACATAGCAAGGTTACCACAACATTATAAGAGTGTTCTTTCATCATAAGAACATACAAGGAAGATAAAATAAAGAACCATAATCACTTAATTTCTATAAGTTAGGTCCAACGAGGTAGACTTAATTGATGTTAGTTACAAATCATCAGTCAAGGGAATCCATCGATTTATAGACACACTTAGGAAAAATCATAAACCCTAGCATCTAGAATCTCCATTAGATCATGGATGCATTAGAAAAATACAACCATCAGATCATGTGTTTCAAAACCAAACTGCCAGATCATGGTCACTAGAAATACCCTTGGTTCACACACTTAACACAATCATAAACTCATAAATAACACTAAGAATAACCATCGAATCTTGATCTCAATCAAAACCGTCAGATTCCATAAAGGGAAAGACCATCAAATCATGGACCTAGAGAAACCATCAAATCTTGGTCTAGTGAAGCCGTATGTTTGTGAAACATAAGAAGACCATCAGTTTCAAGTACTTGAAGAACCATCATTTGATAAGATAGGTGAAGCATCATTTGATCAACTAGGTGGACCATCATTTGTCAAAGCTAGAAGGACCATCATTTGTGGATCATATGAAAGCCATCAGGTGTTAGTAATAGGTAGACCACCGTCTGTTAAATGGTTGTGTAGACTATGCATACCAATAGTAGTGAAGATAGGTGAAAATAGATCTTTTTCACAAAGTAACCACCATCATTTTAAGAGCAAAAGAACCAGATATTCATCCATTGATGAGGGCATCATGACCATTGATTCTTAAGGAAAACATAACCATCAACTATCAATTTCAATCAAAACCATTAAAACAACAACTAAGTATCAACCATTGGTTCTCATAAGAAGCCAAACCATCTAGTCATGAAATAAGAAAAAAATTAATTCACAACACTTAAGGAAAATCCATCATTTCTCACTACAATGAAACCATCAGTTCATGGAAATGCAAGGTCTAGAATTATTATTCATAAGGTGAAGAGGTATATTAGATACACAAGAACCACTACATATGTTCAAACTCTAGTCAAAGAATCGACATTTAACATGATACCAAATTTTTAGATCAAGATCTGTTCATAGCCAGTTTAAGAGTAAGCAAGAAATGTGAAGACAATTATAATATTTGCCTCAAGGAAGGTGATGAAGGTCCAAACAACAAGGTGGCTCAAAGATATATATATATATATATATATATATATATATATATATATATATATATATATATATGAATAGAGAGAGAGAGAAACCCTAACTTGAGAACTCCAAACGTCCAATCTAGCTCCCTTCTCTAATCACAAGGAAAGCCTAGAGTAGAAGATAAGAAAGAAGGTTTTCTTCAATCACATGCTCATGCTCCACCAAGAACACCATGGATCCATACAAGAAGGAAGATAGAAGGAGGGAAGAAAGGAAAATGATGATAAGGAAGGTGATCTTACTTTCTTATGTTAAGAAACAAGTTTAGGGCGCTCCACACATTCCTAGAGAGGGTAGATCCAAACCCTAAAAGCACATGCAACCAAGCTCGAACAAGATTCTTCCTCTATAGATCCTATCCTCCACCAAGCAAGAGGGTTGGACCTGTCCAAGTAGCAAGAAGATGAAGAAGGTGATGGAGGTGTGTAAAGAGCTTGTTTGGATGAAAGGAGAGAGGTATATAAAGCTTAGGGAGAGATAAAAAAAGATAGGTTGAGATGTCAAGACATGCATGCCATGTGTCCAAGAACCAAAAGATCACATCCATGCAAACCATGTCAACCATCAAATCTTGATGCTAGGGGGACCATTGGTTGCCAATCCTAGGAGCAATATCAAGCTCAAGCATCAATTAGTCCATCAGATCATGCCCTCACTTGACCATAAAAGAAAACCCTAGAACCTCCATCGATTGTTGCATTCTACAAGTAAACCATTGAGCTTGGTGACTCTAGAACAAACCATAAAATTTCATGACACTCAAGAGAACCATTGGATCCTACACTCCCATAGTGGAAGATTGGATCCCAAGCATACAAGAAAGACCATCAAGTTATGGCACACTAGGTGGAAAACCCTAGATTCCAACCTAAAGTCAGATATCACCCCACATCCGATGGTGCAAATAGGTTCCCAAAGATGCACATACATCAAACGTGGTATGAAAACTTATAAGGAACAACATACATGTGAAAAATTACAAATTATGCCCTAGATATGGGAACATTGCATAAATTCCTTTATCAACACATAAATTTGGTAAACTTACTCAAACAATGTCTAAACTAGATCAAACTTGAAACTTAGCTTTGTCACATGATATAAAATCATGGATTAGGGTTTGAGTAAGGTTATAAACACTCACTTAAGACAAGAAAACATGTTTAACCATGAAACTGGGTCATGTGTCTTCACATGTAGTTGGTTCCGGGATAGATTGAAAGCCCTCTAATAGTTGGGTTTGAGAGAATTGAAGGCTCAACTTGAGTACTAGATTCCAGAAAGATGTTTTATGTAGTGTGTTGGTGAATAGATTAGCCAATTGTTCCTTGGATGATATATGCCTAGTGACAATATGATCGAGAGCCACTTTTTCACAAATGAAGTGGTAGTAGAGTTCAATGTGCTTGATCCTGATATGAAAGACATGATTAGTGGTAAGAAATAAGGCACTGAGATTGTCTCTATAAAGAGTATCTAGATAGGAGTGCTGAAAATGAAGATCATCGAGGAGTTGAAAGAACCAGGTGAGCTCCACAAACGTAAGGGGGATGGAGTGATACTAAACTTCAACGCATGATTTTGGCATAGCTGGTTTCTTCTTATAAGACTGAGATACACATGGTCCAATAAGGAAGACACATTATCCACTTGGGTTGTGCCTTGTTAAGGGACATCCAACCCAATCTGCATCAAGAAACTTGTAGCAGGGAGATGAGAATCTTTGTAAGTTTTTACACCCATTGAGGTAGTTCCTCTGACATAGCATATAATTCACTTGGCTAAACCCATGTGGGTTGAGGTAGGAAAGTAGAGGAATTGGAATGCAAGGTTGAGACCATATGTCAGATAATGTCTTGTTAATGTGAGATATTGATGTGAGCCAACTATGAGGAAGAATGAACTATCATCAAAGAGGGGTGTTCTAGGATCCTTGAGAGAATCATGTAGAAATGAAGTGCATACAGACGTGGATACAAGTCTATAGTGTAGAATATGTTCCCATTTGAGAATGTCCAAGGCATATTTTGCTTGGTGAATCATGTGCCCCTACTAGTTTGGTTCAACTTGAATTCTAAGGAAGTAATGAACTTGTCCCAGATTTCAAAGTGAGAACTCAACTTCTAACTGGCTGATTATGTTCTAGACTACAATTTTGGATCTTCCAGTGATAAGGATATCATCGATGTATAAGAGTAGGTATACTGTAACATCTTCTAAGGAGAGAAAAAGTAGGGAGGAGTTAGTTGTAAGAGTAGAACCCAACTTCTATGAGAAAGGAATGGATGCGGTTGTACCATGCATGAGGTGCCTGCTTTAGGCCAAGAGCCTTGTGGAGTTAACAAATGTGGGAAGGCTTCAAAGTATCTAAGAAACTAGGAGGTTGTTCCATGTAAACCCACTATGTCAAGAGTGTCATTTAGAAATGCATTCCAGACATCAAGCAATTGAATATGCCATACTTTGGAGACAAGAATGAAGATGATAGTTTTAATGGTGGGAGATTATAATACTGGTATGAAAGTTTCAATGTAATCAAATCCTTCTTCTTGGTCAAATCCTTTGGCAACTAATATGTCCTTGAGACGGTCTAGGGTACCATTAGAGTTCACCTGGTTTTAAAAACCAATCTACAACCAATAACGTTCATACCAGGCATCCATTCAACAAGTGCATGTGTTGTTATGGTGAAGAGTGGCAAGTTCATTTGTCATAACGTTTCTCTATCCTGAGTGTTATAGAGCCTACCTAACGGTTCTGGGGGTTAAGAGATTTAGAGAAGCTTGCATTACATATCTTAGGTTGGGTTTGTGAATGCCTCCTTTGCTATGGGTGAGCATAGGGTGATTGTTGCTGGGAGTAGGAGTGGATTTAGTTGAGGTAGATTCATGAGGTGGGCCTTCTAGGACAAATTCAGTTGAGGTAGGCTCATCAGGTGGATTTGCTGGGACAAATTCTGAGTCTGGTGGAATTGAAGGTGAGTGACTTGTATAGGGAGAAGAGATAGTGTTGTCGAGGGAGTTTTCAATATGTACACCATGGGGAATTAGAATTGTGGGACAAATTGAGTTGTGTGAGACCTCTGATACATCAATGAGAGAGGTTGTTATAGGGGTAGTTGGTGGTGGTAACGTGCTCTCTATTGTGTACGCTATATCATTCTGACGTGTAATATCTTTAGTGAAGTCAATGAAGGGGGAGTAAGAAAGATGTGCTTCCTCTCTAGCTATCCTGCTATTGTTTTGTGAGAAAGGAAAAGGAATTTCATTGAATATGACATGCTTTGAGATGTATAAACATTTGGAGGAAACATGGAGGCACTTGTACCCTTTGTGTTAAGAGATGTAATCCATGAAAACACACGGTAAGGATTGTAGGTCTAGTTTGTTAGTAGTGTAGTCGTGGAGATAAGGATAGCATAGACTCCCAAACATTCTAAGATGATAATAGGAAGGTTGTTTTCTGAATAGAACCTCAAAGGGTATGCTAATTTCTAGCAATGGTGTGAGAATACGATTTGTCAGATACACTATTGTGTAGAAAGCCTATGTCCACTATGGATTGGAAAATGTGGGATTCAAACATCATTACCAAACCAAGTCTAGTCACACGATGAAGCTTACGTTTTGTAACCACATTCTGACAAATGTCATGAGGTCAAGAAAGTTGATGCAAAATTCCTGAATTGGTAAAGAATTACCATAAAGAATGATTTATGAATTCACCACCACTGTCGCTCAGTAGTTATTTTATAGTCATGTTGAACTAGTTTGTAACCATTTTGCAGAAGGAGATAAATAGAGAAAAATTCACTTTTTTGTTTCATCAGAAAAATCCAGCTAAACCAAGAAGAATCATTTGTGAGCATGACATAATAAAGATAATTATGATAAGAAGGTACTAGTGCCTTTCCCAGGACATCATAGTGCAAAAGTTTGAATGGATATTTAGCCTTAGTATGGATGTGTTGCACTGCTACCTTCCTACTTCTTCTTAGTTCACAACTATTAGTATGGATGTGTTGCACTGCTACCTTCCTACTTTTTCT
Source organism: Alisma plantago-aquatica (assembly GCA_963693085.1). Lineage (NCBI taxonomy): Eukaryota > Viridiplantae > Streptophyta > Magnoliopsida > Alismatales > Alismataceae > Alisma > Alisma plantago-aquatica. Next base: position 701,816,351 of record OY856412.1, on the reverse strand, counting down.
TAGTTCACAACTATTAAAAAAATTATCAAGATTAGAAGTACTAGTGATGATATTCTGTTGTAATAGATGATTAAGATTATTTTTATTTGGATGCCCAAGTCTTTCGTGCCAAGTATATTCTAGTGCTTTGAGAAAGAAATTTTAGACGAAGACCTTTGATGTTGAAGTAGGTGGATAGTACATGTTGTCATTGCATTTTCCCTTGGATATAGCTTGATGCGTCTTGATGTCCATGATGATAACAAATTGTTAGTAGATATCACATATCAAGGATGCATACATGTCAATTTAGAAATGGAAAGAAGGTTTCTCTTAATCTCAGGAACAAAGAGAATATCGCTAGAAACATGTCACCACTATGAGTGATGGATAAGAAATCACCATTGCCAACCATTATAGAATCTGTCCCTTTGTAGATGATTAGGTTTTGTAGAGTACCTAAGTTTGAACTATGTGAACTGTCACACCAGAGTCTATGTGCCAGTCAGTGGGATCAACATCATTGAGACAGAGAGCCGCAAGACATGTAGTGGTGTTTTCTATGAGAACCTATGGTACACAAGAGTTTTGATAGTTATTATCATACTTGTGCCAACATTTTAAGGTGGTGTCTCCTTATTTTCCATAGACTTGGCAAAGGGGCAATGAAGTATTGTATTGAGTGTTGTTGATATGTGTTCATGTGTTAATACTTCTTCCCTGTTGGTTGAATTGAGTGGTGTTATTGCCTGGTCCACTATTGAGTATGCCCTAGACAAAGTTGTTAGTTTGATGTTGTCCTCTTCCTCAGTCTAAATACCACCCTCTACCAGCAATGTTGGTGTGGTTGTAGAGCTATTGGCAGTTGAACGAATGTCAGGCATGGCTTCGTTGGTGTAGAAAACAATAGGAGATAAAGAGGCAATCCTTTTGAATTTCCTTCTTTGAAGTCTTACAACAGAGGAATTAGGTCAGTGTAGGAAGGGATTGGGGGTTTCAACATGTAGACGATGAAGCCCTCTTAGTCATTTCCATCGAGACCATTCAATAGTGTGAAGACTTTTTCTTGATCACTCACAACATAGCCTATCACATTGAGTTGATCACAGAGAGTCTTAAACTTCCTTATGTAGTTAGTGAGAGTGTATGTTCCTTTAGTGAAGGTAAGTAGTTGTAATTTGATTTCAAACTCACGAGATAGAGAATATTCAAAGAATTTATTAGTGAAGGTAGACCAAACCTTGTGTGAGGTTGTACATCCAATGATGTCTCCCATCACTTCTTCTATTAGGTCCTATTTGGTTGGATGTTATATATTTTCCTGGTGTTCAAAAGCAAGGAGTTCAGGAATCATTTTTTGTTTGGTACAAAATAATTAGTTGTAACTCTTGGAATTCCACATGCACTGTATTATGCACTTGGCAACAAAATCCTAGAAAATTACATCCTCCAATCTGGGCGTGGTCGGGTGTAGAAGACAAGATGTATAATCTTTCTGGTAAATTTCTACCTTTATTACGGTGCTCTAGCTGGTTACAAATGTTTTGATGTTTTTTTCCATCACAACTATATGCTCTCGGTTCTTCCTGTTCCATGAGATCACCAGTTGGTAGCCTGCCATGCACATGTGAGTTCCACTCCACCAAATGATTGCGGGAAAAAAACAAAAAATGTGTGTTACGCTGTACCAAATAAATAGGAAGTAGGACAAAACCGTTACTTTTACCATGACTTGTTTTTCAAAACACAAAAACTCATCCAACCACATCATACCAAACAGGGCCTCAGTGAGCTTGAGATCCATAATTTGAGCAATATGTCGGACAAGTCTAAGATTTGTATATGGAATCTGCATATGGTAATCTGGATCCATCATGGATGAGAAGTGGTATAGGTTATTCACTCCCATCAAGGAAGCCTTCAAAGAAGCATGATGCAGTGTGATTCTTGACCTGTAATTCCTAGAGGAGGAAGTTGACGAGGTAAATCTTGATGGGTAGGAAGTTAGTGATATTTAGTCCAACATGGTAGGGATAGATAGAGGTTGATGATGATGCTTCAGCTGTCATGACGTTAGTTTTTCTTTGTCAAGATCAAGAAGAGAGATTCCTTCAACTGTGGGATGGGTTCACTTAGTTGTTGATGAAAGGGATACAAGAGATTTGAGGGGAGTGAACTTTTTGTCAGGAGTGGTTTAAGGGGTGTAGCCGTGTAAGGCTTAGAAAGGATCTGATGCCATCTTAGGGTTTTGAAGCATGAGAGGTATGAAAGTGGTGATGCCCACACACCCCAAGGTGAGGTGTTGGTGTAACTATATAGGATTGAGAAAATTGAGTATGTCAGTCATTAAAGACTCCATTGGGTACATGAATCACTTACAACGCTCTATATACACAACTCATTGAATATGGCATGATGAATGGGAACTGAGGAGAACCTACAATTTAGTTGGATACAATTAAGAAGTCTATCAGACCATTGATTCTGGGATAGCTTGATAGTCCAATCTGGTTGCACTTATGCCTAACATAGATTCTCCGTCACCTATCATGTCTACATTCATCAAGGCTTCCTGCATGCTACACGATGTTGGCAAATTCCAAAGTCTAGTTTCTACTAATTATGTGGGTTGCTTATATGGATGTTTGGTTGCTGCTCAACAGCAAGGATTAGGGCTACTAGTTCCACATAAAGATCCCATTGAATCTCATGCTCCATCATTCATACCTTATAATTTATTCATCTAGTTGATGATGACTCTAATTGTCACTAGAAAACCGATCGACATTTGGTGGTGGATGATGAGGATAAGGTGGAGGAAAGCCTAGCATATGACATCTTCTACTATAAGTTTAGGTGACAATATGAAAGTGACAAGGGATTCATAGTGGAAGGGAGAAGCTTGGTATTGATTGAGATACAAGATAGAGTGGGATCGTGCACCTACAACATCGTGTCAATTGGATCAGGTGACTGCTATGCCCCCGTGGGAATCCACTCCCATTCACCCATTGCAAGTGATCCATATGGATGGAATATCCATTTCCATTTCAATTTAGTGAACTGATTTAGATGGTGGAAGACGTATGCGGTTGTTTTTTTTCCATCCCTAGATTTCATCAAACTTCACCCAAACATGTGGCCACCCTGATGCACTGCAAAAACAAATGGCCCAACCTAGTTTGAGTCCCATCTAATATATGAGCTTGGGGTATAACTGAGATGGACCAATTGGTTATAGGAGTAGAAGCTCATTCAATGACCACCTTGATGTTCCAAAAAAGGAAATGGCCTGACCTAGCTTGAGACCTAACCCAAATATGGGTTGGGGTAGATTCAAGATAGATTAGTCATCTATGGGTGTTGATATTTCAAGACAACCTCACCCAAATAGGTAATCATCCTGATGTGAAGAGAAATGTCCCTATCAATTTCAATCACACCAAATATGGGTTGGGGTAGATCCAGACACACCAATTGGTTATAAGGGTAGGGATTTTAGTCCAACTTCGCCTAAATAGGTCACCAACTTGATGTGCTGCAAAAAGAAATGGCCCAACCTAGATCGAGTTTCATACCAAGTATGTTTTTTGGCTAGATCCTATACTAGACAATGGGATGCGTGGGTAGATATTTTAGTCCAACTTCACCCAAACAAGGACCACTAATTTTCCACAAAAGAAAATCATCCAACCTAGTTTGAGTCCCAACCCAAATATAGTTTGCAATTGATTCAAAATGGAGTCACTTATAGGGGTAGGGTTTTAAGTCCAACTTCATGCAAATTAGTGTTGAGTGCCACAAAAAGAAATGGCCCAACCTAGTTCTCGTCCGTCCCAAAAATGGCTTGGGGTAGATTTGAGATAGACCAATAGGCTATAGAGGTAGGGATTTTAGCCCAACTTCATGTAAATTGGTGACCACCTTGATGTGTCATAAAAGAAAATGGTCCAACCTAGTTTGAGTCCTTTCCCAATACTTGGCATCAATTCAAGACAGATCAATATGTTATAGGGGTGGGTATTTCAGTTCAATTTCAGCCAAATAGGTTATCACCTTTATGTGTTGCAAAAGAAACAGCTCAACGTAGTTTGAGTCCCATCCTAAATAAGGGCTTGAGGTAGATCCGAGATAGACCTATAGGTTATAGGGGTAGGAATTTCAATCCATCTTCACCCAAATAGGAGACCACCCTTATGTGCTGCAAAAAGAAAATGCCCAACCAAATTTGAGTCTCATTCCAAATGTGGGGTTGATCCAAGGTTGGACAATCGATATAGGGGTAGGGATTCCAGTTCAGATTCACCCAAATAGCTGACTGCCCTAGTTTGCCAAAAGTAGAGATGACCCAACCTAGTTCGAGTCTTATCCCAAATATGAGGTAGATATGAGATGATCCGGTCAATTATAAGCGTAGGGATTTTAATCCAACTTCACCCATACATCTGACCACACTCATGTCCCACACAAAGAAATAGCTCAACCCGCTTCAATATAGACCTGGGTTAGATCCTAGAAGGCTGTAGGGTTGGGGATTCTAGTCCAACTTCACCTAAGCATGTGACCAACCAGATGTGCCGCGAAAAGAAATGGCCCAAGGTAATTCAAGTCCTGTCTCAAACATGGGCTTGAGGTAAAAATCAAGATAGACCAATTGGTTATAGAGGGGATTCCAATCCAACTTCAGCCAAACACATGATCACCCTGATGTGCCACAAAAAGAAATGGCACAACCTAGTTCGAGTCTGGCCCCAAATATTGGCTTGGGGTATATCTGAGACTGATCAATCGACTCTATAGGAGTATGGACTTCAGTGCAACTTCACCCAAACAAGTGACCACCCTAATGTGTCGTGAAAAGAAATGGCCCGCTCTAGTTTTGAGTCCCATCCCAGATATGTCATATGGGTTTGGGGTAGATTCAAGATGGACCAATTTGTTACTAGCTTAGGGATTTCAGTCTACTTCACCTAAACATAAGACCACGCTGATGTGCCGTGAAAAAAAAGAGAGAGGGGCCCAACTTAGTTCAAATCCTGTCCCAAATGGTGGCTTATGGGTTTTTAGTGGATCCGAAACGGACCAATAAGTTATAGGGAAAGGGGTTAAATCCTATCGAAAATGCCCCTTATTCTGCTTTGAATCCAGCGGTTTCATATTCCCCACGTTCCGGTTGCAGCTCTCTTCCACGTTGGCAAGGCTCGGGCGCATGCCGTCCACAAGCTCACCCGCAGGCTCATCCCCAGTTGTCTCTCCTTTTGTTGTGTGTAGCTAGGAGGACGATTGTCCTCCCGACAGCTATCACCCGTAGGCACCGGTGACGGCATGGCCTCCATCGCTGGCGCCACCGCAACATCTGCCTGCTCCATCGCCACTCCTTGCCAGAAGAAAGCCGCCGCCGCTCCCCGGGCGGCACTGCTTGGTCTTGGCCAGGTACAGGCGAGTTGGAACTTACCCCTATCTACTGTCTGCTCTTGAGAAATAAACAAAGACTGTGAATTTTGCAAATTTTGATGCAGAAAACCACATTCCATGGGCTGTCTTTGGAGGACGGGAAAAGGGTTGTTGGCCTGGGGAGCTTTTCGAATGAGAAGAAGGCTCCTTGTGAGGTGCAGAGGAGAGGGCTCCTTGTTTTTGCTAGGGCGGCCAACGCGTCAAAGAACATTGAGGCCGAGGTCGACAAACCCCTCGGACTCACTCTAGGGCAGAAACCAGGTGGTGGAGTTGTCATCACGGTAAGTCCACTGCTTTCTATTGCCATTGCATCGAATTGATTAGTTTTACCCCTTCTGTTTTGATTTTTATAGTTGTATTGTTTTGTAAGCTTGCGCTATGTGGAGCTTTAGCGAAATTTAACTTCGAGTAAAGCTTGTCAATATTCACTTATCTGCTCTAAATTTTACTAGTTGGCATGAACGTAGTGAGTATTCCAGTCTGATATGTTGTTGAGATGCGGTTGGCAGGCAGTAGATGGAGGTGGAAATGCAGCAAAGGCAGGGCTAAAGGCAGGGGATCAAGTTCTATATACTAGCAGCTTTTTTGGAGATGAGCTCTGGCCTGCTGATAAATTAGGCTTCACTAAAACAGCTATCAATGCCAAACCGGATTCTGTTTACTTTGTGGTTAGCAGGTACGTCAAAAATTGTTGGTCGGGGTTATCTGCAGGTGGGTAATAGGTGAGACGGATTTGTCTGTAGAATTTCCCAGTGTATGTCTTAGCAAATACTCATTTGGGTAAAATCTTGGGAATTCCCGGTGTATGTGTTAGAATGGTGTATATGTTCAGCCTAGTTGTAGTTGGTATGATTCTTTATAGTCATAGGACTTCTGAGATTCAACTAGTTCTGATGCACAGGGGCGCGGAGATAGATGTGAAGCGACTGCCAAAGAGACCAGCTCCACCTCGCTTTGGCAGAAAACTGACTGACGCACAAAAGGTATATATACATTCTTCCGCGATTAGCTATACGCTGGTCAGCCAGCATAATTCTCTGTCTTTTGATTATGTTGGAATCCCTTTGTTTTCAGGCCAGAGCAACCCATATATGTCTCGACTGTGGATTCATCTACTTCCTTTCGAAACCTTTTGAAGAGCAGGTAATCTTACCACTATGTTTCAAGCTAGTGGAAAGGAGATATAAAGAAGGGAAGTTTTCTTATTATCTTACTATCATTTCGGTCATCAGTATCTAACACAGGAATGATCTCATCTTATGCTACTGCAGCCTGATGAATACTTTTGCCCTCAATGTAATGCACCCAAAAAGCGGTTTGCTCAGTACGATGTGGCATCTGGTAAGCCTGTAGGCGGTGGACTACCTCCAATCGGTGTCATCATCGGCTTGGTCATTGGGATTGCTGGAGTTGGAGCTTTGCTTGTATATGGTTTGCAATGAACCTTACCCACTCTCCAGAGCAGACAGAGGCCTTCCCTTCTATTCACTTCAGTGAACCGGTTGTATTGCATCACTCTTCACAGAATCTGAGGATGAACGGCCCTGAAAAATGTGCAGTTATTTATATTGTGTAGAAAGAATACTGCGAAAGAAATGCAGCCTTCCTTTTTCCATTCCCCTCCCTCGATTGCCACTATTGTCGCGTTACCTAATCTAAACAAAAATTGTTTTATTGCAACTCATCTTTAAGAGCGAACCAGTAGTTTATTTTTTGGTATGCTTTTCTAAATGCCCGATGATTTGGGTTCCCTTTAACTTGATAATGTTTATGGTTCAAAGGGATCAGTAAGCCAGTTACGTACTCTCACACGCGAACACCAAGTCCAATATTTGTGTTGAGATGATGGTGTTTTATCTTATTAGGATAATGAATATTGTCTTAACAATATAGAAAAGCTGAATGGTGTTAGACTTACAATTCAAAATATTATTTCTTTATCTTTTTCTTCTTCCTATTTACTTTGAAATTGTATTCTCATTATCTTTTCTTAATAGAATATCCGTACCCTTGTGTCCTACTCTTAGTCTGAGTTGGTCTTATCTTTCGGGTTTATAAATAAGAATACCGGACATATGTCATGAGCGTGCCAAAAAGGAAAAGCCAAAAAGATACTCAAAGATGAGAAAGAGCAAGAGTGAGTTACGTGAGGCACATGATTGCGAGAGAGTAAAAATCCTTACAATCTTCCTTGAAGTTGTTTAATAAAATTTTGCGGTCTTTTTGTCAACTTTGTTCTCTCGTTAGTTATTTGTTTGGCAGTTTCTGACTCCGTCAACAATGGTTGTTATTTGTGCAAGCTTGAGTTATATTTCACATAAGATTTTTTTGGGTTTGAAGATTCCACATTAAATATTACTTCAAGTGATATTAGAGAAATTTTAATGCAAGACGATCAGACAGCATCAGACGTAAAAGAATGACGACAAAACAACAACCACTAGAGGCCATTTGGTGGAAATTTTTGATGACAACATAATTATGGAAGTAGGAGGACACGAATCCATTGGTTATGAAAGAGTAATGTGAGGTAGAGTCTTGTTATTCACTTGAAAGGGACAAGTGACCACAGAGGGTACCTCGTCCAATGGAGTATATCAGTTGGTTGAAGATGTTCTAACCAAATGAGGAGTAGCTAACATGAGTTCAACCAACACTATAGGCATAGATGAAGTGTTGGCACACATGGTGGGCATCATGAATCCGAACAGTTTTACATGTGAACCACTCTGAAGTGCAGCTTAGTGTCAGGCTACAATTTCGGCTACAAATTTCAACATGTGTAGAAGCGAAGTTGTGAATTGTTGTAAGAAGGACAAAATGGCAATACCGACCACACAATACTATCTAGTGGGTAAAACTTAGAAAAGGTACCAACCTATGACATGGAGGGCCAAATGTCTGAATGATGTGGTTCTTTCAATCGTAGATGGAGACAGTACAATTTATGAAACTGTACATCTTGAGGAGTCTCACTTGATGAGTTTAGGCAGCCACGTTTGGACACACACTCTGTGTAGTCGTGCATGGTAGAGTACTTCTGGTGATGGAAACAACTTCTGAGGGCGAAAGCATACAAGAAGAACATGTGGATTTTTTTTAAAGAAGTAAACACTCTTCAATGGGTACGATCTGAGGTAAAGAATTTTGAGATAATTGTGTTATCTTATCGGGATAGCAAATATTGTCTTTTTTTACGGTATAACGAATATTGTCTTAACTATATAGAAAATTCCAATGATTTCTCTTCTTCAATTGACCACTTTCCTTTGTAAAAAGGACAGTGATAGAGTATTTTGGATTTAATTTAGGAGACATTGGGGGAGGGGATACGTGCCTCGAACACACTACAAACCACCCCTCTCACTTCTCCAAAACCACCCACTAGATGTGTCTGCCCCCCTCCCTGCCCCCTACACGTTACTCCCTGCCACCCCACTTACCCCTCTCTTTCTCTTGTTGCACATTTGTTCCCCTAGCATCTGCCACCTACAACCTCTCTCTCTCTCCCTCCCTCCTATTGCACCTTCCCTCTCACACCCACTCTCTCACTCTCTCTCTCATCTACCTTCCACCTGCCACCTCTCTCTCTCGTTCTCTCTTTCTCTCACCTACATGTCACCCCTCTCATTTTCTCTCCCATACACACAAGCACACACACTAATTAATGAAAATTAGGCGTATTCAATGAGAACTGGGCACATTTGTTAAAAACTGGGTGTGTTTTGTGAGAACTGGGCACATTTTTTTATAATGGGCGTGTTGAATTGAAAATTGGGAGTGTTGAATTGAAAACTGGGTGCTTTTAAGTAAAACCAGGCGCAACAAAGTGAGAAGTGGGCGTGCTTGATTGAAAACTAATGAAATGCATCTTTTATGATGAAATGCTCCTACTTATTTGTATGATGTGCCTAATTTCTAATGATGCGCTTCTTTTTTTATCAAATGTGCCTACTAGTTTGCATGAATATGACTCATTTGTTATGGAATGTGCCTACTTATTTGATGAAATGTGTTTACTTTTTTTTTTATGAATGTGTTTACTTTTTTTTAATGAATGTGCCTACTTATTTGCATGAACGTGCCTAATTTCTAATAAAATGCACCTCTTTTTTATGAAATGTGCCTACTTATTTGTATGATGCGCCTAATTTCTAATAAAATGTGCCTCTTTTTTTATCAAATGTGTCTACTTATTTACATGAATGTGTTTTATTTTTATGAATGCACCTACTTGTTTGTATGGATGCACCTAATTTGTAATGAAATGCACCTCTTTTTTATGAAATGCACCTACTTATGTGTATGATGTGCCTAATTTCTAATGAAATGCGCCTCTTTTTTTATCAAATGTGCCTACTTATTTGCATGAATGTGACTTATTTTTTATGGAATGCACCTACTTATTTGATGAAATGTGTTTCCTTTTTCATTAATATGTCTACTTATTTGCATGAATGAACCTATTTTCTAATGAAATGCACCTATTTTTTATGAAATGTGCATACTGATTTGTATGATGCGCCTAATTTCTAATGAAATGCGCCTCTCTTTTATCAAATGCACCTACTTATTTGCATGAATGTGACTCATTTTTGATGGAATGTGCCTTCTATTTGATGTAATGTGCTTCCTTTTTGATGAATGTGCCTTCTTATTTACATGATTGTGCCTGATTTCTAATGAAATGTACCTATTTTTTATGAAATGCGCCTAATTATTTGTATGATGCGCCTAATATCTAATGAAATGCACCTCTTTTTTTATCAAATGTGTCTACTTATTTGCATGAATGTGACACATTTTTGACGGATGCACATACTTATTTTATGAAATGTGCTTCCTTTTTATGAATGTGCCCACTTATTTCCATGAATGTGCCTAATTTCTAATGAAATGTGCCTCTTTTTTATGAAATGTGCTTACTTACTTGTGTGATGCACCTAATTTCTAAAGAACCGTGCCACTTTTTCATCAAATGTGCCTACTTATTTGAATATGACTCATTTTTTATGGAATGCACCTGCTTATTTGATGAAATGTGCTTCCTTTTTCATGAATGTGCCTACTTACATGAATGCACCTAATTTTTAATAAAATGAACCTCTTTTTAATGAAATGCACCTACTTATTTGTATGATGCACCTAATTTCTAATGAAAGTGCCTCTTTTTCAACAAATGCTCCTACTTATTTGCATGAATGTGACTCATTTTTGATGGAATGCGCCTACTTATTTGATGAAATTTGCTTCCTTTTTTTATGAATGTGCCTACTTATATGCATGAATGCGCCTAATTTCTAATGAACTGCTCATCCTTTTTATGAAATATGTTTACTTGGTTGTATGATATGCCTATTTCTAACGAATTGCACCTCTTTTTTATCAAATGCGCCTACTTATTTACATGAATGTGACTCATTTTTTATGGAATGCGCCTACTTATTTGATGAAATGTGCTTACTTTTTGATGAAATGTGCCTACTTATTTGCATGAATGCACCTAATTTCTAATGAAGTGCACCTCTTTTTTTTAATGAATCGTGCCTACTTATTTGTATGATGCGCCTAATTTCTAAGGAAATGCGCCTCTTTTTTTATCAAATGTGCTTACTTATTTGCATGAATGTGACTCATTTTTGATAGAATTTACCTACTTATTTGATGAAATGTTCTTCATTTTTGATAAAATGCGCCCACCTTGTAATGAATTGTGAAAGTTTTTGGACAAAATGTGTCTACTTATTTGCATGGATGCGCCCAATAATTGTAGAAAAGTGCACATCTACAGTGCTAACATGCCCAATTATGGTGTTAATGCACTTAATTCTTAGAGTATGTGTATAAATAACAAATTTAGTACAAATCTTAACATAATGCACCCAATCTTTGTAGAAAAGTGCCCAATTATGGCGCTAACACGTCGGATTATGATGTGAATGCACCTAATTCTCAGAGTATGTGCATAAATAGTAAATTAGCACAAATATTAACATAATGTGCCTAATATTTGTAGAAAAGTGTCCAATTATGGTGCTAATGTGTCCAATTATGGTGTGAATGCACCTACGTTTAGAGAATGTACATAAATAACAAATTAGTAAGTGTTCAATTATGGTGCGCCAATGTTTGTAAGCACTCAATTATGGTGCTAATGTGCCTAATTATGATGTGAATGTGTCTACTTCTTAGAGTATGTCAATATTGGTCTTGTTGAATTTCATGTTTTATAAAAAAGTCTAAAACTCTGCCTATGTTTCGTACATTTTGTGCAAATATAGCCGGTCCCAAGCCCGAGTAAAGGAGGAGGGTTTGTGGTAGGTGACAACCAACCTATAAAAACTTTATCACTCTTTCTATGACATGGATCCTTATAAAAATTAGTAAAATGCATCAAGAATGAAGATGGCAGAGTATTGGTGAAGGACGATGATATCAAGAACCAATGGAGAAATTACTTCCATAAGATTTTCAATGGAGATACTGCATATAATGTTAGAGACTCGTGTGACATGAATACTGTTGGATCAATGGGCTCTAGAAGGGGGGGTTGAATAGAGCTTCACAAACTTCACAAAAGTGATTAGACCACCAAATTATATTAAGTGCAGAACTTAAACCAAAATAGCAATTTGATGTCCTAGACTAGCATACAAAGCAAGGATAAGAGACAAGGATTAGCATGCACTTGGATAGGTGGTTTAGAGTGGTTCCTTGTCCTAAACTTAGGAGCAAGTCAGTCCACTACCTAGAGTTGGTTAGGCTCTAGGATTTGTAACTTGGTCTTCTTATATATATCACACAATAAGATTACAAGCTACAACAACCAACCATCCAAGGACTTATATATCAAGCCAAGATCTTCTACCTCACCAAGGACTTACCCACCAAGCAAGTAGTCTTCAGCCTTCTTCAAAGGTCTTACCCACTCTTGCTCTAGTCTTCGGCCTTGCAGGATTTACCTATCTTGCTTGAGCTTTGCCTTGCGCCTCTCCTTCACTTGGAGAGCTTTAGCACCTTCCTCCTTCACTCGGAGGCCTGGAGCAGCTAGCCTTCTTCTCCTTCACTCGGGGAAGAACAACAACCTTCTTCTCTTTCACTCGGAGAAGAAACTTCAATCAATCTTCATAGGGAATGGAGATGGGAGAAGTAGAAAGGAGAGCTTTACAACATTACAAATGATAGCTCTCATACATGGGTACCTAACTCACTCATACTCACAAATTTTCTTTGAAGGTAGAGAGAGAAAGGGGCTTAAAGGATTAGAAACCACTCAACTAAGGCTAGGACCAAGCATATGTGAATGAGCAACCTTGGAATGAAGTCCAAGAGGTCCTATTTATAGTTGAGGGTGTCCCTTTGAGGTTGGGAGAGATAAGGGGCACAAACTAGCCGTTTTACAACTTGTAACAGATCTATTTTGAGTCCCACCTACTCCTCCAACGGTTGGAATTGCTTTTTCTACATTCCAGTACAGTCTGATCGGCTGAGTTTCAATAAAGGCAACTCGGCCGAACCACTAAAAGACAAGGCTGAAAGCTAGACTGTCGGCCGAGTTCCCTTGGAGAAACTCGGCCGATCGGTCGACTTTCATCTTGGACCGATCAGTGGATCGACCGAGTTTCCCAGCATAGAAACTCGACCGAACAGGAATCGGCTGAGTTGGAAACTCGGCCGATTGTATCAAAAATTCCAGAATAACTGGATCGGCCGAGTTTGGAATTCGGCCGACAAAATCCCTGTTATGGGTATTTTGGAATTTTTGTAAAACTTTACAAATGATGGATTTTTGAGTCCCAATCATTTTATCCATCTTAGTTACAATACAAAACATGAGTATAAGTGATTACATCAATTGTTCTAAGCCTACAAGGGCTATTTCACAAAACGGTCAAAAGTCACATGTTTTGCATGTGCTGGATGAGCAGCTTTTGAGTTGAATGTGATTCTTTTCTTGTACCTAATGTCTGAAACAATCTCAAATAGATTTGTTAGATACATATTAATGGAATGGTTAAGTCATTATCAAAATATGGGCAATGTGCGACACCTAGGTCAACATTCTCCCCCTTTTTGACAATGACAAACCATTCCTCAACATATTGAAAAGAATGTGAAAATTATACCTTTTCTTAGGGAATTGCAAGGGGATGCAAATATGATCAATTTGTAGTGCTCCCCCTCAATTCATGCTTACTCATGCCTGCATGGTTAGTTAAACAACAAGCAACCAAAACACATATGTATACTATATGATTCTAAGCAAGTCTAGATGCATTTCAGTTAATAGACAAGAAAAGAACCATACAAGCAATAAATTCAATATGATTGAGCTTTTTCTCCCCCTTTGTCATCTCAAAAAGGCAGGGGGGGTAGAAGAGAATAAAAGCAAGGTCTTCTCCATAGAAAAACCAAAAACACTCAATCAAACATTCCATAGAAAGACAGAGGAACACCAAGATAAACAACAAAATCATGCATTATCAAAATATGGAAAACACTACAAGATAGACCATACAAAGCGTTCCCATAAGACATAAAACAAAACGACACGGATAGCATAAAGTAGAAATAGTACAACTCAGATGATGTGCCTAATGTATATAGTACAATCATAGTCCAAAGAGATATAGCATGGTCATCCGAGACTAAAACTAGATACATCAGCCACCTAAGAGAAACTACTCTATGTCTACATCATCAACAGTAGCATCGATGTCCTCATCTGGCCGGTAGTCCTCATCGCCATCATCAGAAGGAGGAGCAGCAGCCTGTGTAGCCTCGTCAGCATCTTGGTCATCATCCTCATCATCAGCATCAGTCACAGTAGCCTCGTTGTCTTCATCAGCATCAGACGCAGCATCCTCCTGGTCAGGCATATCCTCATCTGGAGGACCAGAAGCACGCCCGGGCCACCTCACACTCTGCTCGGACCAAGACATGCCTAGAGCATGTAACTCATAGGAAACCTCAAGGGGAGGAGCGGTAGAGGTGTACTGGGCCAAGATCTCCGACAGACGACCACCTGGAAGCGCCAAAACCGGGGAAGGGTATCCACCTGCAGAGGGCTCAGCGGAAGCAGAAAAGGGTGGAGCAGGGTGAAACTGACTGTACGCGTAAGAAGCGTAGTCACCACCGGGGTAAGGCGAGTAGGTGGGATAAGGCTGTGGGCAGGATATATGCATGGAAGACATGATGTGGCAAAGATCCTGATGATGGTGTTGCTGGACCTGCATGTTGTACGCTTGCTGGTGCATGAGATACCCCATGAGGGCCTCATTTGAAACATGGAAATCAGCAAAGGCAGGATGGGGTGGAGGCTAGAAGGAAGGCTCAGGTGGAGGTGGTGCAGCAGAGGAGGGTGGAGGTGCAGCAGAGGAAGATGATGCACCAGGGGTAGGAACACTCTTCAGAAGAGTGGTCTCACTGATATAAATGCCTTTGCGATCAGGGCGGTAGAGGAGATCGGCAAAGAGGGATTTACCAGTTGCGTGCTGGAAAAGACCACAAATAAGGGCAGGATATGGAAGATGTGTGCCCTTTGTGTTCTTCCCGAAGTCAAAACAGGTCATATGATGGAGGATGTAACGGGCCCATTTGACTCCTTGATTCTTCAGCAGAAGATACATCATAACCGCCGTATTCTCGGCAATGTCCGTTTGATTCTTTTTAGGATGGACATTGCAGCTCAAGATAAACGCCAAGACGCGGCGAGGAGCAGAAAGGGCGGAGGAAGGCAAAGTACCCTTTTTTCTATAAGGAAAGTTGGGTCGCTTGAGAAATTTGTGGATGTCAGTCAAGTCAACCTCAATTGCCTTATAAACATCATCGGGGTAAAGAAGATCAAGATATTGAGGATAGTCGGAGATCCAAGATGCCGTACCAACATTTCCATTAAGATAGAGATTGAAAGAACGCTCAGTGATATGGAAAGGTTTATCGGCAATCATGGACGTCAACACAATAGAAGTGTCCGCGGATGGGACCAAAGAGTCATAGTTCCAACGCAAATTGGCGTAGAACTCACAGACAGCTTTTGAACTATATTTCAAATTGTGGAAGCGGGCATCCTCTATGCAAAACGCCTCAAGGTGATGGGTTCGAAGGATTTGACAAGCTTCAAAGAGGTCAGCGTGAAAGCTATTGGGTTGATGTAGAGCTCGAAAAGGGAAGGGAGTGCGAGGAAGGAGCTCTTGGTAACGAGAAACAGCAGCTTGGTCAATGAAAGAGAGATTTTCGAACACTATATACCTTGGAGCAAGGGGGGTCGCCATAGCAGGGGCAGGGACGGCTCTTTTCCGTCGTTGGGACCTCATGGAGAGGAGAAGGAGGAAAGAGAGCCGAGCTATGTGGAGAGATAAGGCAGACGAAACCCCAAGAACAGCAGGAACCAAGAAACAAGGTCGAACGGAGGTGAAAACGGCTGGAACGAGGGAAGAGAGGACCAGGGTTAGGGAGGGTCGGGGGTTACGGCTAGGGTTCGGTCGACTTTGCTCTAGTTGAGAGGGAGAAAGTCGACCAATTCCTATATATATAAAACCAGTCTGCCGCCGATCGGTCGAGTTTGGGAAATGGAAACTCGGCCGATCGAGCGCACAGGTACCCTGAATCCCGACCGTTCGACCGAGTTGGAAACTCGGCCGACCAAAACCCTGAAGAGGAAAAACTGAAGTTCTAGCCCTAGCCTCAAATGACCGAATGCAATTTTTCTTTTTGGTCTAGTTTGTATATTAAGTATATTTAGGCACATTCCCATCATCATAGGGTACTATTTGTCGATTAAAACCCGATTTGCGAGAAAAAGCCCGAAAAAGAGATAGAAACTAGAGAAAATTTAGCAAAAACAAGCATTTTGAGCAATCAAAGCATTTATAAGCAAGAGCAACACATACAAGATGTAACCAACTAATTAGAGAGCAATTCAATATCATCAAGAGAAATTATGAGCAATTTTGATCTAATAAAATTAAATTGTTCTCTAGCAAGTGGTTTAGTGAAAATATCGGCCAACTGATTTTCCGTATCCACATGTGTGATATAAATATCCTTTTTGACAATGTGGTCACGGAGAAAATGATGGCGAACTTCTATGTGTTTAGCTCTACTATGCAATATTGGATTATAAGAAAGATTGATTGCACTAGTATTATCACAGTAAATAGGAGAAGCATCAAAATGAATGTTAAAGTCTTGGAGCATTTGCTTCATCCATAGGACCTGGGCACAACAACTTCCGGCTGCAATGTACTCAACTTCGGTAGTTGATAATGCCACTGTGCTCTATTTCTTGGAGAACCAAGACACCAAGCATGGTCCCAAGAGGAAGCAAGTGCCACTTGTGCACTTTCTATCAATCAAGCAACCTGCGTAGTCAGCATCACTATATGCCACAAGAGTAAAGTCCCTTGACTTAGGGTACCATAGTCCAAAATTTGGAGTTTTGGCTAAGTACCTCAAAATCCTCTTAACAACAATAAGATGTGATTTCCTAGGGCTTGATTGAAAGCATGCACACAAGCCAACACTAAACATTATATCAGGTCTAGAGGCAGTTAAATAAAGTAAACTTTCGATCATACCTCTATAGAGCTTCTCATCTACCTTTTCACCTTCTTCATCCCTGTCGAGTTTTGTGGTGTTTGACATGGGTGTATCCATCAGCTTCATGTTCTCCATCCCAAAGCGTTTGAGTAGTTCAGTTGTGTATTTGCCTTGGTTGATGAAGTTTCCTTCCTTCGTTTGTTTGATTTGAAAGCCGAGGAAGAAGGTCAGCTCACCCATCATGCTCATCTCGAATTCACTCTGCATAAGAGAGCTAAACTCCTTGCAAAGATCAAGGCCAGTTCCGCCAAATATAATATCATCAACATATATTTGAATTATGAGAAAATGGGTAGAAGTGTGTTTTAGAAATAAAGTACAATCAACTTTGCCCATGATATACCCGTTATCTAACAAAAAGTTCTTTAGTTTCTCATACCAAGCTCGAGGTGCTTGTTTGAGTCCGTAGAGAGCTTTTTGCAAGAAATATACATGATTGGGTGACTTATCATTTTCAAAGCCTGGAGGTTGAGCAACATATACTTCGTCCTCGATTGTACCATTTAAAAACGCACTTTTAACATCCATTTGATAAAGCAAGAAATTTTTATAACTAGCAAAAGCAAGTAGCATACGAATAGATTCTAATCTAGCAACAGGAGCATAGGTTTCATCAAAATCAATACCTTCTTGTTGATTGTAACCTTGTGCTACTAACCTTGCTTTGTTCCTTACCACTTTTCCTTGCTCATCAAGCTTGTTGCGGTAGACCCATTTGGTGCCAATGATCTTTCTATCATTTGGTCTTGGCACTAAGGTCCACACACAGTTCTTCTCGAATTGCTCAAGCTCTTCTTGCATGGCAAGGATCCACTCATCATTACCAAGGGCCTCTTTGATGTTCTTTGGCTCCAGCTGGGAGATGAAGGCACTATCTGCTTGTTCTTTGTTGTGAGCAGCTCGTGTCCTCACTCTCTCAAACGGATTGCCAATGATAAACTCCTTGGGGTGATTCTTTGCAAAGCGGGGAGTGGGATCCTTCTTTTCTTCTTCTTTTTCTTCTTCTTCTTCAACCTGCTTACCTTTGTCTTTGATGTTGAGCTCTTTTAAGATTGGAATGATTTCATATGAAACATCATCATCACCAATATGCTTTCCAATAACAGGGTTAGTTTCAATAAATTTAACATTTATAGATTCTTCTATTTTAGATAGTTCAATGTTAAATACTCTAAAAGCCCTGCTAGTAGTGCTATAGCCTAGGAAGAAAGCCTTGTATGATTTCGGATCAAACTTGTTGAGAGAATCCTTGGTGTTTAAAACAAAACAAGGACATCCAAAAACATGAAAGAAATCAATAGACGGCTTCCTACCACGCCCCAATTCATAGGGGGTTTTCTTAAAAGTCGGATGTGTGAAAACTCAGTTTTGCACAAAACATGAGGTGCTAACGGCTTCAGCCCAAAACTTCTTAGGAGTGTCATACTCAAGAAGCATGGTCCTAGCCATCTCTTGTAGTGATCTATTCTTCCTCTCAACAACTCCATTTGGTTGGGGTGTGCGAGGAGAAGAGAAATTGTGCGAATAACCCGATTTTTCACAAAAACGTTCAAACAGATCATTTTCAAACTCTCCCCCATGATCACTACGGATAGAAACAACATGGCAAGACGCTTCGTTTTCAACTCATTTACAAAAGCTCGAGAAAACATCAAGTGTATCGCTTTTTGAAACGAGAAAGAAAGTCCAAGTATATCTAGAAAAATCATCGACAATAACAAGACAATACTTGGAGCCGCGAAGCGTTTGTGTTCTCATTGGTCCGAAAAGATCAATATGAAGAAGCTCTAGAACTCTCTTGGTACTCATGACCCCTTTGGATTTGAAGGAGGATTTGGTTTGTTTCCCTTGTGTACAAGGTTGACATTCCTCATCCTTATCAAAATCCAATTTAGGAAGTCCTCGAACCAAGTCCTTTTTGTTCAGTTTCTTCATTTGATGCAAGTTCACATGACCCAAACGACGATGCCAAAGCGAAAGATCGTTTTTATCCACAACTAAGCATCTATTTAGTATGGGCTTTAGATCATCTAGAACAATCACATAGAGATTACCATTTCTAGTTCCCTTATATATAACATTGTAGGACAGGGAATCTAGAAGCAAGCATTCTAAGGAAGTGAAAAGCACAAGATAACCATTATCACATAATTGGCTAACACTAATTAAATTGTGATGTAGGCCATCAAAAAGCAAAACATTCTTAATGCACAATTCATTGCCTACATCACCCTCACCTATAACCTTACCCTTTTTGTTGTCCCCAAAGGTTACCGATCCTCCTTTCTTCTTCACAAATTTGTTGAAATGGCTGATTTCTCCAGTCATATGCTTAGAGCAGCCACTATCAACAATCCATTTCTTTTTAACCTGCAAGAAAAGAGGATGTCAGAACCCAACTCAAACTTTGGGGTCCGGGGTTAGCTTGGGGACCCATTTCATATTTGGGTTGGTCCCCTTGGGCTTGTAAGGACAATAGGTAGAATAATGATCATCACATTTGCAATGAATACATACCATTGGGTTTTTAGAGCCGGAAGACTCTCCATTGAAAATTGGAGTTTCCACACTCTTTTTCTTACCCTTCTTCTTCTTCTTACCTTTTGAAGTAGTCTCATTGTATCCTAGACCACTAGTACCAACTTGTTTGGTAGAGTTCTCTAGAACATCATTTAAGGATTTCTTACCCGAAAGAAACCTTTGCAAAGTAGATCTTAATTTAGCATTATCATCACTAAGATTTGTAATGGTAGTAGATAAACTAGCAAGATCTTCTCTAGTATGCAAAAGGTCGGCCTCAAGGCAGAGGGATTTAGTAAGAAGAGAATCTTTTTCTAAAGTTAAGTTAGCAACTTCATTTCTAGGCAAGATAGGTCTAGAAGATAAATCCTTTGTTTGACCAAGTAATTTAGCATTTTCAGATTTAAGAACAACAATTTCTCTTTGATAAGAGTAAACTTCATCTCTCCTAGCATCATCACTAAGCTTAAGTTCAACATTTTCAGTTTTTAGAACATCTAGCTCATCTAGGAAATTTTGGTTCTCTATCTTAAGATTTTCAATAGTTTTAAGATAAGTACCATTCTCAACCTCTACTCCATTATATTGAAGTTCAAGGTCTAGAAATTGCCCTTGCAAGGAATCTATGATATCAAGATGTAATTTCTCATTTTTATCAAGAATATCAATCTTGGCATAAAGATCATCAACTATCTTTCCTAATCTTTTCCTTTTAGCTTTACATTTAGCAAAAGATGATTGACAATCATTAAGCATTTCAATGAGGGTTTCCTTAGATAACTCAAGCAAATTTTCATCACTTACCTTGCTTACCTCACTTACCTCAATTACTTCTTCACTAGTAGATGCCATGAGTGCAAGATGACATTCTCCATCCTCGGAGCTTGAGGAACTTGAAGTAGAAGACTCCTCCCATGCCGCATGAGTTGCATCTTTGGATCGTATTTCCTTCTTGTCCTTCTTCTTGTACTTGGCTTCTCTTTTGTATTTGTCATCCTTCTTGTGGCTGCTCTTATGATAGCCCTTCTTGGCCTTTGGGCAGTCACTCTTGTAGTGGCCCTTTTGACCACACTCGTAGCACCTAGGAGTGGAGGAGGATGGCTTGCCCTTGAAGTGTCTTCCTTTTGAGTAGTTGGCTTCATGATCATTTGCGCCTTCATCTTCGCTTGAGGAAGGACAGAGAGACTTCATGGCAAGTTGTTGTTGCCAGACCATTTCTTCAACATGGGCTTTGAAGGCAATGTCCTTCATCTTCTTTGATTCCTTCTCTTCTCTTTTCTCCTCTTCCTCTTGCTTGTCGAGCCTTGGTTCATGTGCTTGAAGGTTACCAACCAGCTCCTCGGTTGACAACTCGCTCAACTTGTAGACTTCTTCAATTGAAGTGACCTTTGGCTCCCATCTCTTTGGAAGAGATCTCAAGATATTTGCATTGATTGTACCTCTATCCATGACACTCCCAAGGGCTGAAAGGCTGTTCAAGATGACATTCAACCTTGTGTACATGTCTGCAACTCTTTCATTCTTCCCCATCTTGAAGTTCTCAAGTAGGCCGCTGAGCATATAGACCTTGGCCTCCTTGACTTGCTCCATCCCTTCATAGGTGACACACAACTTGTGCCAAATCTCATGCGCCGTGTCCCAAGAAGAGATGCGGTTGAACTCCGATGGTGAAAGGGCGGCATAGATGATGCTCACGGCTTTAGCATTGAGTTGAGCACGCTTCATCTCGTCTTCCGTCCACGTGGTGATGTTCCCCTTTGGCTCTTCATACTTGAGATGGACTATCTTCCACATCTCGTAGCTCACGCCTTGGATGTAGAATTGCATCCTTCTCTTCCAATATAGCAAGTTTGTGCCGTCGAAGACCGGGGGTCTCATGGAGAAGCTTCCTTCAAGATTGAGTGACCCAAGAGCCGAATCGCCCATCTTCTCCTACTTGTTGAAGTAGCTTGGAGAAGACCTGCTATGATACCACTTGTTGGATCAATGGGCTCTAGAAGGGGGGGTTGAATAGAGCTTCACAAACTTCACAAAAGTGATTAGACCACCAAATTATATTAAGTGCAGAACTTAAACCAAAATAGCAATTTGATGTCCTAGACTAGCATACAAAGAAAGGATAAGAGACAAGGATTAGCATGTACTTGGACAGGTGGTTTAGAGTGGTTCCTTGTCCTAAACTTAGGAGCAAGTCAGTCGACTACCTAGAGTTGGTTAGGATCTAGGATTTGTAACTTGGTCTTCTTATATATGTCACACAATAAGATTACAAGCTACAACAACCAACCATCCAAGGACTTATATATCAAGCCAAGATCTTCTACCTCACCAAGGACTTACCCACCAAGCAAGTAGTCTTCAGCCTTCTTCAAAGGTCTTACCCACTCTTGCTCTAGTCTTCGGCCTTGCAGGATTTACCTATCTTGTTTGAGATTCGCCTTGCACCTCTCCTTCACTTGGAGAGCTTTAGCACCTTCCTCCTTCACTCGGAGGCCTGGAGCAGCTAGCCTTCTTCTCCTTCACTCGGGGAAGAACAACAACCTTCTTCTCTTTCACTCGGAGAAGAAACTTCAATCAATCTTCATAGGGAATGGAGATGGGAGAAGTAGAAAGGAGAGCTTTACAACATTACAAATGATAGCTCTCATACATGGGTACCTAACTCACTCATACTCACAAATTTGCTTTGAAGGTAGAGAGAGAAAGGGGCTCAAAGGATTAGAAACCACTCAACTAAGGCTAGGACCAAGCATATGTGAATGAGCAACCTTGGAATGAAGTCCAAGAGGTCCTATTTATAGTTGAGGGTGTCCCTTTGAGGTTGGGAGAGATAAGGGGCACAAACTAGCCGTTTTACAACTTGCAACAGATCTATTTTGAGTCCCACCTACTCCTCCAACGGTTGGAATTGCTTTTTCTGCATTCCAGTACAGTCTGATCGGCCGAGTTTCAATAAAGGCAACTCGGCCGAACCACTAAAAGACAAGGCTGAAAGCTAGACTGTCGGCCGAGTTCCCTTGGAGAAACTCGGCCGATCGGTCGACTTTCATCTTGGACCGATCAGTGGATCGGCCGAGTTTCCCAGCATAGAAACTCGACCGAACAGGAATCGGCTGAGTTGGAAACTCGGCCGATTGCATCAAAAATTCCAGAATAACTGGATCGGCCGAGTTTGGAATTCGGCCGACAAAATCCCTGTTATGGGTATTTTGGAATTTTTGTAAAACTGTACAAATGATGGATTTTTGAGTCCCAATCATTTTATCCATCTTAGTTACAATACAAAACATGAGTATAAGTGATTACATCAATTGTTCTAAGCCTACAAGGGCTATTTCACAAAACGATCAAAAGTCACATGTTTTGCATGTGCTGGATGAGCAGCTTTTGAGTTGAATGTGATTCTTTTCTTGTACCTAATGTCTGAAAC
The DNA here is from genome assembly GCA_963693085.1 of Alisma plantago-aquatica. Lineage (NCBI taxonomy): Eukaryota > Viridiplantae > Streptophyta > Magnoliopsida > Alismatales > Alismataceae > Alisma > Alisma plantago-aquatica. Next base: position 701,793,367 of record OY856412.1, on the reverse strand, counting down.
AATCTCAAATAGATTTGTTAGATACATATGAATGGAATGGTTAAGTCATTATCAAAATATGGGCAATGTGTGACACCTAGGTCAACAAATACAAGTGATATCATTTACACACGACGAGTTTCACCATTTGAGGTCAAAAATTATTTGAAAAAGATGAAAATGAGAAAGGCATGCAGACCAGACAATATTCCCATTGATATATGGAAGAGTATGGGGGATGAAGGAGTTATGTGGTTAACAAAGTTCTTCAATAAAATTATGAACACCAAGAAGACACCGAATGAGTAGAGAAATAGTATTCTAGTCCCCATATACAAGTACAAAGGTGATGTTCAGAGTTGCACAAACTACAAACATATCAAGTTGATGAGTCACACGATGAAGCTTTGGGAGAGGATTATTGAGCATAGATTAAGATCTATAACGTAGGTATCAAACAACCAACTTTGTTTCATGCATGGAAGATCAATAAAAAATGCTATTTTTCTGATAAGGAGGCTTATGGAGAAATATAGACAAAGCAAAAGAGATCTTCATATAGTGTGTAACAACCTAGAAATGGCTTATGATTGAGTACCCAGAGAAGTGTTGTGGATAGTTTTGAGGAAAAAGGGTGTGCCAATCCAATACATTGACTTGATCAAAGACATGTGTGATAGCTCTACTGCAAGTGTCAAGACTCATGGAGGAGAGACACTAACTTTTCCTATCACTATTGGGGTACACCAAGGATCCAAACTCGACCCATATCTATTCGTTCTTGTTATGGATGAGTTGATAAAGAATGTTTAGGATGCTATTCCTTGGTGTATATTATTTGCAGATGATATTGTTTTGATTAATGAAATAAAGATGGATTGAATGATAAAATTGAACGTTGGATAAAAGCATTACAATCAAATGGATTGATGATTAGCAAGAGAAAAACTGAGTATATGCATTGCAATTTCAGCCAATGTCACAGTGTGAATGATGGAACCAAGTTGGACAGAGTAGATATACCAAAATGTGATAAATTTTGTTGCTTGGGTTCTATTACTCAAATAGACGGGGATGTTCAAAATGACATTTGTCATAGGATCACTGTAGGATGGTTGAAATGGAGGAGTGCAACTGGTGTATTATGTGATCGAAAGATCCCTCTCAGGTTAAAAAGTAAGTTTTATAGAACAACTATACGACCAACCATGCTCGATGGGAGTGAGTGTTGGACAGTGAAGAAATAAGGTCTCAACTAGATGAATGTGGCTGAAATGTGTATTGTGAGATGGATGTGTGGGAAGACAAGAAAAGAACGCTTGAGAAATGACTATATAAGGAATAAAGTGGGGGTGGTGAGCATTGAGGACAAGTTGCACGAGGGCCAACTCAGATGGTATGGACATGTGGCCTAAATTAACATGAGATGAGCTTATAAAGAGAGATATGAATCTCTACATCTCAAAATATGGCCCATGATAGAGATGAATGGAAATGAAGAATCCACGTACCTGACCTCAACATATTTGGGACTGAAGTTTAAAAGATGATGATGATGATGATAAAAATCTAAATATTTTTGTTTCGCCAGAAATACATCATGGATTAAAAGTTATAAGCATAATAATTTTTCTCTCCTCTTTTTATTGTTATATTCTCATTTTTGTCTTTCATAAAAGTTTTCACAAGTATATCGATATTAGTCTAATTGGATTGCATTTTTTGTGATAAGTCTAACATTTTTTTTATTTTGTCAATAAATATATTCTGGGTCAAAAGTTATAAGAGAAATAATTTTTTCTCTTTTCCCCACACATTCTCTCTCCACACATCACTCTAATCAATCCACAACACCCACTATCTCCCACCAATAAATGCTCTGCCACCTCATCTTTTTTTCTCCTAAAACCATAGTTTTCCCTCCCCAAACCACCTTTCCTCCTCCAAAAATTACTCCAGCAGTCGTATCAAGGATGCATCAACCTACTAGGCACATCAAGGCACTATTTTCAGAGTCTTTTTTCACTTAGTCAGAGGTTGTTGCAGTCTAGATTTCCCATCAAATGCATTTGGGGCTTCAGACTCAATGGAAGTCCCCTTTCCTTTCATTTAACAATGGATCAACCCTTGGCCTTTGGATTAATATCATCCTGGCCATTATTTGAATTGTGCCACCATATTACTTGTGCGGCTCAGTCTGGATGCGGTCTACCCCAACAAATTGAAAAATACTCTTGGTGATGGTCATCGGGTCTCCACGTTAAACCTTGAGTCTAAGATATTGTTTCCTTATCTTTTCTCCTTCCTATTTAGTTTAAAATTATATTTTTATTATCCTTTCCTAGTAGAATAGTGAATATCCTCTTGTTGGTCTTTTCTTTAGGGTCTATAAATAATAACACTAAATAGGTCATGGGTGTGCCAAAAAGATAAAGTCAAAAAGGATAGAGAGAGCGAGAGTGGGTTTTAAGATTTTATTGTGGGAGTATGATTGCAGAATAACAAAAATCCTTATAATCTTCTTGAAGTTTTTAAATAAAATTTTGTGCTCATCTTTTCCAACTTTGTTCTCTCATCAGTTATTTGCTTGACAATTATTGGATCTATTGACAAGAGTTGGTATTATTCTTCTTATGCATACTTTGTCCATAAGGATCCTTTTCTTGGGCTTTAAGCTTCCTCATTAAATTTTTCTTCAATTTGATCCTTGACTTATCACCCTTATCCCTCTTTTAAGTTGAAACCACTATCTACACCATTCTATAATTGGTTTGGGTAAGTATGTTCATTGCATCCATTAAACAAAACTATTAAGATCATATTCACATTCCCCATCCATGGTGGTTGTATCACCACTTTTATACCTATGTTTTCAACATATGCAAGAGTAAAACTCCTTTCCTAATCTCACCTGCAAAAGCCTAGGAAGAGAAATAATACACTATTTGAACAAATGAGGGTGAAAAAAGATTATGAATTGCTTCCAAAATCCATTGACTAAATTACATCACATCGTTAAAACACCTATAAAGACCACCAACTGCCATTCAGGCTCAGGGGTGGGAGTCTCCTATTTTTTGCAAATGCACTAAGGTAATATGTGCTATAGTACCGTATTTATCAAGTGTAAAATGCATCCCATTGTGACCCAGATGCCCCATTTGTGCAAATGATCTTCAAGATAGACTAAAAGAAGCCTCGATGCCAAACTATGCATCGTTTGACAAAGCATTAGGTCAACCATTGTGAGGATCATATTGTTGAGGGACAAAGTAGCTCGACCTTATGTGAGAGGAAAGTGTGGTGAGATGAATCATCGTGTGATTTTTCTCCCGTGAAAAAAATTACATTAGTAAATGTTGTCCATTGCTGCATTAAATGCAATATCAGTAATGTTGTCCATTACTGCATTAAATGCAAAATCCAACAATAGTCAACCTAATGTCTGATAACAATGTTTGCAAACTGACTTTCCCTACTTGACACTATTAATTGTCCCCAATTTGTGAAACAAAACACAACCTGCATGCACATGAGATACGAGCAGGATGAGCATCACTATGCTTCCATCTAGGACATTATCATCTCAAACAACATTGATCACGTCATGCAAGTCACGCCTGGCTATACGATTATCCATTTCTTGTTCATTGTCTTTTCTTTCATTTTTACCATTTCTTTCCTCTTTTTCCGTTCACTCCTCTAATGTTAACCATTATATTACCTCTTTTTCCTTTTCACTCATCTCCCCATGTTTTCACCACCTTAATTTTGGTTGTCTCATTGCCGGGGAGAAAAATATACCCTTCTAGAAGCACATAATTAGGATTTTTCTTTCCAAGTGAACATATGTTATAGTTGGATTCTCCGCCTAGCCTACCAGAGTTTGATAGAGCAATAGGTGCTTCCATCCCCCATCGAGCTATGGTATTTGTTGAAATTCTATTTTTACTCACGCAATAGAAATTCATGCCTAAATGTTAATTGTCTCACTGATGACAGGGTTTATTACATTTTTTGACATTTTTCTACATTTTGCGTGTTTTCCTTATTTTACCATTTTCTATATTTCCCATATTTTCACATTTTCCCTATTTATTTCACTTTCTTTACTTGCTTTTATTCATTTTGAGGCTTTCCATAAAGAATACATTTAATTTGAAGTTAAGCACAATTTTCTCTTCAATTTCATTTTTTGCTAGTTTTTTCATTAGTTTCCAGTCTAATTATCTTGAATTAAATATTTTCTTTTTGTCACAAATAGTTCAATTACCTTTTTCCACTAAAAAATATATAACTTTTAGATTATAATGAAGGACAATCCTAGATAAATGCCTTTTCTCTCTCCTTCATTGTTTTATTTATTTTATTGAAAATCATCCTTTTCCATGATTTTCTCTAGAATGTTTGTGAAACAACAAAAAATTAGGAAATGTGTTTTACCTAACCTTCATCATTGAACGGATCCCAACCAATCATCGATTGACACAAAGCAGGTTGACATCATATCCAATAGATCAGCACAAATCGCCGCCTCTCTAGAATTTTATGTCCAGAGCCCCAAAGTCTAAAATCCATCTATAAATATCCCTCTCCCTACATCCAATGTACTTGAGGCCCCTTTGGCCTCTCCTAAAGTTAAATAAATGATTACATCCCTCTTTTATTTTCTACATGTGATCCAAAGATCCTTCCACTGACACCAATTAGTTCTATTAGTACCAGTAGACTGCTCAATAATAATTACTACATTTTCTATTATATCCATATCAATAACTACTACTTTCTATGATCAATTCCATTCATAACTATTTATACATTCACACCATTTCAAAGATCTAAGATCTTGCTATGTCAAATCTCTCTTATCTCCCTCTCTCTTCCAATGCATCTATCCTAACCACCAATAATTGATCTACTCAATAGAAGGTCCAGAGGTGATTGGGAGCACAACACACCTAAAAAATAGTATCTTTAGGGATATGATGGGAACACCACACCGTCTCCAATCCAAAGGTCTACCAACATAAAGAAAATTTTATCATTTTTTAATTCATTTACATTAATATTTGTGACACCTCCTCACGCTCAACAAGATTACTTAAAACATAAAATACGATTAACTGCTAATTAATCACATAGCCAAAAATGTGGAATAATTAAACCAATTTCAACATCATAAACCAATTCAGAAATATTAACATAAAGGTCCATCTTTTTCATTCTCATATACTGTAATAGGTATATACATTTGTTTCCAATGGCCTCAGCCACATCCTGTATACAAAAGGACATTTTACATGTACATGCCATAGTTTACAAACACTGGCATACTGCCAAATCGCGTGTCGATACAAGTATATCATCCAGAAAATGTTGGCTAAATTGGACATTAACATTTCCTTTATTTTGATGACGACAAACATTTCACACTTGTGGATCTAACATGTTATTTGAGTATTTTAGGGTTCAAAGGAATCAGGAAATCCTACTAAGTGGAAAGATGAAGATCAATGCAAATTGAAGATCAAATGCCCCTTAATTGTATAAATGTTCATGATTGTACTCAAATGTAAACACTTGTAGAAAAATATAATGTACAAGTACTTAGAAATCATGTAAATAAAGTGTTAGATCTTCCTTATCCACTTATAACCCTTAGATAGTTTTCCCCCAAAAGTTAGTCACCATCACTCATTGAAACACACATTTAGTAAGTAGTTCAAAAGTCTAAAATAGGGACACCCTCGGTTGAAAAACTTGTCATCCGAGACACACTCAGTCAAATTTTTTGTCGACCAAGAACCACCTCAGTTGAAATTGTGAGCACTTTTCAACAACTTACACAATTGTTATCTAAAATAGTCTTCGGTCAAAAATAATCTCAACCGAGTATGCTTCAGACGAAAGCTTGTGACTGTTGGACTGAGCGATTGGTAGTGGGGAGTTGGGAATATACGTTGCAACACTTTTGCCTTAAACCCATGCTCGATCAAAGAAATTCTCGACCGAGACACATTTCGGTCGACAAACTTGCCAACTGAGCAGGGTTCTGGATTGTTCTTTCAAGAACGAACAAATTAGTAATTGGTAACCAACTAATGTACACCTAATGCCTAGTTAATCACTAAGAACACTCTAGACACTCCTTAGAACGTCCCTAGACACTTGCAAACCATTCCTATAAATAGGAGAGGCCTTAGGACACCTAAAGTACCTAAGCTACACTTGAGTATTCACTATTGAGAGCAATAAAGCTAGAATTCACTTGCCATCTTCTTCCTTGTTCTCTAGAGTTGTACTATAGCTACAATCACCTAGCCACCACATATAGCCACGCCCATCTTAAGAGGATAGGAGATCCAAACGCTTGATATCAGATCAAAACATTGTACTCAATTGTTGTATTTCCTTCTTCCGATCCCCCTTCACAGGTACAAACTACTTTTTCTCCTTGGCTACTCCAAGATTGTGGAAGCTGCCTGAGGGAGTTTGGTTGAAGCTACTTCTTGGTGGAGAAGGCTTCTTCAAGAGGAGCTTGAGATTATTTTAGGAAGGATGATTCAAGGGAGGTTGAGGCTACTTCTAAAGGAAGGCTATCTCAAGGTGGTGGAGCTATTTCTAGGAGGAGAAGGCTGCTCCAAGGGATTGGATTTACTTCAATGAAGGTTGCTTCAAGGAGGTTGAGGCTACTTCTGGGTGAAGGATACTTCAAGTAAGGTGATTATATTTCATGTAACATCTTTGCGAGGTAATAAAATTAATCACTTTTAAAATCCCAATTGGAGACAATTGGGTAGTGGATTGACAACCTTTGAATTCAAAGGTAGGAACCACTCTAAACAAAAGTGTCTTCCTTGTTTCCTCCTCCTTCTTTGGTTGAGTGTTTTAATTATCTTTAAATTATCAAAAAGATCTATTCACCCACCCCACTAGATCTTTCAATTTGTATCAGAGCCAGTCTTCAAGGATCCATAATAGGTCTTGAAGAATGGGGGACAACACGCTTAGCAACCTCAACCTTGAAGGAACTCACGTAACTCGGCCACCACCTATTGATGGAAGCAACTACACCTACTGGAAAAGAAGAATGCAATTCTACTTTCAAGGAATTATCTTGGAGTTATGGAGGATGGTGTGTACTCCTTATGTGCTTCCCACAATTGAATATGCAACATGGGTTACAGACACAGTTTAACAAGTTCAATTAAATGCAAAGGTGGTAAGCATATTATATTATTCTATTTTTGTAAGTGAATTTAACAAAATATCTTCAAGTGATACGGCTTATGATATATGGCATAAACTCTCCATAACACATAAAGGGACTACACAATTTAAAAGCACCAAAATTAATATGCTTAAGCAAAAGTTTGAAAAAATTCATATGCAACCTAATGAATCTATTAATGAAATGTATGAAAGATTCTCTTCCATTGTTAATAGCTTAAGTGCATTAGGCAAGTATATAAGTGAAGAAGATTAAGTGTCCAAAATCCTTAGATCTTTTCCTCCAAGATACAAGACAAAGGTGACAACCATTGAATAAGCTAATGATTTCACCACAATGAGGATGGAGCAGGTCATTGGCAATCTAAAGACTCGTTAGGCACCTATTGAAGAAGAAGAAATGTTGGAAGCCAAACACAAGAAGGAGAAAAGGAAGGAAATTTCTTTTAGGGAAGAAACTAAAGAAAGTAATGAAAAAATTGAAGAAGATAGTGACTAAGAGGCACTCATTGTAAATGGTAAGCAATATAGAAGGTTTAAAACTAAAAAAAATTATTGTATTTCTTCCTCCTCTTCCCTTAGGTGCTTTGAATTTTGTAAGAAGGGAATTTAAAAAATAAATGTCTTAAAATCAAGAAGGGAAATAAATCTTCTCTAAAGAGAAAGAAAAAGCCTACACAGTAGCCTGGGATGACTCAAGGGATGATAGCCAAAGTGAGGAGGAAGCAGAATGTCTCATGACCAAAGAAGACACGGTAAGTTGTTTAATTGCAACTAGCAATGAAGAAGAAAATGAGGTAAGCCTTCTTGATTTATTTAAAGAAGAGTTAGTCACTTGTATTGAAGAATTTCATGATAAGTATGTTGATTGTAAAAGGAAATTAAAAAGGATTACAAAAACTAATGGAGATGTATATGCTAATTTGAATTATCTTACTTTTGAAAAAGAAAGTCTTATGTCTGAAAAAGCTACTTTGAAATCATATATTAATGATTTCAATATTAAGTTGCTTACTCTAGAATCCAACAATAATTTTATTTGCCAAGAAAAGGTTGAATTGTTTGCTAAGATAAATGATCTTCAAACTCAACCTATTTTATGTACTCATTTGGATTATGATGCTATTGTCAAAGAAAGTGATAGTTTGTTATCTAATCTAGACCAATAAAAGTTAGACATTAAAAGGAACATGAGTGAAATTGCTAATTTGCAAAAGGATATTGGTAGCTTGAAAAGCAAAGACATTCTTGATGAAATCCTAAAGGAATCATCTGGTCAAATTGGGAGGAGAGGCCTAGGTTATGTACCAAAAGAAAAATCCCATAAAAAACCTGGATTAGAAAGACACAATTACTCAAGACCAAAGTCATGTATGTAACTAAAAACACTTCCACTCATAACCATAATGCTAAGAAGAGAAATGAAATTGATTCTATTTGATGTCATTACTATTTGTGTCTTGGACATTATTTATTTTCTTGTCCATACAAGAGAAAAGATATTGACTTGGTTTGGGTTCCAAAACCCCCAACTTAAAAATGTTGGTCATAATAGTTGAGAATTTACCTAAGCTTCACTTTCAAAATTTATTATGTCTTATATCAACTGAATTAAGCTTGGATTGTATATCCTTGATTATTTAATTGTGTTATCTAAGAGTTATGACATGATATGCTTACATTAGAAATGCTGAAATTACTAAAAAAGCATAAAACTTCATCTCGGTCGACAAAATGCTCGACCGAGACCTCTTCCGATCGAAGACAAGTTAAACCAAAGGTAATTATGTCAAAATTGCTTTTACTGGCAAATATTTTCAGTCAATAAATAGTTTGACTGAGGACTTTTCTGGTCAAAGATATGTTTGATTGACAATTTTTCTATCAGGTCTATTTATTAACAATATAATTATCATCTTGCAATTGAATTTGGTGACCCAAATTTATAATGTACTCTTCATAGTAGATTGTTCTAAATATTTGATTAATCCTAACCAAAAGGACCACTATATTGGGACCAAAACATTATACTTTGTAGGTTTGGATGGCCTATAGAGATTGACCCAACAAGAATATAACCAAAAATAAGAAGATCTCCACACACATTGATAAAAGGTAAACTTATTGGTCACATTTGAAGAAAGGTGATGTTGGTACAATTTGTTATGCTATCTGTAAAAGATTTACATCATAAGTGCTATGAAAATGGATATGATTCATAAGAAAATATCTCATTTGTGTATTTTAGTGATCAAAGGTAAGATCTCTTGTCAAAACTAAAATTTTGCTCATTAGAGCTCATTTGCATAATCTGACAAAAGATGGTGAAGACAAATTTGATCTTATGTCACAAAAAGGCTTTATCTTGAAATTTTCAACATCAAATAAAACACCTAGGATTTATAAGTATACATATAAGAGAATTTAAGAATAAATGATAATTATATACAAAAGACTTAATCATATCCTAAAAGGAGTTGATTATTGGATAAATTTTACATGAGCTTAAATAATGCATAAGTTTCAACTCCTAGATCTAAAAGAAAACATTCAATTAGAACTAAATTGGCATGACAAAATAAATAAAGCTAGGATATAATGAAAGAAAATAGACTTTGATATGACTTATGCATTAATGGGTAAGACTTGAGGACATAATGACATCAAACTTTTCCAATGGATGTAAAATAAAAGGATCATTAAAGAAGAAAGCTATGTTCCCTAAACTCATGGCTTGAAACAAGATTGAATATGCATACAAAAAGAATTTGAATAGTCACTTATGTCAATAAAATGTAATATCTTTGTTCATTCTAGATAAAACTACACTAATTGGGAATATACATAAATACCTTCTTGTCCGAAAAGGAGTTCGATCAAGGGATGCCGCAAGCGAAGTCATGGTCGTCTGAAAATAAGCCTGACAAAAATGATTATTTGTAAATCAAATCATCCACTTGCAACCAACATTGATATATTAAATCTGTAATTTGGTCATCATGTTACATACTTAGAATAAGAGAAATCTTTAAGATAGTGCAAGAAGCAAGATTGCTTATAAAAAATTGACTAATAGTCTTAATTTTTATACTGGTTATGATTTGAAATAACTTAGTATTTTTAAGCTCACTTTTGTTATGAGACTAAGGGGGAGCTCCCAATTTTTCTTGGATATAATGTATTTTTTTATCTTTATCTTAATTGGATTCTCTATACCAGTTTGGGTTTAACATCCCTTATATTTGGTTAGAGATACATTCATTAATCCCACCATGAGCCTAAAAGGAATATCATACCATTTCAGGGCTTAACATCCCTTGCAAGTGGTTGAGAAATAAATGTTGGGTTTTGAATTGAGGCTAAATTTGACATTATTTTTAAGTAAACAATTAAGGGGGAGTAATCAATTAAGGGGGATTCTTATTGACTTATATATGTGATTATCTTTTTGAAATGACAAAGGGGGGATGAAATAAAACAAAAGAAAGTAAAATCTTATCATGAGTTTTAATGATCTCTTGGCTTGACATTGATTGATGATACATTTCATGTAGAGATGAATGGATATCATGTTCAATATCTCTTTTGGTATATTATTGTATTCAACTTATTTCATTTCAAATATTTTGCTTATATTTAAGGAATGTTTGTCATCTTCAAAAAGGGGGAGATTGTTGGTTAAATTGGACATTAGCATTTCCTTTGTTTTGATGATGACAAACATTTCACACTTGTGGATATAACATGTTATTTGAGTATTTCAAGATTCAAAGGAATAAGGAAATCCTACTAAGTGGAAAGATGAAGATCAATGCAAATTGAAGATCAAATGTGCTTAATTATATAAATTTTCATGATTGTACTCAACTGTAAACACTTGTACAAAAGTATAACGTACAAGGACTTAGACATCATGTAAACCAAGCGTTAGATCTTCCCTATACACTTATAACCCTTAGATAGGTTCCACCCTAAAGTTAGAGTCACCATCACTCATTGAAGCACACTTAGTAGGTGATTCAAAAGTCTGAAATAGGGACACTCGTGGTCAAAAAACTTGTTGAACGAGACACACTCGGTCGAATTTTTTGTCGACTGAGAACCTCCTCGGTCAAAATTGTGAGCATTGTTCAACAACTTACATAGTTTTGCTCTAAAATAGTCTTTGATAAAAAATAATATTGACCGAGTAAGATTCAGACTAAAGCTTGCGTCCGTTCGAGTGAGTGGTTGGTAGCTGGGAGTTGGAAATAGACATTGCAACACTTTTACCTTAAATCCAAGCTCGATCGAAGAAATTATCGATCGAGACACAGTTTGGTCAACAAACTTTTCAACCGAGCAGGGTTCTAGACTGTTCTATTTAAGCATGAACAAATTAGCAATTGCTAGCCAACTAATGTCCACCTAATAGCTAGTTAAGCACTAAGAACACTCTAGACACTCCCTAGAACGTCCCTATAGGAAAAAACATTTTGGAAATTTCAAGATATTAAAACATCACATCTTATAGCATCTCTACTAAAAATAATTTCACTCTTATTTGGATTGAATTTAATATCAGATCAATCACCAAAGACCTTGAATAGATTTAAGACACCTTCAACATTAAGAGGTAAAATTTAATACATTAGAAATCCAATTAATCCAAATCGAAGGAAATTGCATCTTATGCATAATAGTGAAAATGAAAAATCAGAGACATACATACATACACCGGACATACATGACGAACTGATCAGAAGAGTATTAAACACATGATGGCCTGGGACATACATACACCGACTCAACAAAGATGGTTGTCTAAATTACTGGGGTATGACTATGTGATTGAATATAAACATATATGGTACATCAAATTGGGTAGCTGATGCTCTATCTAGACGAGAAGGATGGACAACAGAGAACACGAATGCAGAATCTAAGCTTTACAACATCTGCCTCCCAATTCCTGGATGGTTGGATGAAGTCAGACAATTGCATATTGAAGATCTGATTTTGATTGAAATAAATCGTGTTCAGTCACACCTTGAGGACAAGGTGCTCAGAGGAGGAGGCATTTTGGTTACAATGGTCCCATGTCTATTTGAAGATTTTGGTTCGGAATGAACTGTGTTCAGTCACACCTTGAGGACAAGGTGCTCGGAGGAGGAGGCATTTTGGTTACAAACATGAGTTATCTCAGACCTTGAGGACAAGGTCTGTTTGAAGGAGGAGGTATTTGTTACATCTGATTCCGGACTGATGAGCTGGAGCTACCACGCTGGAGCCTAGTTGCAAACTGAGCAGCAGGGTCGGACCTCGCCAAGAGTTGTTAGCTGTAGATTTGTAGCTGATCGGTTAGAGCTGTTAGGAGTGAGTTAGATGAAAGCTAGATGGATGTTAGGCAAAACAACAAAGGTTGTTAGAAAGTAGAGGTCGAGCTGTGCTCTGAGTCGAGTTGTTGCTCTATAATAAGCCTTCGCGGCTGTAAGTGGAACAAGGCTGATAAATAACCGAGAGCCATCCACTGAGAGGATATCTTGTATTCTGGCCTCAGTCTAATAATATCCTTCTCGCTGTGACTTTTCCCTGTACCTTCTCTCTCTCTCTCTCCCCCTTCCCTCTCCGCAATTTCTTCTTCTTCCTCCTTAAGGATCTTCCCATCTCCATTACTGATCTCATCTCATATCCACCAGGTCGCCATCATAGGGACCCGAGAAGGAGATTCAACATGCCAGATACACCATTACTACTTGCGTAGTAACAACACCTGACCACCTAGACACATCCAAAGGTTCTTCCAAGGAGGAAGTGAATGGAAAGATGAAGAGATTGGTGATTTTGGTCAGAGCTATGAGTCCTTTCCGTACATAGGTTACCTTGGATTGAAGGGAGCTCAAAGCAACATGGCAGCGGTGCTTTCCGGAGAAGTGGGGGGGGGGGTCGTCATCCGTCTGGAGAAGAGTAGAGGGCAGCGGCACTTTCCGTGGGGTCATCGTCCGTCCGTCGTCGGCTGCGGCGCTCTGGGACGGTCGTCGTCCATCCGTAGTTGGCTGCGACACTGTGAGACGGGGGGGGGGGGCAGTTTGTGTGGCGGTGAAACTGCTGATCTTTTGGGGGAAACCAGACACGCGGAGGAAAAGAGGAAGCGCGGGGAAATTTTTTTCCCTGAAACTGCTAATCAATGTATAATTATTAACCTCTCATCTATACATGTGTATGATATATATTGCAGAATAATTATTAACCTACATGAATCATATACATTGCATATATATATATATATATATATATATATATGCAATGTATATGATTCATGTAGGTTAATAATTATTCTGCAATAATATCACATAAGGGTGTTAAATAATTGTTAGTTCTGGGTAAAAAAAATGAACCGGCCCAGTCAATCTCGGACCCAATCTAAAATTGAATTTTTTTTAGCAAAATATTTCAAAGGCTATTTTGTATGTAAAATAGTAGACACATATGTATAACATGTAAATATAGAGGTTGATTAGTTACTCTGTTATAATATCACATAGGGTGTTAAAAAGTGGTTTTGAGTCAGTCAATTTCGAGACAAAACATGGCCCAGTTAGAGAGTTCAATTGTAAGTGTCAGACCCAAATACAAAACTAGATTTTAATTATTCGAATGGTGTCTCAATTGAGAACGACCCAGATTGAAAACATTAGATTCGAAAGAAAACTCTGAGCCAGATTTGACAATGAATAAAAAAAAAATCTCTGATTAGATGTTCATGATTATATTTCGTGTGATAAAATATTGGGTGGTTGGTTCCGGGTCAAAACATCTACCCAGAGTGAAAAAATTTTCATTCCCACATGACCACACAAAATTAAATTTTGTTCAATCGACCTCTCAAACTGAAACCAACCCATATTAAAAAAATTAAAGCCCAAAAAGAACTCGGACCCATATTTGACAATAATTTTATATGAAAAAATAATTAATTATTTGATTACATGTTCATGATAAAATTCTCTAATTAAAAAATTGGGTTTAGCTCGGTTCCGGGTATATAAAACAAGTCAGAGTCTATTGTATAATCTTGGCATATAACAATGGATTAATTATAGCGTATTGTGTGACTATGGTCTATTACAACATGTAGCTATTACAACAGGAGACCAGACAGAAGAAGACTTGCAGCGACACAAGGAGAGGGAGTGCTTATTCTGGTTTTGGAGGCGGGACTTTGGCGTCGTTCTATTTCCAGAGCAGGAGCGAGAGCTAGAGCGAGGGTTTGGCGCCATTGTTTTGTTTTCGAAGCGGTAGATATAGAACGAAAGGGAGGCATGTATTGGAAAGTAATCCACTGTCTAAATGAATTAGGATTCAACAAGTTACAAAAAAAGAAACTGCAATTGTTGTTTAAAATCAACGACTGATCCATTTAAACAATTATGATTATCTCAAAAGAAAGGATAAATGTCCACAATCAAATGGATCCTCTTCACGGAAGTAAAAGAGAGAATGGTTGGTTTAATATGGTTAATATTGGTTAGGAAAAAAGTTAATGAGGGTTAGGAGCAATCCTTGGGTAAATTAAATAATAGTCTGGGATACATTTCCATAAGGTCAGGGATAATACTTTGGGAAAATTTAATATACTCATCAAGGACAACATCACAAGGGTCAGGGATAAGCCTTCGGAAAAATTAATGCACTTGTCAGGGATTATGTCCTTGAGGAAAAATCCTTCGGCCTTGTTGAGTTTTGTAGTAGTGATTGAGGGGAAATAGTCTTTAGAAAATATTAAAACATGAAAGAATGCTAAGTGGGTATTTTTTAAACAATTCAGAAATAAATTGTTTTGTTCGGGATAATACGTGAAAATGCATAAATGACAAATAAAACACGAATAATTCATAAAATTCGGGGAAAATACGTGTTTAATATGAAATTCAGGTGTACCATACATCTAATAAAAAATTTGTGTATTATACACGAATATATGAAAAATTCAGAGAATTATGTGAATATGATGTGTTGCTTAACTATGGTCTTTTACAATATGTAGCTATTACAACAGGTGATATCATGTTGTGTAATTATATTATATTACAATGGTTTAGTTTACGTTGTGTAATGGAGGTCTATTACAACGATGTTTTATGTGTGGATATTATAACTGGTTACAACATGTTGTGTAATTATAATATATAACAACATGTTGGAGTCTGTTGTCTCATGTTGGGATATAACAATGAGTTTTAATATGTTATATTATGGTGGTCTATTACAACATGTATCAAATACAACATGTAAAGGCCTGTTGTATAATTAATACATACTACAACGGGTGAGTCTGCGTTGTGTAATGATGGTCTATTACAACATGTGACTATTACAACGGGTCAAAATATGTTGTGTAAATAACATCTTTTACAACAGTTTTGAATATGTTGTGATACTACAACCTATTACAACACTTTAGCAGGTGTTTTAGTATCCTTCTATACTACAATAGGTTTGGCATGTTGTAAATGATTTGTGTTGTATAAAATATACAATATACAACACAAAAATGGGCTTGTTGTGATAAGTATGCTAACTACAACACAATCATCAGAACTGTTATCTATCTCCCGTTGTAAAAAGCATTTTCTGTAGTAGTGCTAGACACTTTCAAACCGTTCCTATAAATAGGAGAGGCCTTATGACACCTAAAGTACCTAAGCTACTCTTGAGTATTCACTATTGAGAACAACAAGGCTAGAATTCACTTTCCATCTTCTTCCTTGTTCTCTAGAGTTGTCCTATATCTACAATCTCCTAGGAACCACATATATCCACGTCCATATTAAGTGGATAGGAGATCCAAATGCTTGATATAGGATAAAAGAGTTGTACTCAATTGTTGTATTTCCTTCTTCCAATCCCCTTTCACAGGTACAAGCTACTTTTGCTCCTTGGCTACTCCAAGATTGTGGAGGCTGCCCGAGGGAGTTTGGTTGAAGCTGCTTCTTGGTGGAGAAGGCTTCTTTAAGAGGATATTGAGATTACTTTAGGAAGGCTACTTTAAGGGAGGTTGAGGCTACTTATAAAGGAAGGCTATCTCGAGGTGGTGGAGCTACTTCTATGAGGAGAAGGCTTCTCTAAGGGCTTGGAGTTACTTCAAAGAAGGCTACTTTGAGGAGGTTGAGGATACTTCTAGGTGAAAGCTACTTTTTTTTGGGAGAATGTAAAGTATTACTATTTCAGCAAAAACATATAGATGGTGGAAGACATCATATACTGTACATGTGGGTTAGACTATAAAATCCCACTGGGCCAGAATCACCATGCTGACCCCTCTACCTAGCTTATGTCTAGATTTTCAAGCCAACCTCAAGAAGGTAACCAAAGTATCAAACAAGACCAGTACATCTGTGTCCATTTTACCATGGAGCCTACTGTTGCGCTCCTTCCAAATCAAAAAACAAAGACCCATAATGCACAGCCCCACAAAAGGCCTCAGACCATTATTGTTTTTGGTCCAGTCCAACGCACCATAGATCCCCTCTGCAAGGGAGATGGGGGCAGCCCCACCCCATCCCATCTTCAGCCAGCATATGCTCCAGAGGTATCGGGTGCAGCTACAATCAAAGAATAGATGAGAATGGGATTTATCATCAGATCTACACAAGAGGCATCACCCCTCAGTATTGAGTCCCCACCTAATCATCTGGTCTCTCATCGATAGCCTTCCTAAAATTTCCGTATGAGCATAACAACTCCATTTAGGAACATTTCCATGATTCCACAAGAGGGGGAACCAGGGGACGTAGGGACCCTACATCTTGGCCGCCTTCCAAGGAAAGATCTGTGGGTCCTTCAGCTCCCACCCTTGTAGCATGGACGTATAGAGAGAAACCACCTCTATCCACAATGCAAACATATTCCTCCAAGTTCTAGACACATTCTTCTAGCCATAGATTACCAAGGCATGCCCGTACCTTGTGTTCATCCACCTACTCCAACTAGAATCATTTTTTAGAAACTTTTCAATCCTTTTTATAGTAGCAGCTCGGTGAATGGATTCTGGATCACATACATTAAAACTACCATCTTCAAACCGCCTCACTACCAATTTCCAAGCAATAGAATGACCTCGACCCCCCATATAAATGAGTTCATCACACTTCTCATCTTCTCCAAAACAAAGCATGGGATTTGGGCATGCATACACAAAAATCTGATCATGCCCTCCATGAATGATCTAACAGGAACCAATATGCCAGACAAAGATAAATTGATACCCATCCACTTGGCGGTTTTGTCATGGAGAGTGTCAACACACACCTAAAAATCCCTACCCTGTTCTTTACCACCACACGGAGGTATACCAAGATACATGGTAGGTAGCACGCCCTCCTACACACCCATAACCTCTCTCAGTCATCCTCTCTTGTTGTCATAGGACCTAGATATATACACCTTTGATTTGATGGCACTAAGATACAATCCAGTGCAGTCGCCGAACTCCTTCATGAGTTTGCAGAAATTTCTTAGAGTTCTTCCACTCCCAATGAGGAAGAATAAGACGTCATCGATGAAAATCATATGAGAAAGGACACGACATCCACCCTACATAAACATAGAAATCAACTTTCCTTGCTGATATTTATCCACCATACAGGTCAAAATTTCCATCAACAGGGTGAAGAGCAAAGGTGACAAAGGGTCACCTTGCCTTAGATTGTTGGATGCATTAACCAAACCAAAATGACAGCCGTTCACAAAAATAGAGTCAAAGAAGGTGATTGTATTTTATGTAACATCCTTGTAAGGTAATAAAATTAATCATTTTCAAAATCCCAATTGAAGATAACGGGGTAGTGGACTGACAACCTTTGAATTCAAAGGTTGGAACCACTCTAAACACAAGTGTCTTCCTTGTTTCCTTCTCCTTCTTTGGTTGAGTGTTTTAATTATCTTTGAATTATCAAAAAGATCTATTCACCCCCTCTAGATCTTTTAGAAAATGCATCTCATATCTGGACCTAAGAGTACATGAATGACACTAGAACTCTACTACTAACATCTACACCTGACCAACCTTCTGAATCTATTGATCACCAAGATATCCTCTTCAATAGCATGACCTTGACCAATTCCCCGTGACCACCTAAAAAGATGTGGTGACCCACGGGTGAGACCCAGTCCCAGCGAGAGATATAACTCTCTCCAATAGATATTGATTGCAACAGGTTAATTAATAGTAAATAAGTTGAGAATTTTTGGAGTATTAAATAGGAAATTGATAATATTTAATAGCTTAAGCATACTAAGAAATTTAAATAAATAAACTTAGCAATAAGTATAATTGTAACATACTGGATCTTGGACCCTACCTTAGAAGTTTGATCTTTTGGGTTTGACCAATCAAGGATGAGTGTTGGGCCTTAAAAGATGTTAAGAATGATCATAATAATCTAATGTATGAATAATATGATAACAAGATGATAAATAACTTAATTGGATGCATAATGTTGTTAATGGGCCACTAATGGGCCATATGACATATCTCATAAAAATAAATCCCAAAAGTGAAATCAAAGTTAAAAATTGTGTTCTTTGGGTCCCAATTACCTTGGGAGTCAAGTTTCAGATTATTCACATTATAATAATTCATTTAAATTCAAATTGGAAAAGAAGATCTGTGTTTTCCCCAAAAAATATCAAATAAAATAAAAAATATCTCCAAAAGAGGAAAATAATCTTAGATTCAGAATCTACATAATAAATATAGCCTTTGAGTGAATTTTCATCCAATTTGGAGAATGTTTGCTTAAAAGGTGAAATCAGGAGAGAGAGAGAGTGTGTAGAACCTTCAAAATATTAAATAAATGCTCAAACAACTCCAATATGAAAAATTGATGGAAAACTGTATCCAACACATTAAATATTACTTGTGGGCCAAGTTTCATAAAATTTGGATAATCCTAAAGCCATTAATGAAGCGGGAAAGAGAAAACATGAAAAGTTTTCAAAAGGCAAATCTAATTTTATATTCAGAATCTACATGCCTTAATTGGCCTATGTGCAAAATTTCACCTAATTTGGGGTTCGTTGAAGCCTCCAAAAGAAGAAATAGAAAAAGAGAAATTAATGCATGGCCACTTTATTCCAATTTGATTCAATTATCATTTAATTTGTCACACGGCATTTTTCCCTTTAATTTTTAGTGCAATTAGACGACTACATTTTGTTGGGTCCATCTAAGGCCTAGATCGGACAGCTCGGACCCCGTCTCCTATCTCAAGTAGGATAGGGACACCGTGAACAATGTGTATGCCCTGGTAATTCTTGATTATCTCGGTTATTACTCCATCATTTCTTGGGATTTCTTCACCTATGGTTTCCTTTTTGGATTCCACATCCAACGACCTATAACATGTGATCTTTTGTGGTGCTTTCTCTATTTTCCCTATTTCGGCTCTCCGACCTTTTTTCTGCACTTGCCTGTTCTTTGGGTATCCCACCCCACCTATAAAAAGTTCTACCCGAGCCATCATCGGCTCCATGGGAACTCTCCTCATCTCTCAATTTCCCTACACATCTTGTCCTTACCTCCCGCTAGTCAGGTTTTGGTTTTGTGTTTGCGGCTCATCTCGCGGGAGCTGTGTGGCGCCGACAACACCATTGATGGCTGTTGTGAGTATTTTACCCTCCCCTCTTCCTCTCTATGCTTCCGTTTTGAATATTTATCGCGAGATCAAGATTCACCCAATTTTTCCCAGGCTACTTCTCGCTGCCATGGTGTGCGATCGGGGGGTTGAAGATGGCTTCTGATGGTTTTACTGTGCTGTCCCTGATGTTTGTTCTTTGTTTTGATTTTTGCCAAGGTTATAATGGTCCTTTTGATGCCTGTTTTCTTTTCCTTGGTCGATGCCATGTTGGCGTTAACCAGATGACATGGCCACTTATGATTGGGCCATGTCAGTGAGTCGACTCTCTCTCTCTCTCTCGGTCTCTCATTGAAAAGTGATGACATGGATTTTCTTTGCTCTCCGATTGACCAAATTTCAAAAATATATAACTAATTATTTACTCATCAGAAAAATATGAAAAAATACTCATTGGATTCAGAAAAAGAAAGAATTTCTAATGGTATATGCTTTTATAACTAAATATAAGGACTAATTATAGGTGTTTTTCATGGATCTAATTAATGATGAATTAACTTGTAAAAATCATAACTAATAATCTGTAAGTCAAAAAAATATAATAAAATATGTTTTGGACTCCTAATGACATATACTAAAATACGGCATGCTTTTGATAACCTAATTCACACGTCAACAAAAAGGTGATTTTTTAGGGTTTTGTATAATTAATGGAAAGCTAACCCTAATTCCACATATATTCTTAATAGGTTCTTTGGAAGCCTAGACTTGGACCTAGAAGTGACATTGGATCGTTGACTTTGAAGTTGAGGTATTTTGTATCCCCTATTATTCAATGATGATAAATTCACCTATCTTTTCATTCTCTTGAATTTGGCCTACACAATGTCTTATCTCTTGATATCATGGTTCTTGTGAACTATCTTGTTTGTGGTAATCTTGGATATTCTCTTGGAATCTTATCTTTTGCCTTGGTGCATATTGTTCTTTTATATTGATATGTACCCACTTTGAAGTGGATGTTTATATGTTTGTGTTTTCCATTGTGTGATGTCAACATTGTATATTATGACTATACTTTCTACTTGCCTCTACATTAAACATGCTATGTGATTCAGTAGCACTAGAGTAGTGTAAATTGCATTGGTTTTGTTTATAGTAAATGTGATATTTCCTACTCTTTTGGGACGGTAAGGAACCTCGTACCCTAGGCAAGATGTGTGTCTTGATCCATTTTATATATATTTGGGAGATTGGAAGCATTCCTTCTCTATCAGGCTTCAGCTTTATGGGGGTTGGCCATCAATTGTATTTATATTGTTCTAGGGATATGCTTATCTCACATGCATGTAGGTTATTGATGTTGATTATGGGGTGTGTTTCCTACTTTCTTTTTGTGCCAGTGTTGCACAATCTTTATTGTTTTATTTTATGGCAAGTATCCCTTTTGTTATGATTCTTTTCTTTTATGCCCAATTGGGTAGTCCTTATCTCTTGTATGGGAAGCATTATACATTTGATGTCCTTTATTCTTTATAACTTGCTCAATTTGCCTTTTAGTATGCACATACCATCCTTTACTGATGTATCATATTGTTTCTCTTTTGCTAAGGTATGCTTCCAACCATAGGTGGAGGACATGGATGGCTTGACTTGTGGACCCGAACTTAGATTGTGAAGTTAAAGATTGGAAACAATCTTGAGGTGGTTTAAATTTCCTCTACATGGATCCTTGTGATGTAAGTTTGTAACCCTTTGTTTTATAATTGAATATAGTCATGTTTTTATTCCGTTGATATACTTTGGTCTTTTGTTACCATTATATAAAGATTTGAAAATTTACACCCACCCCATCATAACTTCTGAGTGTGATTGGGCTGGAGGTTTTAATGTTCAAATTTTTAGTAGAGAACTGGTTTCACTTCTTTACAGCATGGTATCAGAGCCCATGGTAGTCAGAATCTAACTATTTCAATTTTATCTCCCCATTTGAACACTTGACTTTGATAGTTACCTCTAAGTGAGATGCTGACCCTAGATTTGATCAATGATGATCTTTTGTGCAACCAGGTTGGTTTTGAGGATGAGAATATGTTAGGAGATCTTGTTATGGAAATAATGTGACTTGGTTTCGACAATTGAGTTTGGATCCACCTTTTATTTTATCTTGAAAATATTTCATTGCCAAAAATATATTTTCAATTATACTACTATACGTACAAAACTTTTCTTTGATTTATCAATGTTTTCTTGAACTAAGTCACAATAAAGAGACACTCTAGTTTGTGTAGAATCTAACCCTAGTTTTATGACTATGATTGATATAATGGTGTAGTTGACCTACCCTATGACTTTTGGATGTTCAAGTAGGGTTGATAGGTTAGAGACACACTATGACCTAAAGCTCAACCCTAGATGGTGACGTGATAGTTGGATACATGAGAAACATAAATCTCTAAAATTTCACAACTAAGAGATGTGGGTAGCTCTAAAAAGTTGTTTAGCTTGACTTGTTAGGTTGAACCCTTTAAGGGGTGGAGAATAGTTAGTTGTTGATGTTTGGATCAATAGATTTCGAGGACGAAATCTTTTTAAGGGGTGGAGTGTTGTAACATACTGGATCTTGGACCCTACCCTAGAAGTTTGATCTTTTGAGTTTGACCAATCAAGGATGAGTGTTGGGCCTTAAAAGATGTTAAGAATGATCATAATAATCTAATGTATGAATAATATGATAATAAGATGATAAATAACTTAATTGGATGCATAATGTTGTTAATGGGGCACTAATGGGCCATATGACATATCTCATAAAAATAAATCCCAAAAGTGAATTCTAAGTTAAAAATCGTGTTCTTTGGGTCCCAATTACCTTGGGAGTCAGGTTTCATATTAATCACATTATAATAATTCATTTAAATTCAAATTGGAAAAGAAGATGTG
The DNA here is from genome assembly GCA_963693085.1 of Alisma plantago-aquatica. Lineage (NCBI taxonomy): Eukaryota > Viridiplantae > Streptophyta > Magnoliopsida > Alismatales > Alismataceae > Alisma > Alisma plantago-aquatica. The sequence continues at coordinate 701,770,598 of OY856412.1, read as the reverse complement.
TGTTTTCCCCAAAAAATATCAAATAAATAAAAAATATTTCCAAAAGAGGAAAATAATCTTATATTTGTAATCTACATAATAAATTAAGCCTTCGAGTAAATTTTCATCCAATTTGGAGAAAGTTTGCTTAAAAGGTGAAATCATGAGAGAGAAAGTGTGTAGAACCTTCAAAATATTAAATAAATGCTCAAACAACTCCAATATGAAAAATTGATGGAAAATTCGTATGCAACACATTAAATATTACTTGTGGGTGAAGTTACATAAAATTTGGATAATCCTAAAGCCATTAATGATGGAGGAAAGAGAAAATATGAATTGATTTATTTAACCCACTAAATGTTTTGAAAAGACAAATCTAATTTTATATTCAGAATCTGCATACCTTAATTGGCCTCTGCGCAAAATTTCACCTAATTTGGGGTTCGTTTGAGCCTCCAAAAGAAGAAATAGAAAAATAGAAATTAATGCTTGGCCACTTTATTCGAATTTGATTCAATTATCATTTAATTTGTCACGCGACAATTTTCCCTTTAATTTTCTTTTTTTAGCACCATCAGATGGCTAAGTTTTGTTGGATCCATCTTAGGCCTAGATCGGATGGCTCAGACCCCATCTCCTACCTCGAGTAGGACAGGGACACCGTGAACAATGTGTATGCCCTGTTAATTCATAATTATCTCGGTCATTACTCCATCGTTTCTTGGGATTTCTTCACCTATGGTTTCCTTTTTGGATTCTACATACAACGACCTATAGCATGTGATATTTCATGGTGCTTTCTGTATTTTCCCTATTTTGGCTCTCCGAGCTTTTCACTGTGCTTGCCTATTCTTCGGGTATCCCACCCCCACCTATAAAAAGTTCTACCTGAGCCATCATCGGCTCAGTGGGAACTCTCCTCATATCTTAATTTCCCTCTTTTCACTACCCTTGGACTAAAAAATGACCTATTTCTTATGAAACCTTTAGAATAGACTTTTAGGACATATTTGTTGGTGATATTTCATTTAGAGTATAATTCTCCTTTTAACAGTTTATTGAATGAAATAAATAATATATAGTTGAGATTAATTCTCATAAAATTATCCTAGAACCCTAATGATGATATACATCCATATTTAGACTATGGTTTGAGTAATATATCAAAATAACTGGTCTTTTTCTATAAAAGACTATTTAGATACTTTTAATCCCATTTTAATTCTAGAAAATAAACTAAGCATAAGAAAATTTTGAAAATTGGATCAGACCTCTAAAACACATGTTCTGAGTTAGTTTCATCTAGGTTTGGTTAAATGCCTAATTTGGACCTAAATTTCATTAATGATGGTGAACATTGTATTAATGATGATTAAATGTTATTAATCTAGTGATGACCTGCTATCTAGATGATCAAGAATTATTAGGAATCTCTAAACTCAGGTACGTGGGTTTATTTAATTATATGACTATGGTTTTATTTCATGCAATCATGATATGTATGTATGCTCTCTTCTATTTGCAAATATTGGATGTAGTATTGCTATGTAGTATTCATTGTTTTGTCACTTGAAAACATAAAATATGAGTAGATGTTTTGTAGTTATTTAAGGTGTTCATTATCCCCCTTATGAGGGAATGGATTAATGTTGACTAGTACACCTCCCTAGAGCACACAGTGTACGAGGAGTTTCCCTAGAGTATTCAGTACAAGAGTATGGGCCCAATATATATGTTTTGGTACTAGTACATCCTAGTAATGTAATCCATCTAGAAAAATGAGTAAAATTGGCATATTTCACTTAATGAAGAGATGTTTTCTATGATTTTCTTCCTTTCTTTCTTCAAGTCTTTTCAAATTATGAAAACCATAAATACATGTATCTTTCTAGCCATGTACACAACACATTTTGTTGATTCGTTTAGGTTCAGAGATAGCATGGGACAAAATGACATGATGTGAGCAAGATGTATAGGTTGTACCTATTGTGTAGATCCTGATTAGCATGCATGTTCATAGACTTAAAAATTATTCTTTTAATATATAATTGTAATTCATGTTGTAATAAGTCATCTTGTATTTATATATATATCTTAAATGTTGAGAAATGTTATGGTGTATGTTATGGTTGTATGTTCATGTATGCGCATATTGCTTCCGCAATGCACTTTGATACAATTGCCTAACGTTTTCAGATCCGTTCTCTAGGGCCTTCTAAGTCTCGAGACAATAGAATATTGGGACCTTACAGTTGGTATTAGAGCATGAACAATAGCTACACGTAACAATTTCTCATCATGAGACATAAAAACTAAATTCACCTTTTACCTTAAACCCTAGAAATTTAGTAAGTTGTTCTATAAGAACTAGGTTTGACTTAGCCTCTAGGTTAGAACCTAGATGTTCGAGAACTAGGCTTAGCCAAGTGTGTGAAACCCTTTCCATATAGGGTTCATATGTATTGGGTAGATACACTAGTCTATACATTGTTCTCACCATTTCACTAGGTGACATGACACTAGACTATCTATTGTGTGTGGGACACTCGATTTTGCTGATTTGGTTTTGTTTTCCAATCGGCTCAAGCCTCGATAGTTTTCTCTAACGTCTTCTTTCTCAAAGAAAAACTATATAATATTTTATTAAATATATGTAAATATGAAAATGTGTCCCTCACATAGGAGAGTAGTTAGTGCTTGTGCAACCTAAGTGAAAAGGAGTGACATCAGTCTAGAAGAGAGAGTAGATCTAGATTAGAGTCTAGAGCCTTATCAAATAATGATAGTTAGAGTAGATGATAGATTTATAGATGCTATACCAAATGATGATTTAATATAAGTTTGATTTCGATGAGATGATTGTGTTATATAGATTCAAGTTTCATATGAGGTCTAATCTATGTCTAAGAAATATGATCTTAGTCTTGATGATGAAAGTACATTCCCTTTTCTTGTTTAAGATGAGCTAAATTAAGATAAGGTTGAATATGCATGAACCTCAAGCTCTTTTACAAGAAGGACCTCTAATGTTAGGAAGAGATAAGTGGTGAACTCTAGAGAGAGTGAGACTCACAAGGAGAAGGTCATAGGAACTAATCTCCAATATATGAGTAATATGAGATATATGTGAAGTGATGTGTCCTAAGTTGGGTTACTCCTGAGTAGATGAGTTGAGTCCTTTTGCATGATTCAATCTATATGTGAGAGTAGAGTAAAAAAAATGATGGGTAGGTGACTCATAATGAGAAAGTCAATCCTTTTGATTGAGTTAGGTCCTAGTTTGAGTGACATATGTTTATGAATTTCATCATTAGTTGCAAGTGAGGTGATATATGAACTGTGGTTACGAGAGTAAAATGCTTTGTGCATAAGATACTCATAAATATTGTTCCCCCCACTTCTCATTCTTAATATATGATGTTAGAAACCTCACTTGAGATACATAGATGATTATACATGAGGAGTCACTCACTAAAGCTTGACCTATTCTATATTCCCTTCCTATGTCATACATGTAATATTCAAGTTTGAAATCATGATAAGATTGGCTTAGTATATTCTCTTTCCCTTCATATCATACATGAGACATATAAATCTAAAATCATGATCTTGAAATAAATATATCTTTGGATCATAGGTTACATGATAAAAAAATAGTTCTTCACCTCAAATCTTCTCAAATCTATGCTTCTAGTTTGAAAATGCCTCCCAGAACAGAAGGTGCAACCCTAATGTGTATATGTATGAAAAATAATACCCTTTCACGATGAAATCCTAGGGTCATGTTGATCATAGACAACACTAATGATATTAAGTGTGATATTTCAAGTAAATAATGGCATGAGATTGACTTTGACTTGCATGATTTTGTAGGGTGAAAGATGAAACCTTAAACAATGCCTCCTTGACTTCATATTTATGAATAAAATCCTTACCCTTAAGGGACCATATGGATTTAAACCCTATAATATAAGAATGTCATATGATGCCTAAGACACTAAGTGATGCTACAACTTCTATAAGAAAATGATGCTTCCACCGATATAAGGTGGGATGGGTACACCCTATATGCTCTAAATCCTAAGATAACAACCTAGGGTGCATGCTATATTATGACGCACTTGTAAGTGGTGACTTAGAGAATGTAGAGACTCATTGACACCTTAATTCTGAGACTAGTTGAATTTTGAGTATGAAATTTCATATAAGGTGGGGTGAATGTGATAACCTAGATTTTTAGATTCTCAATATTCAAATTAGGTAAGATTCATATATGATATTTTGACCTAGATGTATGGATGGATACCTAATTGTTATAAAAAGGTTTTATCTAAAATCATGAATATATGCTGACATGATTTATACACATTCATTATCATTTGGGTACTTATGAGGATAAGGGATCCTATTTAATAGTCTCAATGAACTCAAGTGAAAATTTGACAAACAACGAGGTTAGGAGGATCATAAAAGTCTGTTGGAATTTAGTTGATGAAGATTCAATGATCAATTAAAATTTAGTTGAAGTTGATACACATATTTGTAAGGTTAATTTAAGAATTTATTTACATGATCATATGATGGAGTTTTGGCCTCAAGCTTTGGTTGATGAGGAATTATGCAATATAAAAGTCATTTCTCAAATATCAGGATGATTGGTGCTTACAATAAAGAGATATAATTGTTTGTGAAGATGAAGAAATTCAATGATTTTTTTAAATTGAGGAACTTTTGTTACAACCCTAATTTTCGGTTATTTTGATGAGAAATGCAATTTCTCTTAATAAAGATAAATGAGCAAACAATGGTGTGATTTGATTTGAATCAATGTATTTCGTTTATAATAGCCTTGATGGTTGCTTTGTGGGCTTTATTGGCTATTGGGCCCAATAACAAGGAAAAGAAAAGGGAATTCAATTATTAAATGAATAATTAAGAAATGGATAAAATAAAGATGTAGAAACCTCTAGAAGGCAAAGGAATGTTATCCAAAATTGGATTTCGTGCCTCTTGGGTTCCTTGGGTTCCAAGGAGTCCAAAGTTGTAAGGATAATGCAGCAAGAAAAGAAAAGATCAATTAAATATTTCTTTATTGAGAAGGAAATTGGCGATAATGATGAAATAAGGGAAATACATGGAAATATGTATGATTGAGTCATCATGGGTGGATTTTAGTATCCATAATGTTTCTAATGGTAGAAGGAATTTATAAAAGGAAAATAAAAGAAGAAAGAAAGAGAAAGTATGAATAAAATGAGTTTTATTAAACAATTTCTTGCATATGAAGAAAACACATCTTTCTTTTTGAGTTTAAGCTCAAAATTGGAATAAAGGAAGATAATGCAAAAATAAAGATTTCCTTAATATTTGGTTGGAAAATACTACACGGTTTCCAAGTTATACAATTTACAAAATATCCTAAAGTTTGGTTATTAATTGCCAAAGAAATCAATGTCACGATTTAGCTGGATAATTTAGGATTTCAGGATTTCTGTGGACTGTTGGATCATGATCCAATGATCTGGGATGACTCCCACAGGCGCGAGGAGTCCTGCGCCAGACATGTTGGTGATGATCCAAACTTGGATCATTGTGAGAAAAGGAAACAAAGTTAAGATGAGGGAATACCACCGTTGGACTCAGGAGAGAAGTCTGGTGATGACCATCTCTACTTTGTGGGGGTTTGGTCATTGATCGAGAGAATTCCCAATTCAAGTGATCCCTATCCCCGACCCTATATATAGGGGAGGATGAAAGGGGGTACCAACATGATTTCTTTCTACCCAAAGCTCTACGACAAACCGAGAGGAGCGTTTCCGTTCCCTCAATTCCATCTTCCACCCTAACCTTCACCCCCATCTTCTGAGAGGACCTCGCCGGAGTCCGATGAGTAGGAGGTGATCGTAGCAAGGTTGTCATGAGAAATTGAGGCTGTGGTGCAGTCCAAAGGAGGGAGGCAGAGCTCCTTGACCCTTTGGCGCACTCACAGGTGGACGAGATCGAGAAGTCAACTCCAAGGTTGACCGCAGGTCTCGCTGTGCTTGGGCGCGAGGAAGAAGAAAACCCCACGGTCTTTTACCAAATTTCCCCTTCGTGCCTTTAGTCCAGGTAAGGACAATCTTGTCCTTCGCGTACTTCTGATCGCAAAATAGGCGCGCACATCCATGGTCGTTGGATCCTGAGTGGACCAGCGGACCATGGATCTAGCGATCCTCATTTTTCTGGAATTAGAAAATAAATCAGTAAAAAGGATTTTACTCACAAAAATCATATCTTTTGTTAGAAAACTTGGATGAAAAAAGTTTAACATGAAAATTGATCAGAAAAATATGAGGAATAAGCTAAAAATAGTTTGGAAACCTAAATCAATATCTTTTTGCACAAGTATATATTTTGATGGACGAAGTGTTAATTTGTGGTTAGAAACCCTAATTGACGATAACAAATAGATTTAATCTTGCAAATAAGTTAATTCGAGCATTATTAACTTGTTTAATGATAAAGATGGATCTTAACCTGTTTTGAAGAGGAAATTGCAAGATTTAGGGTTTTAAACCTAATATGATGGTTAATATACTTAGAAACCTTAAATAGGGGAAAAAGGAAAGAAAAGTGCCCTTAATATGAAGTTAGTTGTTTAAAGGTAACCATAATGTATTTCTAAAGAAGAAGATGAGATAATTAGGGTTTGTGAGTAATTGTATAAAATTAAGGTTTAAAATAGTAAAAATGAAGTGAAACCCTAATTGCAATGTAGACCCTAAAAGTGGACTAGAAACCCTAGGAAGTGAGCTCAGTTTAATAGATCTTGATTGCATGATCTATAATAGGAAATTTTATGCCTATTTCAGGATCTCTTTGTGTGCTTGCTTGCCTATTGAATTTCTTGCATTGATTGGATTGATTTTGTCTCAAATCAGCATGACAGGTATGTGGTTAATTATGGTTAATCGCATTAGTTTCCTGAAGAGTTTTCCCAGATGATTCATTGCATTAAATGAAACTTACCAGTTTGGATATATTCATACTTGTAAATCATAAAGTCACTATGATTATCACAATAATAATAGAAGTGTGTATTCTCACACCTACATGCCACCCTGATGGATGATGCCAAAGGTCAAGCCCAAGAGGGAAGACCAATGGGCACCATGAGTGGTGACCCCAGACACCAAGCTCGGGATTGAGAATGTGGTCTTTATAGAATGAATAACAGGTACTATGAAGGGTGACCCCAGACACCAAGCTCGGGATTGAGAAGGTGGCCTTAAGTCATTGGCAAAAGAGAAACCCGAAATGGGGTATGCCAGGGTTAGGGCCAAAGCAGTGGAGAATGCCACACTGAAAGCGTAATTTTGACTTGTTAATTAACTTGATTGTGATAATTAGATTGTTAGCCATATTTGCGAAATTTTGGTTGTCCCCACATACCGACATATTCATTTATGCTGACCGACATTTTGTTTGTCGGTGTTTTAGGTACAAGTTTGAAAAGGACAAATAGTAAAGTGGTATATGTGGAATTAAATGAGAATTAAAGTACAAAGGAGGATTAGTTAGAATAGACTCCTTATGTGGATAGAAGTAGATATCCAAGTTTTTGAAAAAGGTATGCAAAGTTTTATTTTATTATAGCCTTTTAGTTTAGTTTGGTAGAATTTCATAATTATTACTGATTAATTGTTGAACCTTTGATCCTGTTAATTGGGATAATGGCTCTGACCTTCTAGTCTCCCTTAAATGGGGGTTACCGGGAGGCGGGGTCGTTACAACTTTGGTCCAGTAATTAGTTCTGTAATATATTATGTCACACACCCTTTTACAGTGAGCCGTCGATCCAGGGAATAGATCACCCCAAACCTCCATAAATGGAGGAACAGAACTCACTGAGGTGTCCTTCAGAGATGATGAAAGAGGGGGCAATCAAAGGGGATACCATAGGGAAAAACATGATTTATGGAACAACCCGAACAGATTAACCCCTCATACAACACTCAAAACCTATCGTATTGAGAGATCAACCTCCCCCATTTCTCTACCTCTCCACCGTAGAACACATGGGATGAGAGGAAGGAGCATATCGAGAAAGGGGATTAGAAGTGACAGGATCGTGAGGCAAAACCATCCCACATACTACACAAATCCACTAGACCCAATAAAAGCTAGAAGCACATCAGTATCCATGGCCTCCAAGATAGACACTGAGTAGAGGAGGAAGATGACCGTGGGGACAAGTCTGTAGGAATCTCATCATATTCAAGGTTCAGAAGAAAGTAAGATGGTATGTATCTTAAACAGCCCCTTTTCTCACACTACTAATATCCTCCTCTACCCCTTGGCGACAGTTTCTATAGGGAGCCAAATCATGGAAGACATCTGCAACAATACCAAACCAATGTGGCACGGTATGTTCATGAAGGCATCCAGAATCTTCCTCAGTCCTCAAGCTTGAGTTTTGGCTGACAAGATGGAAAGCCCCTTCCTCGCTGCCCAATCCTACTGCAACTAATGGTAGGGAGGGGTATGGGGGAGGAGGAGCCCGCTGTACAACTAGTCATCATCGAGATGGAGATGCATCCTACAGTGAGTCCAAAGCAACCCACATCATTGACCAAGGAAGCTTGAAGCTCAATGGATCCTCGTCGGGGCTAGATCTCACATTGGTGCCAGGAGGAAGAGGGCTCTGCAGAGCTTTGTGGATGTGAGACTGAGAGAGAAAGCTGACTAATTTAGCATCGTCCAAGGTGAATCAGTTTGGCTCATAAATAAACCATCCGACCTGCTGTTGAACCAAACCAGCCATGGGTGCAGGCTGACGAACTTGTCATGCCAACATGGACCAATCAAGCACTGCCACATCAGGAAATGGTAAGGTAAAATGCTTTTGATATACAAAAAATGACATTTTCTCAAAAAATGCTTAATAAATAGATCGTTTAGCCTAAAAATCCCTCCAAAATATCCTTAGACTTAGGAAAATGCCCTCTTCTTATGAAACCTCTAGAATAGAGTTTTAGGACATATTTGTTGGTGATATTTAATTTATATTATAATGCTCCTTTTAATAGTTTATTGAATGAAATAAATAATATACAATTGAGATTAATTCTCAAAAAATTGTCCTAGAACCCTAATGATGATATACATCCATATTTAGACTATGGTATGAGTAATATATCTAAATAATCGATATTTTTCTATAAATGACTATTTAGATGCTTTTAATCCCATTTTAATTCTAGAAAATAAACTAAGTATCAGAAAATTTCAAAAATTGGATCAGACCTCTAGAGCACATGTTCCGGGTCAGTTTAACCTAGGTTTGGTTAAAGGCCTAATTTGGACCTAAATATCATTAATGATGGTGAACATTATATTAATGATGATTAAATGTTATTAATCAGGTGATGACCAGATATCTAGATGATCAAGAATTATTAGGAATCTCTAAACTCAGGTACGTGGGTTTATTTGGTTATATGACTATGGTTTTCTTCCTTCCAATCATGATATGTATGTTTGCTCTCGTCTATTTGCAAATATTGGATGTAGTATTGCTATGTAGTATTTGTTGTTTTGTCACTTGAAAACATAAATTATGAGTAGATGTTTTGTAGTTATTTAAGGTGTTAATTATCCCCCTTATGAGGGGATGGATTAATGTTGACTAGTACACCTCCCTAGAGCACACGATGTACTAGGAGTTTCGCTAGAGTACTTTGTACATGGGGATGGGCCGAATATATATGTTTTGGTACTAGTCCACCTTAGTAATGCAATCCATCTAGAAAAATGAGTAAAATTGGCGTATTTCGCTTAATGAAGAGATGTTTTCTATTATATTCTTCCTTTCTTTCTACAAGTCTTTTCAAATTATGAAAACCATAAATATATGTATCTTTCTACCCATGTACACAACACTTTGTGTTGATTCATTGTTTCACATATGTTTTAGGTTCAGAGATAGCATGGGACAAAAGGACAGGATGTGATCAAGATATATAGGTTGTACCAATTGTGTAGATCCTGATTAGCATACATGTTCATAGACTTTAAAATATCCTTTTAATATGTAATTGTAATTCATGTTGTAATAAGTCATCTTTTATTTATATATATTTTAAATGTTGAGAAATGTTATGGTGTATGCTATGGTTGTGTATTCATGTATGTGCATATTGCTTCCGCAATGCACTTTGATACAATTGCCTAACATTTTCAGATATGTCCTCTCGGGCCTTCTAAGTCTCGAGATGACATAATCTGGGGATGTTACAAAGCCCTACATTCAAGTAGGCATGTCTTAAATCCCTATCTAAAATAAGCATTCCTTCTATTTTAATCCCTAAGCTCAGGTAATGCCTACATTCAAGTAGGCATCTTTTCAATCTCTTTACCAAATAAGCATTCCCTCTATTTTAATTCCTAAACTCATCTAGGCCCCTGATTTTAACCCCTACCTAAAATGGCATCCCTCTTGATCAAAAGACTACATTTAGGTAAGTATTTAGACCAAATCCCTATATTGAGATTGACACGTATACTAAAAGCCCTATTCAGAATAGGCATACATCCACCAAACCTGATAAATCTAATGAGTCCTATCTTGAATAGGCATTCATAACAACCTCACTTTTTAGTGTCCCCAAATTAACGAGGGACCTTAAAGTCGACAGCCATTACCTAAATTCCCAAGATCTAGATTTAGCAACAAAAAAAGCAAATAATTTCTATTATTTTACAAATATTTTTCACAAATGCATAATGATGCTCCTCTAAGGAATTACATGAACTTTCAACATGAAATCTATAACATATGATAAGAAGTTTTACATCTAACTAATCCTCCTGACTTGGTTTTAAAAATTTTAATTGATTTCATCTGGTTCATCATGTCTTGTGATATCTTCATATGTAATAGTTTAACCTAAAACACTAAAAAACCAAAATGTAGTAGTATATCTATATGTTGTGTATGCGGTGACACAAGTAAAATATGTGCATGTAGGAGTAATAACATAAACAACTACAAGAACAATTATTTTTATTATATAATTGAACTTGAATTTTTAATAACTTCTCAACCCTTGCTTTCTCAATTTTTGGGGTACACCCTCTCATGGGATTCTATCCCTATAGTGGCCTTGGGCCACCTTCCCTGTCTAGGTATTCGTGCCATGTTGGACTTCCCCATCTAGGGATTGACCTCTTATGACCTTCCCCATCTGGGGATTGGTCATAATCATCTCCATAATGACTTTCTTTCCATTTTTGTCCTAGGGTCACTACCCCACAGTCAACCCTTCAAAATTAGCATGTGGGTTTCGAGCAAGTTATGTTCATATAAGGTGATACACATAGGGCCTTATAGTTTGTAGGGAACAAATAAACAATCAAGAAGCACATGTTAACACATTCATGAAACTTCTGGAAAACCTCATAATTCGATAAGGGTGGTTATCCATAATTAACCACATATATCATTTCTATGCGAAAACCATGCAACATGAACTTCAAGCATATATCCAAACATCCAAGCATTCAACATAATCAACCGACATTATTTTCATGTATGTATACTCTAAAGTGTCATTGTCATATTCAAAACATTCTAATCTAACATATGTCCTAAACTAGGGTTTAGGTTTGTCTCAAGTCTGGTAATGGAATAAGGGTACACATCCTATTTCTATTACATGATCCTTTAAAGTTATAAACATGTATTAGACATTAGGTGAAACCCTAATAATCAAGATAAGCATTTTATTTCATTAAGAGAAACTATGTTATATTATGGAACTTAATATCATACTGATCGAAGAAAATTAGGTTCTAAACTCTAATTATCATATTTATGACTCAGATCCTTTACTGATGATCATTATTATCCAAAATGTATCAATGAATTAGATTCTCGTCGATGAACATATTAGGTTGTTATAAACATTTATATTAGATTATGTTCATTGATATCATAACAAGTTAGGATATTTGGTTTCAAAACCCTAATTATATATTTAGGTGATTATTGACCTAGAAACTCAAAATATTTGTTATCATGTTGGATTCTCATTATATTCAAAAATACCATATTACAACATTAAATGAAGGCATTTAATGTCATCAACACCTTAATCATCAATCTCAAGATGTTTTTTCATAATCCTATATCTGGATTATCTATCTCACATATCATCTTGAGTATTTTTCAGGAACACAAAAATACTAATTTCTCTATTTTGTTTCCCAGGGACCCCTTTAAAAACCTTGATTGTGAAAATTAAGTAATTCATATCTCTCTCATCTTTACTCCAACTGCTCCCAATATAGGACACTTCCTTTATTATCCTAGAATCTCATATTCAACCAAGTTTGGTAACAAAGTGATGTTTGTAGATACCCTTTTATCTTTCTTCAAACAACAGAAACAATATTTAATTATTACAACCAAGTCCCTCTTCCTTCTTGATTTTCCTTACACTATTAGGAGAGTCCTTTCACTATGAAACTTGTAAGGAAACTCATTAATATCTTTCTAAACTTATATCTAATTTTTGGGATTATGGGGATAACTTTTGTAGATGAAACTTTCCCTTTGTATACTTCCTTAAAATAATTACCCGCATCATATTTAAAGTCCTTTTTATCTCAAATTCTATAATTTCATAGTTTCCGCATTATCTTTAAGTGATCCAAAAATGTTGAATAACATTTATATGATGACTCAAAACTTGTATTGCAAGACATGATTAGATAATTACACCATTAATTATCTAGATCACAAATTATCCTAGAATATTTTGTAAACTTGCATATTGTTTCATATTTCAATTATCTAACAAATCATTAAGCCACTCCCCTTTCTTTATGAACAAAATTTCTTATTTCTTAAACTTCTGCCACAAGCAACTATTTATAAATCAAATAATCTTGAGACCTTACTTGGTCCATTGGTTGAATCCATAACATCATTATTCTATCAATTACAATTAGGGAATTTGCTTGTTCAAGTATTACATTCATAGAATTCAAAAATTTACCAAATTTGAGGATCTTACATTCTTCATGAATGAATTCATATCATAAACAGACACCAACACTCAAGCACTATCCTAGATAGGTGTCCTCTTGAACTCAAGCCCTACATTTAGGTAGGCACACTCGACATAGTTCTACATTGATAGGTCGCTTCTTGACAAAGTACTATAAAAATAGGCACCTCAATTAAAGCCTAACGTATAATAGGAAAATCATTCTCTAATCATGTCAAACCAATTTGAATTCAAAAGATTATCTAGGGAGCACACAATTGTTCGATGCAGTCAGTGGTCATAAAGGCAACCTACATCTGGAAACTTGTCTGACGCCCAACCCTTATCTACCTTAAGCACTTTAATAAAAAGAAATCCATTGAGGAAAATACAATTTATCAATTAAATCACCAGTCATGAAGGACATCTAAAATCAAGAAACTTTCTTGGAGCCTCATCTTATCGATCTCATCCATATATGAGGATGTTCTAAGGATTAAACAAATGACTAATACAATCAATAGAAGTGAGGGTCACCTAAAATCAAGAAAATTATTTGATACACAACATATCCATTTTTTAGCACTCTTGTAGAGATAGAGTAGCTGATAGGATGGTTTTAAAGGTCCTAATAAGCAACCCAAAACTCTTCTAATGATTGTATGATTCTATGATGGTTTCAAAGGTCCTAATAAGCAACCCATAAATCTTCTAATGATTGGATGATTCTATGTTGATCCTTATATCTAGTAGGATATTTCAAATGACCATATATGCTTTCATATCCATATATGTACATCCTTTTCTAAGACTTTAATGAGATCCTTACATATTCATATTTGATCAGACTCAATATCACTTGAAGAATGAACATTTACTAGTGGGGATGTAGTTTAAATAAGGGTTGATCAAATCAAGTGAGAACTAGAGAGTCCTGGATAGTCACTCATAGATACTCTAGGGGACAAATGGTAGACTAGTGGAGGAACACATTTAGGAGGCCCCTTAATGCTTGATAATCACTTGATTTATGATCTTTACTTTTTTTTTCATACTCTTCACACTAACTTTATGTTACATGAATTATAAATGCTTTAAGGAGCATATCTTTACCCTGCTATAGTCATTGGTTGTGAAGGACACCTTAACCCAAGATTTATTTTTTGGGTTCCTAATCTTATCCATCTGGAGCATGTTCAAAGATCTAAAACAACGAAGATGGTGATTTAAGAGGTCCTAACAAGAAATGTGGAACTCTTCGAGCAACTTGATAATGTTCTAAGGATTACACAACTAAAAGAAACAATCACTAGACATGAAGGAAACTGTAAACCTGAAAGATTGTCTAATGTATCTTGAGGACTTTGAAAATGGAAATGACCTAAATTTGTATATATGTTAGATATCCCATCTATGATCCTAGCTCATGAACTAAAATTTAACTAATTATTCCTTCATTTACAAATCAATCTGCAATCTTGGATCATGACTTAAAAGTTAACCAATCTTGTACTTATATTTACATATATTTTTGGTCCAATTAAACCAATATTGTGTTTGTATTGATGAATATTTTGAGATCTAAGATTTGACCTAAAATTGAATTAATCATGTGTTCAACATATCAAGATTTCCAATCCCTAATTCAGGTTGGAGTGAGAAGCTATATATTCACATGGAGCAAATTATGTAACAACTGAGTAATAGAAATTATTGGGAATATTAGTGAATAAGCACAAAACTATAGTTGAATACTCATTAGAGTCTAAATTTGGGTGTAACCGATAAGGAAATAGTCTATTCATTAAGTCAAGGCACCTCCATATAGCTCATGTATCATATTAAATTCATATATTTTTCAATCATAATGGTAGGACTGCCATATAAAAAATGATCATTGGCCTATTACACACATAGATAACTAGTGATATCAAAGTGCCAAGGGAACCAAACCTCATATGGGTTCTCATTAAACCATGTATATTAAAAAAATGTAAAGCTCTAAGTACCTCTTTAGAATTCTTGGATTGCTACAGTGACACTCATTTTACTTGTTGAGCTTCAAAACACATGGAAAATAATCTAGTGTAAAGGAAAAAACATAATTAAACTTTTTACTGATCAATTAATTGAATTTCTCATTTTTTCTGTAACCAAAAATATATTTTGAATATTTTATTGGGTATGTACATAACTAAACTTTTAGATAAAATGAAACCCTAAATCATATCAAGCACACACTCCACATTGTAGTTGCACCTAGACATATAGAACACTTTTATCTAGAAAGACATCATAAACTGTTAGAAAACCAATGCATAATAGTAAAAAATGCATGTTGAATGTTTTATATCGAAATTTCATCATTGAGATTATCGTGGCAAAATTTTCTAAAAGAAACAAAATTGATAATTTAAGTCAATTCACATGAACAAATCAAACATGATAGACATGTGATTAATAAAATGACTATTATTTCTTGAAGTTATAAGGATACACTATTGAATAAGATAGTTTCAATATTCCCAATTTTGAATGAAGTATTCACAAAAATACCATTTAGGTCATATTTCATGTAGTAAGTGGATATAGGTGACTATATGTAGGAATTTCATCGCAAGGAATACTAAACGTAATGTAAATATATTAAATTTTAGAGAGCTTTCTGAAGGGTGGATGCATGAAGCCCTAGCTCTAAGATCCACCAAACAACTCCAACATGCCCAACTTAATAATAACTTACTCAATCTAGGCCAAAGAAAGAGAACATGAGATATTTTTAGGTGAGAGAACCTATTTTCCTCTATATGTTGCCAATGACTCTAGACTTAAGGGTAGAGAGGAGATAAAATAGAAGAAAATATGAAAAGAAAGGAAGAAATGTCCATGAGAACATAAGACATTTTTAGGTGAGAGAACCTATTTTCTCTATATGTTGCCAAGGACTCTAGCCTTAGGGTAGAGAGGAGATGAAATAGAATAAAATATGAAAAGAAAGGAAGAAATGTCCATGGATTTTACATCAACCATATTAAAGAGAAATAAGTAATATCGATCACAATCACAATACAAGTCCATTGTTTACCTTTCTTTGACATCTTTACCTTACTAAGCATCATCAATAAGAGGATGTCTTTGTAGGTGTGAGCAAGATGATCAATTACTTAATGAAATCTTTGACATAAATTAAAACACCTTAAATATCATAGATTTTATTTGTTGATGTATAAACTAATGAATAGAAAGATATATGTAATAATAAAGGACAAGAAGTAACATAGCCCAAAGTAGGTGTATGGAACCAGTTGTGGAATGATCCCTATATATTGGAGGTAACCCACATGAAATAGAGATATTGATCGTTCCTTAATAGTTAGTTTGCTTCTAGTAATATGAGAATCCTTCTCATTAGTATGTCATATGATATTCCCAACCTCGTGAGACCTTTTTACTGAGGAATTTGGTAAGTCTTTGACACCTTACCTAAGTATCAAGGTTAGGGAGACCATCTATTTAGTACCAACCAGTTGAGTTAGTCATCATGGCCACACGTGGTGAACCCTGTGATAGAGTAGGAGCTAGTAGGTAGTGTTATGTCCACGTGTCTTACATTAAGACTTTTGTGGTTGGTCCCCAACTTCCAATAAGAAGCTTTAAAATGAGAAGAGCACTCATGAGAATTGATGAAATGGTGACAAAAGGTTAAATATGCTGTCATGACACTTCTATTTTATCTAGATGTATATTAATATTTGTAGATATATTCTTCATATTTCTATGTATATGCCTACATATTTAAAATTCTTACCTACCATCAAGAGCACTAAAATTAATTGTATTCTTGTTTAACTGTTGTGTATTGTTAAATCGTATGAACGTCTCACTTCTTTTACTATTAAGATATTATATATTCAATTTTGGTTGCAATTTTTATATTAACTCACACTTTCTATTGGAAAGCAACTTTAAGACGAACAACTCACAAATCAATATTAACTTCAACTACTCAAATAAATATGCAATTTTTCCATTTTTTGATGTAGTAACAAGTATGATTCCTTATGTTACTCAAGCCTTGTGAAGGTGAGAGAGAAATGTGTTGTAACATAGAAATCTACTCTTACTTATGTACTCTTTCTATTTTAGCAACATTTTAATAATGTTATAGTCGACCTCTACAAAATGTACATCTTAATAACTTTGTGTTATTATCTTGCTTGTGTTGTCTTCTGATCTATCCCAAGAGTTCACTTGCTTGTCACAAATCCTTCATAGGGTATGATGATTCGTTATGTATCTTGTGATATCTTATTAGAATATTGTTATACCCAGCCTGAAAAATCCACTGGATCGTATGGTAGTGAAAGTAATGAAAAAAGTAAAAACAAAATAGTAAATCAATATAGCTCAGAGTTTGTTCTATAACTGATTTGTAAAATAAGAAAAAACAAATTTGGCATTTAATTCAATTACAAAACACAAAAAATCTCGATTTTGAGTCCATGCAAGTGTGGATAAGAACGTTATGCTTAATTTGAAGATTAGTTTCAAAAAACTTATTACGAGTGGAGAAGGTGTTAGCACCCACATCTCACCCGGTAATGGTACCACAACCCTTTTAGTCAGCTTAGATAAAAAAGTCAACAGTCGAGGTTGTTGTTAATGAAAATTGCAAAAATGATAAAAATGTATTTTTTATATTAGCAGATGTATTGGGATGGAGACGACTGTGTGATGTGTGTCATTTGCACAATTATTCACTAAGGAGAATTAATTCCTAGAGTGTAACCTTTTTTACAAAAAAATCAACTTGAACAAGTTGGTTAATTCTAATGAAGAAGGGTCGGTCCCATGGAACAAAACTTTAAGATTTGAATTCGGTCCTGCTTGCTTTGATCAATATCAATCTTGAATAGAAAATCGAATTCCAATTTGAATAAGTGATTAAATTAGAGAGAATTATTGTAAGAACATGTAAAGAACAATTATGATAAGAACAAATAATAAAATGTTACACTAAGAAATAAATTAAGGAAATGATTATGCTAAGAATAGAAAAAGATTATAAAAAGGCAAAGTGATTAAGAACTAAGTTCAAACAATTAGAAAGATATATTAGGACTTGGGGCCCACACCAATAACCGACATGGAAACTTGGATATACAAAATCGATGAAACAAACTAGTTGGAAATTTAATCAATGGAAAACACCCTTCCAAATGCATTTAATAAGATAAAGATCCTTGCAATCCCATTGATTTCATTGTTTGTGAATCCTTGCCTAATCATCCAAGGATATCCTTCTAATATTTCTTTTGGAACTCTATGTATTTTATTCGGTCATTATAAAACTTTGAGGTTTAAGGTTTATTCATACAAGGTTAATAAGAAGAAATCTAAGATATCAAGTTGGAAAACACGTGTGATAAATGAATAGAACACCATCTAATAAGTAAGATCACAAGGTTAATTTTAATCCAAGTAACTACCAACTACGGGTCTACACCCCATGCTCTGAAATATAAAACTACTCACTAATAATAAAAATGTATGAAAACGCATAACAAAGGAGTAGAGAAGTCATTGGCTAGTGATAAAAGAAGAATCCAACCAATATTGAACTCTGGTCTGGAGACTATCAAATGACTTTCCTCTCTAATCCTTGGTTAGTATACAAGAAGAAGATCAATTGGAATAACAAGAAGAACACTAGAACTCTGATGCAAGAATGGGGTACAAGAGATATAAGAAAATCCCAAAGGTATCAAATAAAAAGATTATCATTTTCTATGTGGAGCCCCCCCCATTTATAGGGGGAAGGAGGGGTGCAAAACCCTAGGAATGTGACTAGTGGTGGATGAAATTCTATCTCGCAAGATGATAGTCAATTTTGTAGAATTTTGAGTTGGACGACTTGGCCATGAGGCTATGTGGACTCATGGGAAGTGAGTCAAAATCCTAAGGTTGTTGGCAGAGTGGACCATTTTAGGATCGACATAATATGAGAAGTGCTTGAGATCCATGGGACATGTTTTGGCCGATTGATAGACTGAGTCAAGCGGTTAGTAGACTGAGTCGAATGTTTTGCTGGAGTGGCATGCCTTCTCAGACTAAGATGAGTCAATGGATTGGTGAAGTAAGACGAACAACTGGAGTTCTGGGAAGGATTTTTTTTGTCACTTGCATGGATCGACTAGTGAAGCAAGTTGATCGACTTAAATTTTGGGAAGTTGAGAATGTTCAATGAAAGCCTTCAATCTTATGACACTTTGACATGTGAAGTAGGTTCTTGTACTTTGGAGTTGAAAAGGTGTGAATGAGCATGGAACCTACAAAAAGTGGATATGATTTGATAAGAAATCTAATTAAATATATGAAAGTAATAAAATTGCAATTAGATCCTAATATTGAGAAAAAGTAACAAAATGTCCTAAATAAATGACCTAGAAGATGTATTGAAAAAGGGATGAATATGCATTCATTCAAATACCTTAGACTTGGATGTTCGCTCATACTTGAGCAACAATAGATAAGAAATTATTCCAATTTGTACTAACAACATGTCTTTCCTCACTCACATAATGTTACTTTGCTCCTTAACCCCTTTTTTTGACCAAGCGACCCCATATCCTGGAATCATAAACACAAAATAGCACATTATCTATTAAAAAAATTTCTTAACTTGTTTCTGTATCAAGATTTGCGAAGAACCATGTTCCATACCCCTTTTACTTTGACACTCCTATGTTTTCTTGTAAGTTTTGCACAGGAACAAGGTTTTGAGTGGATTGTGGGGTTATTTAGATTCCCCTGGTGGAAAACTAAGTGAATGAGGTATGGAAGAAGATGATCTCTCCTCAAATCAACTTGAGATCTTTTATTGTAATGTATTACAATTACATTATTTGGATTTTTTTAGTGTGCACCTTGGCATATTTTCTTCATGGTATGCTCCTATTAGATTTACAATGGGTATGGAAGAAGCAGTGTGAGGGGAAAGATCATGCCACCTAGAACTTGGAGTTTGGCCTAGTTTTAGTTGTTTTAATTTTTTTTTGTGAGGTGAGGGGATATGAAGATGGTGGAAGGATGTGTAGAATATTTTGATCATGTGCATCTCACATTTTTAAAATTAGTAATTTTGTGAGCATCATTGTATTAGTTCATTTTTTCGTGTTACTCGCATCATACATGAGATATGACAAGTTATACAACAATTTCATAGTAAAGATAAATTTGTGTTTTATTCCTACCAATTCATTAAGGCTTGCCAACATATCCAAGGATTAATGCTAATTTGAGATCCTAGGTGGCATGATAAGTTCTAATCATGATATTTTCTAAATGATTGCTAAAATATTTATTGCATTCAATAGGGTACATTGATACAACATATATGTATTCATCTGATTCACTAGATAAGGGCCAAATCACGACATTATATAACAAAATGAAAACTAAACTTAAAAAGAAAACTAAACTACATGCAAGAAAATATGAAAAGATGTATATTATAGAAAAGGGAAGATAAGGGGGTGGAATTGGTACGTACCACCCACCTCCCATCAAAGCTTAGAGTTTTTTCTCATCTCAAGCAAATCCCAAGTCTAAGATGGAGAGAAGGGAATCACTATGGTGGTGGGGATGGAGGTGACGGGGGAGCATATGGGGAAGGAGTCTCATAGTAGTAATGGATCCAATATTGGGATTTGGGGTCAAGATGGGTCCGGTGAGCCCCGTACTCCGTGCATGTTCTGCTGGAAGTGTTATGGTTGTAATAGACATGCTAGGACTCCTAAGATCACTGGATAATATAAAGACAATTAAGTTGATGTGATTGGTGATGCTTCTCTCGCTCCATGTGCTGTTGGGATTGATCAATGTGGTCCAACTGTTGTTGGATCTCATAGAAACCATAAGGCCCATTAGGAACTGCATCCTCAATAGTGTGCCTCCTGGTACAATGTGTTGGTTGAGGAGGAGGACCAAACTCATCGTCATTAACCTCTAAAGAGATTCTATGGCAATGGGATACAAGCTCGGGGATGACGCCCTCTGGAATTGGGTTCTCAAGGAGGAACAGATGGATCTGAACTAGTAGGTTATACATCTCATAATAGAGGGTTGCTATTGTAGACATGGCATGGTGACGGAGCTCAAGATGAACACTGGTGTCTTAGAATATAATATAGTATGTACCTATCTAGACACCAAAACAAATAACATGGTTTCCCTTCAAGTATGGGAGGTCGATCAAGTGGTGTGTCCCATTAGGCTGAATTGCCTTGAAGGGGATAAGAGTGTAGCTCGAAAAGGTGGAGATGGTGGTTACAGAATCAATGAGGATGAAGCATGGGCTAGTGTGTTGACTCGCCTAAATGTTGATGTTCTCAAGGATTGTGTTCCTCCAGTTGAGAGGCTCATTATGTAGTAGGTTCTAAAGTGTGTAGAGGTCTCTCTAAATGATGTTGCACTTAGTGTATGTCATTATATAGATAGTACAAGTGAGGATCCAATGAAGGTACTGAACCACTGGACATGCATATGGAAGACCTTGGTTCTTGGTGGAAGAGATGGATGTGTCCCATTAAGGTCTTCTGAGAACTTGTTAGGATCATACCGAATGTGGCAGGAAGTATGGGAGCACTCCAGTCACATCTCAAGACCTAAGAAGGATCCCTATTGTTGAGGCTGAGAGAGGTGATGTACCTAGTGGATATCTCTATTTTCTCCCCAAAGATTCGTATCAGAGATCTCCCATGTGAGTCGTGAAGTCTACAAAATGTGGTCATAAACTTTGAAGTGAGATCAATGACTACAAATATAATCTGGTAGGGGAATTGAAGTATGACATTTATTCAAAGTATGTGGTCGACAAAATCCCATATCTCTAGGGCAGTGAGGGTGTCACCGCATGTCAGAGAAGTGTGATGACGATCATTCCCTTTGTGCAATATTGCTTGAGATGGCCGTCGTTGATGAACCGAGCATAATTTTCTAGGCGAGGGGCAATATGTGGATAGTGTGGGGAGGTTGAATTGAGACTTGGGTGTGAGGCTCTACTAGCCTCAACATCATCATGTAGATCATTAAGGTCATAGGGTCATGTACCATCTCCTCGGTGATGTCGAGTGAGGATTCCACCCATGTGATCCCTAATGAGGATTCCACCCTTGAGCAATGGTGACAATGGAGGTTGCATGGTGGATGGTTTTGGAGAAATGGATTTTCCCTTGTGGGGGTGGCTAAAGAAACTATGATGTGAACCTTCTTGAGACATATCATCACTATTGTAGTTCACTGATTGACCGACTTGAGCATCAGATCAATTGATTCATAGTTCTAGAATTTCCATTGTGACAATGCCAGTCACACGACTCACTTGGTGAGTCACTCGACTCACATTTCATGATTATGCTACTTGGAGTTGTCGGTCACCCACCTAGGGTCGCAAGTCGGTTGACTCACGTGGAAGTTAAGGGTGCTTCTTTTTGTAGAAGAAGAAGAAAGGTGGTGGCGAGGGAATGGTTTTTTTGGGTCTATGGCAAGGTGGTTGGGTAGTGTCAAGTCGACTAATTCATCTAGGATTTGTGTGAGGCAACATGGATGACTTAATATGTAGCTAATTGTGACACCATGTGTAGTGGTGATGGTGGAGTGGATGTTGTCAGATGAGCTGGTGTCTCACGGTGGGTCTCCTGACTCACTAGAAGGGGTCTGGAGGCAAATGGAGTTAAAGTCAATGCTACAACAATGGGTAGAGCAGCTCAGTGTGACTCAACAGTGGGTGGGTGAAGGTTTCTACTCTGGGGGAAGGTTCTCCTATGGGGTGATCTTAGTTGTGGATGTGAGTTGACCCTACCAAGTGGATATCCTTTATAGAATCTTTATGAGTAGCTAGTCGATGAACTGGGTTTACCTAGTCTAGTGAGTTTCTATTCCTGGGGTAACTGAAGTGATTCAAAGTTTGAACTTATCTTCCCAACTCAGTTCATCGATTGGTAGGCCAATCGATCATTTCATTTTCTTTTTTATGATAACATGTAATCAAGAATAAAAACTAGAAGGAAAATGCAAGACTAGAAAAAAGTATAAGGAAAACAAAATTCAAGAAAAACAAATCATGAATACAATAGGTTTCCTCCTAACAAGCATCAGTTTAACGTCGAAGGCCCGATACATGTGTTCATGAGGTTGATTCTGGTTCTGGAGTGGGTGGAGATGGGGTTTTCTTAAGTATAAATCTTTAGGGATACAGAGGCACTCAACTCTGTGTGCCATAAAATCCTCAGTTGTTACGCAACATTTAAGTTTATGACCATTTAGAACAAATTCACCCTTGTATTTATCCCAAAGGATAAAAGTACCATGTGGATAGGCGTACTTTACTAGATAAGACCATACCATGGGGAATTGAGTTTTCTAGGGAAAAGCCTCAACCTAGAGTTGTATATTGGGATTTGATCACCTTCTTGAATGTCTTTCCACCTAGGATGTCTATCATGCCAAAGTTTGGTCTTGTCCTTGTAGATCCTAGAATTCTCTAAGGCAATCATCCTAAGTTCCTCTAGATCTTCCAATTAAAGGAAAAAGTTCTCATCTACCATAGATAAGTCAAATTTGAGGGTATTAATATCCCATGTAGCTTTTTTCTCCAATTCTAGAGGGATATGGAAAGACTTCCCATAAATCAGTTAGGAAGGAGTGGTGCCTAAGGGTGTTTTGAAATCTGTTATATATGTCCACAAGGCATCACTAATCTTCAAGGACCAATCTTCCCTAGTGTGGTTGACAATTTTCTCCAAAATAGATTTGATTTGATGATTTGAGGCCTAGAGTTGGACACTAGTTTGAGGGTGGTAGGGAGAAGCAACCTTGTGGCGGAAACCATATTTCTTAAGAAAGGACTCAAATTTTTTCTCCAAGAAGTGTGACCCTCCATTGGAAATCATAGTGTGAGGCACCTGAACCTAGAGAAGATGGTATACTTAAAAAGATATAACAGATTTTGATTCACTAGTTTTTGTAAAGATGGCTTCTACCACATTTGGAACATAGTCCACATCCATTAAGATATATGAGTAACCACAAGAAGATGGAAGGGGTCCCACACAATCCAATCCCCATACATCAAACATTTCTATTTCCAATCAGGATGTCATTGTCATCTGGTCTCTCCTAGAGATGTTCCCAAAACTATGGTATTGATCACAAGCTAGAACAAATTCATAATAATCTTTTAACAAGGTGGGCCAGAAGAACCCAGCCTAAAGCACTTTCCTAACAGTGTTTTGAGAGCTCATGTGCTCTCTAGTGAGGCCAGAATGACATTGCTCTAGAATATCTTGAGCCTCTTCCTTAGTGATCATCTACAATAGAGTCCATTTGCACATAGTTTCAACATATAAGGGTTATCCTAATAAAGGTTCTTTACATCATGTAAAATTTTTGTTTTAGCATGTCCCTTGTCATCAGGATGTAGGACACGTGCCGTAAGATAATTTACATAGTCAACAAACAATGGTATTTGGATTCAACTATAATCAGTTTGTCATCTGGTGCCTAAGGTGGTCAGCAAGTACATTTCCAGATCCCAAATTATTAGGGATTTCTAAATTAAATTCTATAAGTAAAAGAATCCATCGGATGAGTCGAGGTTTAGCATACTTTTTGGTTATTAAGTAGCAAATGATGGCATGACCATATACATGATCATCTTATATCCAACCTAATAATACTAGAATTATCAAAGGCATATACAATTACTAACATTTCCTTTTCAGTTGTAGTGTGGTTCTATTGTGTGCCATCTAAGGTTTTGGATGCATAGTATATGATATGGTGGTTCTTTTTGACTCACTACCCAAGAATGGCTCCTACAATATAGTCACTACCATCACACTTGAGTTTGAAAGGTAGCGACCATTCTGACACATGGATGATGGGGGTAGAGGTCAGAGAATCATTCAAACTAAGGAAGTTAGTAATACATATTTCTTCAAAATGAAACGAAACGTCTTTGGCAAGAATATTTATAAGAGGTGTGGGGATTTTTGAAAAATCTCAGATGAATCGTCGGTAAAACCCAACATGTCCGACAAAGGAACTTCCTTGATAGAGGTAGGAGGGGAAAGTTTTTTGATAAATCAATCTTTTTT
Source organism: Alisma plantago-aquatica (assembly GCA_963693085.1). Classification (NCBI taxonomy): domain Eukaryota; kingdom Viridiplantae; phylum Streptophyta; class Magnoliopsida; order Alismatales; family Alismataceae; genus Alisma; species Alisma plantago-aquatica. The sequence continues at coordinate 701,745,427 of OY856412.1, read as the reverse complement.
CTATCCACTTATGTTCCTCTATTTCTCATTATATGTCCTATGAAAATTTCTTCTCTCACCATAATATGACAATTTCTGCAATTCAAAACTAATTGTGCATCTTCACACTTTTCTAGCACTAGGGGAAAATGTCATAAGCAAGAATTAAAACAATATTTACAAATTGAGAAGTCATCCATAAAGATCATGGATGGTTTTAGACAATCTAGCAAAAATAGCAGTCATGCACCACTAGAAGGTGATACGGGTGTTACAAAGACCAAATGGTATTCTCCTAAATTTGTAGGTTCCAAAGGGGAAAATGAAGGTGGTCTTTTATTGGTCTTCAGGATGGAGAGGAGCTTGATAAAACCATAAATAACCGCTCAAGTAAGAGAAATAATCTTGATAGGAAAGGCATTCTAGTACCTAGTCAAGGAAATGATGGGGAAGTGATATTATCTAGTGGCCTTATTCTACTTTCAGTAGTCAATGCACATCCTCCATCTCGTGACCGTGGGGGTAGGGATGGACTCATCATTATCATTTTTTAGAACAGTTGTGCCCCTTTCTTGGGCATGACTTGGACATTATTAGCCCAGGGGGAGTTCGAGAATGGGTATATGATTCCTATAGTTAAAAGCTTAATAACTTATAGTTAAAAAACTTCTTTCATACTTGGATTTAGTTTGTGTTGGGGTCTGTAACGTCCCAGGATTTGAGGCCTCAGATAAAAAAATCTTAAAAGGAATGATTGGACTACCCATATCACCAACCTGCACCTCCTTTTTAGGAAGTCCATCACTAAAGAACTCCATAGTTAATCATGCTCAGTTTAGAGTAGTACTAGGATGGGTGACCAGTCGGGAAGTTTAACCCGGCTTGCGCGTGAGTGCGGAAAAAAGTGCACAGTTAAGGCTAGTGGTGGTCTGTGGGGCCAGTCATCATTCCTAAAACTCTACTAGAGCCTAGGGAAGTGGTCTCGGGCATTACAAATGGTATCAGATCCAATTCCCCTCCAATAAGTGGGTCCCACATGGGCATGTGGCATGCCAGTCTTGAGTTGTGAGATCCAGACATGTTGGAAAGGGTTGTCCATGGTTGACGTAGCCACCCTTGTGTAGGTATTCTGTGATTGGGAGTTGGGTGTCCATGGGCTATTCTGGTTCTACACTAAAATGGGGAAATATTATGAGGCCATATAGTTGAGCCTTGATGAGAACGTCAAGAGTCTATGTGGGAGAGATTGTAACGTCCCAGGATTTGAGGCCTCAGATAAAACGATCTTAAAAGGAATGATTGAACTACCCATATCACCAAGGTGCACCTCCATTTTAGGAAGCCCATCACTAAAGAACTCCACATTTAAGCATGCTCAGCTTGGAGTGATACTAGGATGGAAGTTGACCCCGACTTGTGCATGAGTGAGAGATAATCACACAGTTAAGGCAAGTGGTAGTTTGTGGGTCTAGTCGTCATTCCTGAAACTCTACTAGAGACTAGCACAGTGGGCTCGGGCATTACAGGGTCTCTAGATGGCTTGTATTCTTCTACCATGGGAATTTTGTGCATGCAAATCACTTGACTAACCCATGTTAGTTTTATCCTTTTGTATCCTAAGGAATCCCTCCTTTTTTCAACTCGGTCATGAGTTTGTCTTCTTGTTCGGATGTGATTTTGGAATTTTTTATGACTGGGAAAATATTGTGTTCATAAAGAAAGACATATTTGAGTCCTTTTGGGAGGGGCTTCATTTATGGGGCCTTTACCAGTTTGGTTTTCACTTCTAGAAGGAAAATCATCTTGAGATCCTCAAATTTTTCTTGGGGTTCCTCAAAATTATATACTTGAACCTTTCACTGGTTAAATTGATTATCATCAAGGTCAAACTCGATCAGGGTGGTAAGGCCTATGTGGATTGGGTCCTCAGATACTTCCCACTCCCATCTCAGTTGGGAAATCTTGTCGATACAATTAAGAAGGTAAACTTCCTCATGGATGCTAGGGCATTTTATTCTCTCAAAAACATGAAACTCTAGGGTTTTACTACCTAGTTGTAAGAGGATGGTTCTTTCCTCTACATAAACCAAAGATTGGGAAGTGTCTAGAAAGGGATGGACAAAGATAAGGGGATAGTGAAGATCCTCCTTGATGTCCATGATTGCAAAATCACACAGGACATAGACATCCTTTCCCACTTTAAGTGGTATATACTCTATATATGCATGGATTTTGTCAAGGATAAATATTCTAACTGGACGGTCATTGATGTGAGAAGAATGTCAACAAATCCTAATATTTTACAAGACTATAAGGCATAATGTACAATCTTTTACTCAAGTCTCCCAGACCCTTTCTACAAGCATTGTCGTCTAGATAGCACCAAACCCCAAAGGAACTAGGGTCTTTTTGTTTTTAGGCATTTTGTTATGAATAATGTCCAAAGTGGTCCTAGATATTTCCAAGATCTCATACTCTTGTATGATATATTTCCTAGTCAACAAAATTTTCATGTACTTAGACCATGCTACTGTTTTGGAAAGAGCATCTAAAAATGGAATATCCACATGAATTTTCTTAATTGTGTCTTTGAAATTCAAGAACCTATCATCTAGATTAGTCTTCTTAAGGTAGTCTTGATATTGTGGATAAGGCTTCCAAATAGGAATGTCAAGTTTGTCAGCTTCAACTTGTGGAGCCTTATGGATAGGGGCTTTATCAACATTGTAACGGATGGTGTCTTGTGAAGGTTCCTTTTCAACTACCGTAGTTTCATCATCCTCACAACTTATGGGTGCAATGGGGGACATATCTACAGTAGTGGGAGGACCATACAGAAATGTGATAAACAAATAGAACACCATCTAACAAGTAAGATCACAAGGTTAATTTTAATCCAAGCAATTACGAGACCAATATAGAAAACTACCCACTTATTATAGAAATGGATGCAAAAGTATAACGAAGGAGAAGAGAAGTCATAGTCTACTGATAAAATAAGAATGTGACCAATATTAGACTCTGGTCTAATGAAAATCAAATGAATTTACTCTCTAATCGTTTCTTAGTATATAAGAAGAACAATTGAAATAACGAGAAATAGAATTTCGATGCAAGAATGGAGTACAAGAGATATAGGAAAATCCAAGAAGTACCACATAAAAAAGATGATCTATTTCTATGTGGAGTCCCCCTCCTTTTATAGGGGTAAGGAGTGGTGAAAAACCATAGGAATGTGGTTGGAAATGCCTGAAAAGTCTGATTCATGATACACCAATTCAACAATTGGAATTTTCAGTTGGTCAAACAGGACGCATGTTTGTATGCACCTAGAGGAAGCAAGTCAAAACCCTAAGTTTGTTGGTGGTGTAGACCATTTTATTCTTGATAGAATTTGAGCAATGCTTGGGATCCAAGGGACTTGATTCGGTCGATTGGTAGACTAAGTCGACCAGTTCATAGATTGATCCAACCAATGTGCAAATTGATATGACTGGTTCATTGGAGTGACACACCATCCTGGACTAAGATGAGTTGATGGATTGGTGAAGTGAGATGATCGGCTAGAGTTTTAGGATGTATTTGTTTTGAGCACATGAGTGGATTGACTAGTGAAGTGAATCCATTGACTAGAATTTTCGGATGTTGAGAATATACAGTGGCAACCGCCAGTCTTCTAACTCTGTATGCGGTAAAGTAGGTTCTTGTACTTTGGAGTTGAGGAAGTGTGAATGAGTGTCGAACCTAGAAAATGTGAACAAAAATGATAAGAAGTCTAAGTAAAGAGATGAAATTAATGGAATTTTAGTTAGTTCCTAATTTTGAAAAAAAAACTAAAATAATGTCCTAAATAAATGACATAAAATATGTGAAGAAAAGGGATGAATATGAATTCATCATACTAGCCAAACCACATAGCCCAATAGGTCCAAGTGTTTAGATGTGTTGTGGTCCCAATTGCCTTAGGCTCTGCTAAGATGGAGATCAATTATTGGCAGTTAGGACAGATGTATAGAAAGACAGAGGGAGGTGAGAGAGATCTGATAGATCAAGATCTTAGATCTTTGAAATGGTGTGCATATATAAAAAATTATCAATATAACATATCAGAGAAAGCATTATTCATAGATATGGGTATAGCACAGAATGTGTGAATTATTATTGAGAGCCTATCAACATTAACACGAGTAGTTTGTGTCAGTAGAATAATCATCTGATCACATGCTAAAAATAAAATATGGAGATAGTTATTTCTCTATCTTCAGGAGAGACAAATGTGACCTTGAGTACATTGTATGTGGGAGTATTTGCAGGTGATTTTAGATTTTGGGGTTCTAGATAGAAGGTTTTGTAGAGGTGGAAGTTTTCACCGTTCATCTAGCTGATGGGGCTAGCTGATGACATCAACTCACCACGTGTCAGTCAGTCAATTGTTGGGTACTGCCATTGACATGGGTTGGGTAACTCATGTTTTCTGGTTTTTTAGGAACTTTCCAAAGAAAATCATGGAAATGTAGATTTTAAAAAGTCAAATGAAATAATAAAGGAGAGAGAAAAGATATTAATTCATGATTATACTTCATTACTATATAAAAATATGTATTTTTTTGTGAAAAAAGGAATTGAGTTATCTGTGGGAAAAGGGAAATTTTAATTCATGATAATTCAACTTGGCAATTCATAAAAAAGGCTTATAAAAAGTAGAATTAATTATGGGAAAATTGTACGTACGTAATAAAAAAATTTCTTTAGGGAAAGCCCCAAACTGGTGTAAGTGGGTAAAAGGATGGATTAATAGGTGGAAAATTTTTGTAAAATATGGAAAGGGGTAAATGTGGGGAAAATGCATAAATGTGGAAAATGTGAAAATATGTGAAAAAATGAATGAACTCCATCATTAGTCAGAGAATTAACATTTAAACATAAATTTCTATTGAGTGGGAAAACATGGGGTTTCAATAGTTTGCCCCTTACACATGGTTAAAGATAAGGTCAAGAACCATAGGCTCGAGCCGAGTCTGACCCCCATTATTTTATCACAAAAGGATACAAAAGTTGGACTCATCAAAGATGTTTAGAGAAACCTTATGGAAGGTGAAAGTATAAGTGATGTCATTTCCTCCTAAGGATAATAAATGAGGAGAAGATTGGGAATAAATGATTTCTTAAGAGTAAGAGCAGCCTTTGACTTAGGCATTTTCCTATGTCTGACCAATCATTCATTCCCTTGGAGATTTGATGAGCCTTAAGAGGTTTTTTCACAGAAAATGTGACTCTTGTCATTGATTCATTTCTTAAAACAATGCATGGCTGATTCTCCCACTAACTCACTCCTTGGTGAGAAAAATTTATGTGAAAATGCATATGTGATTTTGTGGGTTTTTAGAGATATTGAGATCGAGAGTCAGTAATCATTGCAAATTATGACAACTATTTGAATGTGAAGATCTTGAAAAGTAGTCACCACCTTTCTTCTCTTTCCATGCATTTTAGTTTTTTTTCTTTCATTTTCTTGTAAATGGAGGAGTGCAACCAAGCCAATTTAGGGGCTTGTAGGAATAAAACATAGGAATACATCACTTTCCATGCCAGACAAAATACTTTCAACTTTAGCCATAGTGTCCCCAACTCAAATGATTTGGCTCCAACTCAGTCAAGTTTAGTGTATGCATTCATTTTTCATCAACTTGGGTTTCAACATATGAACTACTCCATTAGATATGAAACTCTATTGGAACTTAATTAAACTCCGTTGAGTATGGGCCACATATTTTGCCATCAAGTTGTTCTTCCACAAAAACCCATCGAAGGAAATCAAACCAATCTTGCTTAAAGTCAATTACATTCAAGTTTGTGACAACAATTCCGCATCCACTCCACCAATGCACACCATCATTCATTTTGTATTGAACACCACACCTCATCAATCATCCATGGTGGTTGATGGATGGGTCAATCTTTGTTAATCAATGGATTTGACTTTGATCATTAAATGATGGAATTCATCAACTTGTGGGATTTTCTCTTTCATTGATGACCATTTCTTTGATCACAAAAGGATGTGTAAAGACCCACGATTGATTGATGACCCAAACTCATATGAATTTGCAATTGAGTTCTAGATATATCACTTAAACACCAATACCACTACAAATACTCCTCATTAGCTGATGATACAACAGTTCCATCTTTAGTTCCTAGATTTCCAACATATAGCTCTGAGGTCCAAGAGGAAAAAGGATCTTGTCCTACCTCCCCCTATCAATTTCTATGCCATTTACATCTATTTCCATCCATATCAACAACTAGTCACCACGTGCTGTTCCCATCAACATCCATGGACAACTATCAACCTACAAGTGTATATTTCACCTTTGTCAAACCTTCCTTAAAGGTTTTCAAACCATCCACACCAACCTTCACCCTCTATTACTCCAGGCATAAATAGATCCACATCCATCCACTGTGGAATTTGTTTTATCAGGTGGACTCAAGAAACCAAGACACAAAGAAGTCTATAAGATTAAGGAAGGATGATATAAAGGATGAGATCTAGCCCATCTAGAGGATAGGGAGCAAGAGGCACATCTCCTCTATAGGATGACTATTGTACCAAGGATGAATAATCATATGATCATGAAACAACTAGAGAAAATAAATAAAAAATAATTTGATAAAGATCTTAGAGCCACCAATTGATTTTATTTATAAAATAAGGAAAGCATATGTGGGGATTTAAATCACTGGGAAAATATGAAAAGACCCAATTTTGACTCTACCCGAGGGAAGATAGAAAAGGTATGCATAATTTTAGAGATTGGACTCAATGATCTTGTTACAGAGGGGAAGGTTTTAGCACCCCATCTGACCTGACAATGTTATTTCATCCTTCTCATACATACCAAATTAACAATGAAAACCGACCAAGGTTATTGTTAGATAAAACACTAGAAAACATAATAAAAATGTTTTTAAGTTGGCAAAACTTTGGGGCTGCAGATGGATGTGGCTTTTGTATTGTAGCCATAAATGACCTAATTTTTAGGTGTGTTATGGTACCTATTTCCATAGGACCTCCCACAACAGAGATACATCACTAGTCATTGGAAACGATGCGTACGAAGCAAGAGAGAGATTCATTAGAGCAAGAACTAGATCTTTGAGAAAGAGCATGCATATATAAATAGTTCAATCAACAACATTTATGAATATATCATAGAAAGAAACATGTATTGAATCGCCTACCAACATTAATCGGATAGTTGGTGTTAGAAGAATGATCCTCTAATCACATGTAGAAAATAAAAAGGATATGTAGTTTTCTTTGGCTCCGAGAGAGATGAAAGGGGCCCAAAATACAAAGGGCATGGGGGTCTATTTATTTGTATATTTTAGCGTTCCGAGTTTCTAACTAGAAGGCTATGTCAAAGGTGGTGGATCACATCAATGCACTGTGAGGCATGGCCTGTGGATCAAGGTAACCTCCCAAGTGTCACCTACAGATTGCTCTAATCCGCCGAGTGGCCTGAACTAGACATGTCAATTTTTTGAACTATGGATATTTTAAGAATGTTCTATCAAGAATCATAGATAAGAAATATTTCAAATAAAAATAAAATAAAAATGAAGAGGGGAGAAAAGGTATTAATTTAATATTATCCTTCATGATAACCAAAAGACATAATTTTTTTTTGCATGGATAAAAGCAAGTGAATTATCTGTTGGAGAAAAAAGAGAATATTTTATTCAGGATAATTCAAGTATGCAATCTAAAAATAATTATGAAAGAAAAAAATAATGGAAAAATTGTAGTTTAACCCAGATAATGGATTTTCTGTATGAAAATCCCTAAAATGGATTTATGTGGGTGAAAATGAATGGATGAAATAGGTGGAAAATGTGGGAAAATATGGGGAAAAGGTGAGCAAGGGATAAAATGTGGAAAATGTTGGAAGAGTGGGGAATATGAAAATGGAAAATGGAATAAAGACCATCATTATCCAAAAATTTAGCATTAATCAACAATTTCTACTGAAGGAGCATAAATGGGGTGTCAACCATTTTTCCCTCTCAAGGCAAGGTTTGAGATAAGAGTGACAACTGCAGGCTACAGCTAAGTATGACCCCCATTTTTTGTCACAAAGGCCAAAAAGGTTGGACTCCTCAATGATGTTATGACAAACTTTGTGGAGGGTGGAAAGTGTATGTGATGTCTTTTCCTTATAAGGATGAATAAATAAATAGCCATTAATAATAGAGTTAAGATTGTGCATAAATGATTTCAATAGAGTAAGGGCAACCTTCAACCGATGCACTTACCTATATGTGACTAAGCATTCTTTTTTCCTAGAGGTCTAATGAGCCTTAAGAGGTTTATCAGTCACAAAAGTTACTGTGATCATTGCTTTAGTTCTTAAATCTATATACACATGGTTCTCTCACTAACTCCGGTCTCAGTGAGAAAACTTGGATGTAAAAAATATGATAGGGTTTGTGTTTTTTTAGGATGTAAAGATCATGATTTTTTAATAATTGAGAGCTATGGAAACTCTTTGAATGTGAATATCTTGAAAAGTAGTCTTCGTTCCTCTCCTCTTTCTATGCATTTTAAATTTATATATTTTTTATTTTTGAGAGAACATATGAGTACACCAAGTTAGGGTTAGGACCACAAATCTGGTAATATCCTCAATTTTGGTAAATTTGAATGATTTGATAAAAAAATTTCTCCAATGGTATTATTGGTGGAATAATCATGTTAATGACCTTTGGGCATGGGTTTGACCCGTGTCCCAAGTATGGCCCATGAGACTATTTACTTTGCAAATAGGTCCTTATGCCACAAATTAAAGAAATAAAAGGAATTCATGCATGAATAAATATTAATATATTTATGAATTATTCTATACTTTGGGAGAAAAAGGATATTACATGATTGTTTAATGAGATGTTTAAAAAGAGCAAGTTTGTTTATCCTAGCTAATAAATATAATTTAGAAAGGATATAAGTGGGTTTCCATGGAATGAAGATAATTAACTGGAAGAATATATCAAAGATAGAAATAGATGCATAATCTAGAAAAGTACTACATATTGATGTGTCTTCCTTTATGGCCTTTGGGTGTGAAAAATTTAAGAGATAATAATGGAAAGGAGTGATTATGTCCTTTTGTGACTTGTATTAAGAAAATGATTGTGACATGAAAATAAAGGGCAAAGGTTATATTGTTAGTGTTTAATATATATATGGAAACACCTTGCCATACTAATGAGTCACAACCCCAACTCTCTCTCACCCATTGTTATATGAGAAAGGAAAGTATACCGTCCATGACAATTTCCTGATGCATTGTGATTAAAGGGGAAACAGACCCCATGTACCGCCATCTCTCATCCTCCCTTCCATGGGATCCTTAAGTTTCCTCTTGGGTTCTATATATATACATAAAATTAATCCAAGAGCCTTTGTATCCATGCAACACCCAACATCCATAGCCCACAAGGAGATAGTTGATGGTTCTCAACCATTGTAGTTCCAACCCAGCACGACCATCCTCTACCGATAGATGCCAGATGAGCCATGTAGTCCCGATGACCAGGGAGAAGTTAGGAGTTTTGAAGCCCTAAGACCTCTGACAGGGAAGAAACTAGCAGGATCTATCAGTGAGCCCCAGAGAGTGAGAAGAGCTCTAGCGAGGTAGATCAAACCTCTAGTTACACTTACATCACTTGGGTAAGAGTTTTGATCTTCACCATCTATTCTATAACCGGTCGTAGCCTATGTCATGTAAGGACCCCTGTTTCCCATGTTTTCGACTTTTCTTGACCACGAGTAAAGCCTACCAAGTCTAGAATGTCGACATACTCATATGGCCTTCACTCAACCTTCACAAAGATGGGTTAGAGAGGACGGCTGTGGATTTTCTCCGCTCAGGTCTTCTGTTGGGTTGCCTCCTGAGGTAGGGGGTGATTCGATGTCAAATTACCTGAGAATCCATGGGTGTGTGTGTGTGCTAATACCAAGGGAATACTTGTCTTAAACATACACAGACACATGCAATAATAAGAAAAGGTAAAGTTGTTCACATGTCAATGTGCTATTGGATGAAGAGAGTTAATCTTGAAATATTCGTAATTAATTATTGGTATATTAAATGGGAAGAAACTATATATGAAAATTGATTAGAAAAATGAGAGGAATATAATTAAAATAGTTTCCTAGTCTAATAATGATTCCTATTCCAAAGGTAGTGCAAAGATGGGTTTAAGTGGTGAATTAATATTTAAACCCTAAGTTTGTGTAATAAGTTGTTTGAATATGCTAAAAATGATTTCTTTGTTATAATAATTGATGATATTGGAAAAGATGAGAAATCAAGGTGATCATGATAATGGTTATGAGTAGTTAGGATTTCTAATGTGAGTAGTGATGCATATGAAGTTTTAAGGTTAAAGATCATGATTTTTATGATGTTAATAGACATAATTCAATCTAGTGTTCATAATATACCCATATGGTAGATTTGGTAATCATGGCTACATTTATATGATTTAGTTCTCTTAAGTCAAATGAAAATCATCAAGTTAGGGTTTCAAAGAATAACCCTAATGATAATTCAATAACAAGGAAACCTACACCCTAGACTATGACCCGAGTAGGGTTTAATGTGATTAATGTGATGGTGACACTTTAGGATATTCATACATTTAAATATAATGTGATTTCCTGGATTCATGTTTTTTGATTGAATTGCTTAAATGTAATTGATGCATGTTCTGCATGATAATATGCATGTTCTGCAAATGCTACGTGGTTATGCCTATGACTACCTGCATTAGTTTGTTGGTATTTTTTGATTGTTTCTTGAGGATTGAACAACTTAATTGTTGGACATTTATTTATTTTTTTCCAATTATAATTCCACTATGAGTATAACATAATGATAAGAATATGTGAAGAAAATACCAATTCTTATTTGCAAGTATTTGATGAAATATATGTTGTTAATAAACTTGCACACTTTTGCACGCACCCAATGTATACACAATAATTCGATATGCTGATCTGTGCTTTTGTTTCACATCATTTTACATACATGGTAGATAAGGTGATATATAGATATGATGGACAAATGAAATTACTTGAAGATATTAAGGTTAACTTGTAAGGAGGGTTAGATAGATACTTGTTCTCATATATTTTTGATATGTACAATTTTTATGATGAAAGTTATGTATGTTCTAGAGGAACATCTTGTAACAATATATTCATATTAATGGAAATTATTTGTTATTGATTATTATTTGTTTAAAATATATATCTTTGGGATTTTTTTTAGTAATGGCTCTTGTCTTTTTGGCCTTTCTTAATTGGAGGTTGTTGAAAAGTGAGGTCCTTACATTTGGTATCAGAGCCCCAAATTTTATCAATAATACGTAATAGTTTATAATTTTAAGTAATATATAGAAATATGAGGGAATTATTCAGGCATTTTCTAAAGATGATGGTGTCTATAAGGGACCATGACTCAGGGGCTGGAAAAAGTTTCCTCCGCACCACTGGTTGGCTTACGAGGACTCTCAGGCCCATGTATCCTTCCTAGACAAAGTTTGAAGAATTTATGAAAACTAAAATACCTTTAGGGTTTTCTTCTCATCTCGATTCATCCACTTCTCATCCTCTTGCTTCATAAATCCTAAAATGATATTTCTCTCCTCATCTAAAATTAGGGTTTTTTAGAAGAAGTAGGATTAAGATATCCTCTGCCAATTAATGTACATGTAGTATGGAAATAATAATGCACATGAAATGTGGAAATAATAATAGTGTACATATAAATGTCGAAATAATAATGTAGAGGTGATTTGGAAATAATGATAAAGAAAAGAAAAATGTTTTGTGCATTTTTCCATATGAGGATAACCCTAGATGGAACTAGGGTTGGTTTGGGAAAATACTAGTGGGTCAAGGGATATAGAAACCCTAAGAGGAAGGATGTAGTCTCTAACCCAAAACCAAAACCCTAATTATGGGGAATGAGAGTAGTGTGGTGATATAGAACACTACCTATATAAGATATGAAAAAGTATAAAAAAAACATAAGTAAATGTGTTTGGTGACTCAATATTCTATGCTTATGTTCATGTGGAACAAGGCATTGATGAGAAAAAATTTAAGAAATATAAGCAACCTATGAATAACACATTTTCTAGATGTAACCTACTAAAACCATGTATCGATCTTTGGTGAGTTAAAGAGAGATCATGGGTGAATAGATTCATCACATCGGGACGGTAGATGTCCACTACAGGGACCAAACCCTTAGATAAGGTTCTTCATAAAGAGGCTCCCCTTAGAGAGGGCACACCATTGAGAAAAGAGGATAAGGTTTGCGAGGTTAAAATAGAAATTCTTACTGAGGTTACATAAAAAGATGATCATACGAAACCCTTAGTTAAACTTTTAGAGCTAGTGTCTCGACCTGGGGCGGGTCAACCCAAGTGTGGGTAAGGGCCTATGGGGGAGGCAAACCCTAGACCTATAATGTCAGGTTGGAGCTAGATAGCCTAACCACCTCCTATGAGCCAAGAGGTAACCCTAGCTTAGGGCCTTTCCTAGAAAGGTAACTTGAGTAAATAATTTTTAAGATTGAGATAATATTAACTGTCACCTAAAGTGTGGAGAATTAAGGATATAAAATATGAAAGTACATATATTTAGTATGCCTCTTTGAACCCAAGTATGCCATATCTAAGGAACATAAGGAAAAGTCACTATGGAAGTGGTTGATAGTAAGAGACCAAGTCTGGAAAAGAAAATCACCATGAGATCAATGAGGGGACATAAAGTGAATAATGAGCATAATTAGAGATGGATAAAATCTAGTTTAAGGAATTGCATATGAAAATGATGTGCTTTTGGTAAACCCTTGGGAAGAGTATAGCCCTAAGTAAATCTAAGGTCACGTAGGGAGTATTAAAGGTACATAGGACAGATGGTATTAGGAGTTGATTGTATCCAGAATGCACAAGACCATCTTGTGGAGAGGCTAGAACTGTAAGGCCCCTAAACTTGCTTAAGGAGTTGAATAAGCTTAATTATCATAATTTAATGCTTATAATCCTAATATAACCTTGTGATATGCTTTGAAATCATAATACAAGCTTAAGTTTTAAATTTGGTCCAATTTGAACACTGTTTGAGCAAGTTATGCAATTTTATGCACATTTTGGACTTTTATGCAGTTTACCCAATTGAGAGGTTTTCATTGCAATTTATCACTTGGATTATGTTCCTTGGATATTATATAATCATTATTGATCTTTTTGAGCCATGGGGTGCCTATTTAAACCTTGGTTTGAAGGTGTTTTCTCCAAGGGTATTTTAGAGTTTACCTCTTCATGGATGAGCTACCTTTAGTAGCTATAAACTAAGGAATTATGTGATTGGCTGAGAAATTTGATAAAGGAAAGCTAACCAGGTATATACAGATAGTGGTAGAGCTTCTTGTTTGTGTGTTTGTATATTCTTCATAAATTAAGGCCATGGACACTTGGATAGATACTAGAATTTCAACGTTTTCTTTTTCTTTATCTTAAAGTGTCATATACTTGTCCCCAAGCACCAAAACGAGTCATTTTCTCTCCACCACCTCCCTCCTTCTCCCAACCTCGTTCTCCCTATGTTCATATGTGAGTTTTTCTACCCAAGGTAGAGGAAAGTGGGGATCTTCTTGGAGAAAGGCTCTAAGGTTGAAATTGACTTCATTTTAGGGTGGAAAAAGCTTCCTTCTAGTGATCTTGACCTAAAAGTGTAAGAATTACCTTCTTTTTCCTCCGTCTATTTCTTTTTTTATCTTTCCTCCTAGATTTCTCCAGGTCGTAACCTTTCTGTTCCATGATAGAAATTGCTCTAAAGCTCTAAAACCCTACCTTTCTTACTCCTTATGCTTAGGGTTTGCTCATTTGATGATGAAAGGTGCTAGATGCACGAATTCATAGATTATTCTTGGATTTTTTACCCTCCCTGAACGACATTTCTTCTGTGTGGGGTTTCACCTTCTCATTAGAGGCAAGTTTTATAACTTGCTCCATGTTTATTTCTTACCATAAGTTTTGTAGATCATGTTCTTGCTTGAAAATGATGATCCATGCAATAAAAAGCTATGTTTGACTTGGATTTCGATTTTTATAATGTTCCATGTTATGATTTCAATTCTAGATGAACCTGTTATCATGTGTATGTTATTCCTAAGGTATGATATGGCTTGGATCAGGTTGTTTTGACAACCTATGGTTCTAAGCACCTATCAAACAATGGGCAATTTTAGGGTTTAAAGCTGATTTCTTCTATAAACCATGACCCGATGATGGTACCATTGCAACAACCCTATGGTTTTGTATTCATAACAACTGATGGTAGTGATAAAGGGTTTCAAATGATGGTGAAAACCTATGGTCATACCCTTAGGTCAGGTTTTGGATCAATTAGAAGTTTAATGATCAATCATTAAGTACCCTACTGATGTTATCAATCAATGTCAACATTACCTTAATATTTGATGCGAATTAATGAATATAGTGTTCATATAACAACCTATGGTGATTTCATGATCACTAATGATGGTGGATCAGGTCTATAAAAACTTTTTTGAGCTAAGCATTGTAGTTGTATCATCAATTAAGCCTTATACCAATGGTTTCTTGGGTCACTTGATGCAATGGTCAAACCTATACTGTAATTGATGGTTTTAACATATGAACTTGACCCAAGGGTCAAGATCTAATGTTTATTCCTCCAATAAAGTGTAATGATGGATAATTTAATATGTTGGTACAAATAATGGTATTTAGATGGTTTCCTTTATATGATCAACTTAAGGAGCTTACTTCTTGACAATGGATGGCTTGTTTTAACTGAACAGTCGATTGTGGGTTTTACCCTAATCTCAATGGAACTTTTTGTGTTGTTAATCAAGGGATGTCTAGGGTTAGATGGTGACTCTTTTAGATAACAAACCAAGGACTTCATAGGTGGTTTATCTAAGTTGTTTACTTATGTAAACAACCAATAGTCTTACCTTTTAAACATCTAATGGTTATGGGTGACATTATGGTATAGTGATATGGGTTGAATGATGATGGAACAAATGGAGGGTTATCCTTAATAAGGTAGTATTACCTATTCACTCATATTCATATAAGGGATGATAACCATATTGTATTGATATGTAACCCTAATGAGGTATAGCTTGTTGTACCTAGCTTTCATATAACTAAATGATGGTAATTGGTTATGAATAGTCCTTGAATGACTATTACAATCATGGAGTATTTTGTTACTGTTGTTAAAACCTTAGTATGGTATAACATGATGGTTACACCTTGAATTATGTGTGGTATCATACTTGAGAATGGTATGGAATGTGATGATGACACTTCACATTATGCATCCATGATCCAATGGTGTGCCATGAGCTAGGGTTTGGGAATGAGTGTTGATTAGTAACATTGATATAATTTATCACATTGAACCTAACTCTAATGCAATTAGATAAAGATGAGTATTCATGTTTAACATTCTTATATGATGGAATGATGATGGAATAACCTCCTTAACATGACCATAACCTTAATGTGTTAATTGGTGGTTATCATATCCACATGGTTGATACTTTCTTATGCTGAACATGTGCATTGTGAATATGATGAATGTTAATCATATCCAGATTCCTTGCATGTTGATGCAATAAAGGAATGTTCTTAATGTTAATATAACTCTTCTATGATTGTTTATGAATATCACCTAGCTCATTAATGCAATATTGTGCTGATCTAGTGTATTATATATAAGTGATGTTGCTGAGCCTTGTTATAAGACATGTAAAGATAATGATGATCTTGTAGGGAATAATATGATGGTATTAGTGACCTTTGGGCATGGTTGAGCCCTAAATGAGGTGTAATCCTCTTATGTTGATAAGGGTTGATATCCTTTGATATTGTGAAAAGGATTTTATATCATGTGATAGTATGATGGTCTTAATGACCTTTGGGCATGGTTGAGCCCTAAATGAGGTGTAATCCTCTTATGTTGATAAGGGTTGATACCCTGTGATATTGTGAAAAGGATTTACATCTTGTGATAGTATGATGACTAGTATGGTCTCATGAATGGCAAGTGAATAGTACCATGTGATGATGAGATAAGAAATTATGTTTCACACATTTTATATCTTTTCAAAGTTGTGATATTTATATGCTTGCTAGAAGTGAATTAGGGTTTGTATGTCCACTTGTTTGATGCAGCCTTAATTCACCCAATTGGCATAACTAATCAAGTGCAACTCTAATCATGTAGTGCCATGTTCCGTAGAACCATCTTCAATGTCAGAATTTGTTAGATGGTGAAATGAGTATTCCTAAGGGAAACTCAGAGCGCATACTATTGAGTATGTAGGGGTGGCAAGTTGAGGATATATCCTTGTCATCCACAATGCAGATCTGTGGAGGTTGGCTATGGTCATGCCTCATAAATATGATGTGATTGAGAACGGTTGTGGTCGTGTCTCAGTGATTATAACATGATGTGATTAGAGGACAACTGCGGTTGTACCTCAGTGATTGGGTTTGAATACCTTGGTTTCTAGTGCCGTGACCTATACCAAGGTCAGACTAGTGGTTTTCAGCTTGACTATATGTCATTGTGGTGGCATCTTTGACTGATATGTCACTGCCTTTTTACTCGTACGAACCGAGGGGAAGAGATCTTAGGACACCGACACTCCTAGATCTTGTACGAAACCGAATAGCCCTTCACAGGGGTCAGTTGGACTTTGAATGGTATGATTCAAATTCCACAGGGCATAATAAAAGATTTAATACAACCATATAGAATATCTATTTAGGGTTATACACAACGCTTCATATTGGATCAAAACCCTTGTTGACTTTCTTTTCACTGAGATCATGTATAGTGCAATAAGAGATAATAGATACGCTTATGTTGTAGTTATGATCATGTTGTAAATGTACTTATGTTGTCAAATATACTGACATTAATGGTTAAGATGATGCTGCTAGCTATGTTTAATATGCTAGCCATGTCTTTGTAACTAGAGATGCATATACTGCTGATCAAGCTTATCCAGATTGTTGTGCTTATGTTGTTAGCTCTTTTTATGATGTTAATATGTTCAGCCTATTAGACATTATAATGTTGTTATCTATTCTTATGTGGCTAGACTTATTCATAATGATAGTGATTCTATGTTACTAGAATTTCTCATGATGCTAGATATGCATATGCTAATGAATTGCTTATATTGTCAATAAGATAAAGGATGATAGTTTGGCTAATGATGATAGTTATTTTCTTCTCCTTTATGTATTTTGTTAATCATCAGTGTTGTTGAGCTTATTTGTTATATATGATTAAACTACTTAACTGTTTAGTTACTTAAAAAGGTTGTAATCAATAAATGTTGTTGGAGGTTATATCTCTTACTGGGACATGGGTCTCACCCTTGTGGTTCGCCACATTTTTTTAGGTAATCGAAAGTGACAAAACAAACATGTGACAGTAGAGAGGATCTATAGTAATGAATCTTTGAGAAAAGTGATTAGATATCTAGTGTGTTCTAGAGTCGTCCTTGTACTCTCAGGTCCAGGCAGGAAAAGTTTGTATATGGTGTTTCAAATGAATTGAACTTTTGTTAGCATGTTAATGTTTTTTTTGTGTGGCATATATGAATATTGTTCTCCTATGTATATATGTTGTGGCTAAGGCAATAGAACATTTGTATCCAATTCTTGGCCTAGTATGGATAAAAGAAAGATGTTGTGGTCTTATGAAAATGTTTCTGAGCAGGTGCTGGCATTGAAATCGAATTTAATTTACCAATATTTTTGGGTATGTGATTAATTAGTGATTGATTGTGTTTTATATTTTGAGTAATCTCATTTAGAATAATGGGTTCTCACAAGTTGGTATCAGAGCTTTAGGTTTATTGATTCTACATGGACACTAGGACTTAAGACTAGGATGATGTCTAAGTCAGGAACGTGACACAAAAACATGGTGCATACTGCCTAATCTCAGTACTTGGATGCCCTGGCCAGGTATTCAATTATTGAAGAAAAGGTAAGTATGGAACTCTTGGATTGTTATCTTTCTGATTACTCTGATCAAGTAGTCATTTTGAGACCATCTAAAGAGCATAACGAATAAGAAATCATGGTGTGAATATCTCAATCCTACCTTAAAGAAGATGAGAATTGCATCATTATCTATCAAAACTTGAATGTTTGGTAACTATAAGAGAAATATACAACACCATGAAATCAAAATCTGAATAAATATTAGGAAAAGAGGAGTTCTTGATGATGTGATTCAAGAAGATAGTAAAGTAAAAGATAGATAAGTCTATGCTTATAAAGTGGATAAAGGTATGAAATCCACATAAGATGGAGATAACTCCTATAATAAGTATAAAATGAGAAGATAAATGAGAACTATGATAAAGGAATAAGGTGGAACTTGAGTTAATCTCAGACCAACCTATGTGTGTAATATGATAGTTTGAGTGTAAATTGGTATTTACACAAGATGAGGGGTTATGTTGCAATATATCACACTTTGAATATTCTTCAAGTACTTTAGCATCATAAGAGAGAGAGAGTGATGCTAAGGGGTGGCTTGTGGAAAACCTAAGTTCCAAGATAGAGCTTGTTTGAATAATGTTTGTGCCTTGTGTACCAATTTCGGTGCAATTTGCAATTTACCTAAAATGTAGGGTTGAAATGCAAATTACCACCCCGAGTGTCCCGAGTCTCTCTTAGAATCATTTAGAGGAGAGATAAATAAAGAGGCACAATGTTTGAATCATCTTTTAGTGGTAGTATTCTTGGTGATGAAAAAACCAAGAAGAGTTGTATAATTAAAACCATAATTTGAGTTGTATTGAGTTGTATCGAGTTGTAGAGCTTATGTGAGAGTTCCTATTGGCCAAGGAGCCATAGAGAAGGTCCCATATTTTTTTTTAAACTCTTGGCCTTTTCCATGATGGGTTAAGCACCTCAAGGAGGTGATGGATATTGGTTTGCAACTTTCCTTAGAAAAAGTGTATCGGTTTGTGAATAAAGTGATGTGGAGTTGAAATATCTTGCTCAACAAGATAACTAAGGGCCGAAATCTTATCCCTAGATTATCCTCAAGAGTTTTGCATTTCAAGATAAATATGCATGCATGGACACATGTCAACAATGCATGGACACATGGCACCTAGGAGTGTAAAATGATGACACCTTTTATACACTCTCTTTCATGAGCCTCAATTATATATACCCTTCCTTTCACCTACTAGTGAATCTTTTCAAACCCCATAACTCCATTTATCTTTGATATCATGTAAGGAAGTAAGGAGTAAGGAGGATACTGAGCCATTAATATTAAGGTAAAGCCATGGTCATCTTCAACCTTGGATAAAGCATGAATCTCGGGTTGTGATTCTTCCTTTCTTTTCTTCTTCACCAAGTTCTTAACTATGGTGATTCCTTGCATGTAGAGGAGTTTTGAACAAGTCTTGAATCTGTGATAAGCTCATCTTCTACCTTGGGAGTGTGAGGCTTTGGAGCTTGGATCTTTGAAGTTGTTCTTGAGGTGGGTTATATAACTTGAACCCAATTATGTTATTATTCACCATCAATCTTTCTATACTTGATGATCTAATTTCAATTTCGAGTTTTCTTAAATAGTTGATGAATCTATGAGTTCTAATAGTTGCATATATCTGTTGTACATGAATATAATAGTAAGGAACGAAGTCTAGATCTTGATGATTATGACATCATCATGGAACAAACCGATATTGCGTTGAAGTACCTCTAACCTGATATGGGGATGTGCATATACCTCTAACCCGATATGGTGATGTGCATATACCCCTAACCCGATATGGAGATGTGTATACACCACTAGAATGATATGGTGATGTGAATACACCACTATCATGATATGGTGATGAGTATACACACTTTATGCACGATATGGTGTCAAGTACACAACTCTAACTTGATATGGTGTTGAAACCCAATATGGTGATATGAATCCGGATATACCTTGAAACCCCACACCCCTATTGATTTGTACTCTTGGTTTGGTTGAGAATAATCAGTTGTATAGCCTATCACTTTATGGAATGAGTTTATATCATGATAGTGGTGTATGCACATCACCATATTATTCTAGTGGTGTATACACATCTCCATACCGGGTTAGGGTAGGTTGGTATCATGAAGGTTGTGTTATCTCCATATGGTGAAACGAGTTTAACTTGGACGGCATAGTTTTGAATATGTAGGGGTAATGGACGAACATATCCTTATGTACATATGGGGATTGTTGTGTTATCTCCCCAATGAATGCCAGGGTTACTGTGTGATCGCCTTCATGAAAATGTACCGAGGATTGATGTAATATCTCCTCGAAGAGAGTGCATGCTATGACTGTAGCTTTTTAGCGAAGATGCCACTATACCCCGACAAGCTAGTTGCAGTTTGACATGTGGTCACTTCTAGTGGTCTCATACTAATCGAGACGGGTGAGGTCATGGCAGACCACGCTTCCATTTACCTTGTATGGTGTTGATGCTTTACGTAGCTGTGGTCGGTTGGAGCATGAGCGGTATAACTCATCTCCTCTGGGCATAAGTGTGATTGTGAACATGTAATCAACCGTGTGGTATATTTGCTTAAGAATTAAATATGGAAACATTGGTTGATGCTCCATTAATTTTATACATCTTATATTGGTAGATGTTATACATGTTCTTCACATTCCTTATAAAGCAAATAGATGATCTATATCTTTATCATAGATAGTTGAATTGCTTAGAAAATGCTATTTGTAACATCCCTGAACTGTGTTATGGATTAACCCTAGAAGTTGTGCTTAAGTAAGTTAGTTACAAACTTGTTCTAATCTTTTGAAAAGTAATTAAGACTCTTTGTGAAGTTTTTTTTCAAATGTGAGCTTTATTGCAAACTATTTGTGCATTATATGATAATCTGAGTGAAAAGTGCAATTTACCCAAGATGAGGGGTTACATTACAATAGGTCACATTTTTAATGTACCATAAGTGTTTTAGTATCTTAATAGAGAGAATAATGCTAAGTGGTGGCTTGTGGAAAGCCTAAATTCTATGTTTGAGCTCATTTGAATAATGTTAGTGCCTTGTGCACCAATTTTTGGTATAGATTGTAGTCTACCCAAAATGTAGGGTTAATATGAAAATTTCCACCTCTAGAGTGTCCCTACTCCATCTATGTATCATTTATAGGAGAGATAAAGAAGGATATGCCATGTTTGAACCATCTTTGAGTAATGGTACTCTTAGTGATGAAAATACTAAGAAGGGATTAAAGTTGAAGCCCATACTTGAGTTGTATCCAGTTGTAGTGTAATGACCCTGACCTGGGTTATGAGTTAACCATATTTTTTTGTCTAAGTAAGTTTCTTAGAACTTTAATATAATTCTTTAAGGTGTTTTGTTATCATGTTACACACTTATGTTTCAAGTTTGGTCCTGATTGAATGTTTTTTGAGCAATGCTCTCTTATTTTGGACCAAAATGCAATTTACTCACGATGAGGGGTTATATTGCAATATATCACATTTGGAATGTGTCATAAGTGTTTTAGTATCATAATAGAGAGAATGATGCTAAGTTTTGGCTTGTGGAAAGCCTAAATTTCAAGTTTGAGCTTGTTTGAATAATGCTAGCGCCTTGTTCACCAATTTTGGTACAAATTGTAATTTACCCAAAATGTAGGGTTGATATGAAAATTACCACCTATAGAGTGTCCCTACTCCATATATGTATCATTTATAGGATATATAAATAAGGAGACACCATGGTGAATGATTTTTGGGTGGTAGTATCCTTGCTGATGAAAAGACCAAGAAGGGTTGTGTAATGGAAACCCTAATTTGAGCTCGTATTGAGTGTATCGGGTTGTAGTGTTAAATGGGAGTCCCTATCGGCCAAGTATACAAATAGGAGACCCCCATATTGTTTTTTTTAGCTCTTTTCCTTTGCAAAAACGAGCTAAGCACCTCAATAAAGCAATAGATATCGGCTTGCAACTTTCCTTTGGAAAGGTTGTATTGAATTGTGAATATAATAATAATGTGAGTGGAAGTGGCATGCCTTAGAAGATAACCAAAAGGGTCCGACCCTTATCTCTTGCATAATACTCAAGTTTTTATTTTTCATGACAATATAAATATGGAACACATGCAA
Source organism: Alisma plantago-aquatica (assembly GCA_963693085.1). Taxonomy (NCBI): domain Eukaryota; kingdom Viridiplantae; phylum Streptophyta; class Magnoliopsida; order Alismatales; family Alismataceae; genus Alisma; species Alisma plantago-aquatica. Next base: position 701,723,146 of record OY856412.1, on the reverse strand, counting down.
GTACATGTGTCAATCAATGCATGGCCATGTGGCACCTTGTAGTAGTAAGAAAATGACACCTCTTACACTTTGTCCCATGAACCACAAGGATATATACCCTCCCTTTCACCTACTAGTGAATATTTTCGGGCCCTATCACTCTCTTCCTCTTATATATCATGCATAGTATATCAAGGAGAAAGGGGAGCTCAAGCACCAAGCTTTAGGTGAGGCCATGGTCATCTTCAACATTGGTTCAAGCATGGATCTCGGTTGTAATTCTTTCCTTTCATTTCTTCTTCATTAAGTTCTTAACTATGGTGATTCATTCTATATGGAGGAGTTGTGAACGAGCCTTGGACTTTTATAAGTCATATTCAACCTTAGGAATGTAGATCTTTGGATCTTGGAGATTTGAAATTGTTCCAAAGGCATGTTATATAACTTGAACACAAACTTGTTATCACTCACCATCTTTCTTGTTATATTTGATGATCTACTTCCAATTATGATCTTTTCTTGAATACTTGATATATCTATGAATTCTCATAGTTTCTTAGACTGTTATCCATGTACTATAACAAGTAGAACGAATGTCTAGAGCTTGAACATGATGGTATCATCTTACAAAGTGATATCGGGTTCAAGCACACAAGCAAGCACCTCTAACCAGATATGGTGATGCACATACACCACTAAAATGATATGGATATGAGTTTATACTTCCTTGCATGATATGGTGATGTAGTATACACCTCTTGCACGATATGAGGTCAAGCATATACTGAAATGACCGCCACCAAACTGACAACCAAATTGTTACTAATTCTGCTGAATAATTATAAGCAGTGGATTAACAAAAATCACTAAAAATTAAAACCATTTTACAAAGATATCCATTTCTAGGAAAACTCTTTACGGAAGAACCAAAATATTATATAAATCATTGTTCAAAAAATACATACACTGTACCATCTCTTCTCGAGGATAACATATAACATTTGCTTTGTCAAAACATATACTGAAGCAACATAAAACCTCGAGGCATACTAGCCAAAACCTCAGATTGTTTATAAAACCTTTACATACTGACTCCAAGGATGTGAGAGTAAAGAGATGACATATTGGACTTCAATCTACAAGACACAATAGATAATATACTCAACCTGAGATATTACTATTGTCCCTACTGCTCTTGTTGTACCTTTGCAGTATGGTCTCTACCTCCTTGTCTGCGTCCACCTAAAAAAAATATTGGTGACCAATGGGGTGAGACCCATGTACCAACGAGAGATATAACTCTCTGCCAACAATATTATGATCACAATTAAATAGTATAAAACTAGGCATAGAATTCTTTTACATTAATAAGTAGGATTTAATCATTATTTAAGCAGAGTAGAGCAATATCATTTTCTGAAGCATTGCAGTGATATTATGATAAAATATCAAATCATCTATTCATTTTATATGGAATATGAAGCACATGTATAACATATATCCATTTAAGATGTATAGTAGAAATGTAACATCAACCAATGTTTTCCGTATTCAATCCTTAAGCAAACGCTACACGGCTAATTACATATTTACAATCACACTTATGCCCTGAGGAGATGAGGTATACCGCTCATGCTCCAATCGACCACAGCTACAGAAAGCATCAGTACCATACAAGGTCAATGGAAGATTCGGCTACCATGACCTCTGCCATTTTGATCAGTGTGATACCACTAGCAGGACATCTCATGTCAACTGCAAACTAGCTTACTAGGGTATACTGGTATCTTTGCTATAGAGCTACAACCACATCATGCACTCTATAGGGAGATTTCAATTATCCATCCCCGAAATTCATCATCATCGGGAGATTCATGATACATCCATCTCGACATTTATAATGAAGGATTGAGAGATTTCAGTTATCTCACATCAATCCCTCATTAGGGCATAAGGATATTTGCACCCAATCGCCCCCACATATTAAAAAATATGCCCTCCAGGAGTTCCCGTGGGAAAATTGGTTTCACCATTAAGTCGCTACTGACGTGGATGGATCTATGGTTAGGGTGCCACATGATAAGATTCCACATGATTAATTAAGTACATTACCGTATCTTTTAGCATCAGTCAAGTTTCAAACATGAATTATTATAACAGATGCTACAAAGAAAGGTGTAATACATCTATCAAGTAAATTTCAAATCTTTAGAACACATATAACATTTAGCATCTCAATCCTTTATCTCATTACTGGGGATTTTCATCCCTCAACATTATCATTATCATGATTACTATATCTGGGTATTCAAACCATTAGTTCGTCACTGAACACTGTTACCACTTATCAGGTAACTATTATCTCTAGGTCCCCAGACCAAGGTATACATGATACTTGTTGTACAAGCATCTCACATGGCTCATAAGGCCTATTAAACATCTTGTCACCTCTCACTAGGCAACAAATAACCACATGTCTCACAAGGACCATTAAGTATCTTGTTACCTATCACTAGGCAACAAATATTCACATGACTCACAAGGCCCATTTAAATCTTTATCCTATAAAGCATCATAGCTCATACCTGGCTATGCTCATCATCTCATGATATCTGCATGGTTAGTATTTCATGATAACCTCCATATCAAATACATATCAACACCATGCAAAACAAGGGTAATACCATTATCCCAATATTAGGGTTAGGGTTTCCCTTTCTTATTGATTAAGGTTTCACATACATATCATCACCCTTCATTAGGGTTAGGGTTTTCCATTATTAACCATTTAGGTTTCAAGATCATATTATTAATGATCAAACCCTAATTCATTGCCACACACATCTAGGAACAAACATTGATCTCATAAGTATTCAATCATACTTATATATTCTCATCATTTATTATTAAATGATTATCAACACAAAGTATGAGTTTTTCTCTCATCCTCACTAGGATATTGATTACCTCATACTTTATTAACTTGGCTTAACCCTTTCTCAAGGCATGTTAGCCTACAATTATCAAAGTGCATTAAACTCATTACATATTAATGTAACAATTGACATGACACACTTCATGTGTTACTCATCCAAGTATATTGGATTTGAGGTACATCAAGGTGTATCAACCTTGAGATACTGGATGTGATATTTATCATGCCTTGGTGTATCACATCCATCATCACTTTTAACTTACTTAAGTTCATCTACTATTCTTGTATTAGGGTATTGTCCATCCTAATAATTTATGCACTAACTCATCACATTTATCATGTAGTGTATTGGCCATAAGTCTCATATTTGAATTACCCAACTACCATCAAGTGATATGAACTCATCTCAGGTTAAGGCATTGTTGATATAGGGTTGACCATTATCAACCACTTGAGGTGTTTCACCTATCAAGGTATTATCCATACCATTACTTGGTGTTACACTCATAACTTATAAGAGTGTTTTTCACTCACCTTTACAAGGTGTATTGAGTGGAATCATGTATGTCAATTTGAACACATGTATTGGGTTAGGTGTATAGTGAGCTAGGCATCATCATGTCCCTCATACCCTTACAAATCAAGGTATAAACCTTACCAATCATATGGTGTATCACCTTCACCATACATGGGTGTAACATCCTCACTTCACTTGAAGAAATTGGCCACACCATACTATAATGTATTGGGCATCACATGTTCTAGGTATTAACCACCTTACTACTTTTGTCATCTAGTGTATTGGGTTACCCACCATATCATTTTAGAGATATGTTCTCAACACCATATCATCCAAGAGGTGTATGCTTATTCCAATACCGGTTTATAGGTGTATGTTTGCTACCCATATCACTTTAGAGGTGTATGTGTGCTTACCATATCGGGCAAGAGGTGTTTGTTTGCTTACCATATCGACCTTGAGGTGCATGTGTGCTTACCATATCGACCTTGAGGTGTATGTGTGCTTACCATATCGGGCAAGAGGTGTATGATTACTTACATATCACTTTAGAGGTGTATGTGTCCTTACCATATCACTTTAGAGGTGTATGTGTGCTTCACACCATATCAGGCAAAGAGGTTTGTGTGTGCTTCACACCATATCAGGCAAAGAGGTGTGTGTGTGCTTCACACCATATTGGGAAAAGAGGTGTGTGCTTAGCCCAATATTGTTTTTAGGTGTATGCTTGACCTCATATCGTGCAAGAGGTGTATACTACATCACCATATCATGCAAGAAAGTATAAACTCATATCCATATCATTTTAGTGGAGTAGGTGCATCACCATATTGGGTTAGAGGTGCTTACTTGTGTGCTTGAACCCGATATCACTTTATAAGGTGATACCATCATCTTCAAGCTCTATACCTTCATTATACTTGTTCTAGTATATGGATAATAGGTATAAGAAACTACTAGAACTCATAAGTATATCAAATATTCAAGAAAATTTCAGAATTGAAAGTAGATCATCATGTATAGCAAGAAAGATGGTGAATAATAGCATGTTTGGGTTCAAGTTATATAACCCGCCTCAAGAACAACTTCAAAGCTCAAAGATCTAAATATTCATGTTACTAAGGTTGAAGATGACTTATAAAAATTCCAAGGCTCGTTCACAACTCCTTCATATATAAGGAATCACCATAGTTAAGAACTTGGTGAAGAAGAAAAGAAAGGAAGATCATAACCCTAGATCCATGCTTCAATTCAAGGTTGAAGATGATCATGGCCTTACCTTAGGGTTAAGATTTTATCTCCTTCTTTCTCCTTAACACCATGCATGATATCTCACTACTTATTAATGATATGCTCTCACTTGTGGTTGATATCCCTTTCACTTGTGGCCAATATCACTTGACTTGGCCGATATCAACATGTTATGGCCGATACCACTTGTCATGGCTGATACCCAAGCCCTATTTACATTAACACATCACCTATGCATGATACCAAGGCTCTATGCACGAGATATAAGAGCAAGGAGGTGGTAGGATTCGAAAAATTTCACTAAGTGGTGAAAGGAAGGGTATATATACTTGAGGTTCATGGGAGAGAGTGTAAGAGGTGTCATCACCTTACTACTAGTAGGTGCCACATGGCCATGCATGGATTGACATATGTACTTGCACGCATTCCATATTTATATAGACATTCAAAATAAAAAATTAAGGATAATGCAAGGGATAAGGGTCGACCCCCTTTGGTTATCTTCTAGGACAAACCACTTCCACTCACATTAATATTATATTCACAATTCAATGCAACCTTTCCCAAGGAAAGTTGCAAGCCGATATCTATTTCTTTATTGAGGTGATTATCTCTTTTTTGAAAAGTAAAATATTTAACAACATGATATGGGGGTCTCCTCTTTGGCTTCTTGGCTGATAGGGTCTCCCATTTAACACTACAACCTGGTACACTCAATACAAGCTCAAATTAGGGTTTCCATTCAACCCCTTTCTTGGTCTTTTCATCACCAAGAATACTACCACTCATAAATCATTCAAACATGGTGTCTCATTCATTATATCTCCTATAAATGATACACATAGGAAGTATAAACACTCTAGAGGTGGTAATTTGCATATCAACCCTACATTTTGGGTTAATTACAGTTGGCACCAAAATTGGTGCACAAGATACTAGCATTATTCAAACTTGGCATTTAGGCTTTCCACAAGCCACCAATTAGCATAATTATCTCTCTTGTTATGATAAAACATTTATGCCACATTCAAAATATGACATATTGCAATATAACCCCTTATCTAGGGTATATTGCACTTTGGTCCAAAATAAAGGAACATTGCTCAAACATCATTCAATGAGGACCAAACTTGGAACATAAGTGTGTCACATGATAACAAAACACCTTAGAGGATTATATTAAAGTTACAAGCAACTTACTTTGACAAAACAAATAGGGTTAACTCATAACCCAGGTCAGGGTCATTACAAGTTATAAACCCCTAACAAGGATTTCATCCCCGAAATCCCAAGTAAAGGGAGATAGATGTTATTCATTCATCACATCATCAAGTCTCCACATAACATATTAATGACATGGTGATGCTGTAGAACTTTGACTAGCACAAAGTCCTTCTATTCAGGGTCATCATAGAATCTGTCATACATGACACATATTCAAGTATCCTTTTCATTAATGCTTGTAGAGTCAACTCTGTTTCAGGTAACACTTAGTCAGATAAACATTATACATACCTTATTTTACTTAGGTGTCAAACCTTACTGATTTACCACCTTCTCAACTTACTACTTATGTGATAAGATCCTTGATCTGGTAAGTCTTCCATACTCTTTACTTAGTTTAACATTTCACCTCTAAGGAAATACCAGATTTATGTTCTGTCACCCACTTGGAACTACAAGTCTTATCAAGCATTTTTAATGCCATTCTAATGTATTGACACAACAAAAAACTTTCGTATGACTTGTACCAACTATCTTCCTAGTTGTACATTTTCTTGTCATAAGGAAAGGCCACTTATTAAAGAAGAACTTATCTCAGAGGTATCTCTAGATGTTATGTGTAAGCTGCCTCAACATATCTAGATAGGGATATTATTAGGAATTATTTTTAACTTGATAATATTTTACCAAAATGATTCTACAATTATTCCTTTGATTAGTACATCCTTATTGATGTCATGTTTATGCAAAGCATAAACCCCTAACATATGATGTCCATACTATTTTACGTAACTAGACTAATTTCACAGTTGGACATTCTCGGTAACCAACATTAATTATCTGATTAGGAGTTATGTTTTCACTTTCCCATACCACTTGATACTTCTTAGATACCAGAATTCCTTACCTTGGTATCTGTCACATGTGTAAAAAACACATCACATCCTCATCATTTCCATCTCTATATTGTTATTACCAAAGCCACACATATAAAAGGATCTTTCTTTCATCTTGGGACATTACTTATTACACATATGTTTATATTGGAATCAAAGTCCAAGACAAACTGATACTTTTCTAAGTATCCATCAATTGAACACTTCTAACTCATGCACATCAAGTGTCATAAGACTTACTTGGTTTTCATGTCCCTGAAAGGAAAGAACACAAAGAAACATATTAATCTTATCACCCCATCATCACCCAGGGTTGTTTATCAAAGAGAAGATATTATCATCTCCTCTGATTATTGCATGAACTTTCAACTATTCATGAGTCATTTACTCTTGTTTCATCCTAGGTTCCTTGCCATCAACATAGGAATTATAAGGATGATTACAAATCATAATTCCTTTCTTTGTTATTGTTTAACAGGTTATGAACATTTTGTGATTTTATCACATTTTCCATGTCTACATTATGGAAAAGATCTTTACTATTCACACAAACTTTATCAAATAGGGATCATCTCCCTTGTTCTCTTTCTCTTATCATGAGGATTATATTTTTACTTCTGTATCATCCCTGACCTAGGTTATGGTTTAACTCTAGATGTTTTGATTAATTAATTTACTTACAAACTTGTTTTAATCTTTTTAAAAGTAATTAAGACTCTTGTAGAGTTTAATTTTCAAGTTTGAGCTTATTTGCAAACTATTTGTGCATTATGTGATAGTTCAGGCATAAAGTGCAATTTACTCCAGATGAGGGACTATATTGCAAAATGTCACATGTTAAATGTACCTCATGTGTTTTAGCATCATAATAGAGAGAATTATGTTAAAGTATGTCTTGTGGAAAGCCTAAAGTTCAAGTTGCAACTTGTTTGAATAATGTTAGTGCATTGTGCACCAATTTTGGTACAAATTGTGATTTACCCAAAATGTTGGGTTGATATGCAAATTACCATGTATAGAGTGTCCCTACTCCCTCATAGTATCATCTAGAGGATATATAAATAAGTATACACCATGTTTGAATCAATTATGAGTGATGGTAATCTTGGTGATGAAATGACCAAGAAAGGGGTTGAATGTGAAACCCCAACTTGAATTGTATCAAGTTGAAAAGTATGTGAGTGCCTATCGGCCAAGGAGCCATAGGGGAAGTATTCTATTAGTTTTTGGACTCTTGGAAAATTCCATTAAATTAAAAGAACCTCAAGTAGGTGAAGGGTATCAATTTACAACTTCCTTAGAAAAGTTGTATCGGGCTGTGAATAAAGTGGTGATTTAGTTGATATATCTTATTCAAAGAGATAAGCAATGGACATAATTTCATCTCTATATTATCCTCAAATGTTTTGCATGTCAAGATAAATGTTAATGCATGCATTTACACATGTCGACCATGCATGTACATGTGACACCTAGTAGCTCAAATTGATGACACTTTATTTACACACTTATTCATTAACCCCAAGTATATATACCCCTCTTTTCTACCCTTAGTGAAATTTGTTCAAATACTACTACCTCCTTGCTCTTAGATATCAATCATAGAGCCTTGGTATCATTCATAGGTGATGTGGTATCTTGAATAGGTCTTGGGTATCGGCCATAGCAAGTGGTATCAGCCATAGCATGTTGATATTGTCCATAACATGTTAATATCGGCCAAGTGAAGTGATATTGGCCACAAGTGAAAGGGATATCAGCCACAAGTGAGAGAATATCATGCATAAGTTGTAAGGTATCATGCAAGGTGCTAAGTATCAAGAAGGAGATCAAATACTAACCCTAAGGTAGGGCCATGATCATCTTCAACCATGGATTGAAGCATGGATCTAGGGTTATGATCTTCCTTTCTTTTCTTCTTCACCAAGTTCTTGACTATGGTGATTCATTGTATATGAAGGAGCTTTGAACGAGCCATGGACTTTTTATAATTCATATTAAACTTTAGGAATGTGAATCTTTGGATCTTGGAGCTTTGAAGTTGTTCTTGTTGCGGGTTATATAACTTGATCCCAAACATGTTATTATTCACCATCTTTCTTGCTATACATGATGATCTACTTTCAATTCCGAAATTTTATTGAATACTTGATATATTTATGAGTTCTAGTAGTTTCTTAGACCTGTTATCCTTGTACTAGAACAAGTATAACGAAGGTCTAGAGATTGAATATTATGGTATCACCTTATAAAGTGATATCGGGTTCAAGCACATAAACAAGCACCTCTTTGCCCGATATGGTGTGAAACACGCACAACCCTGTTTGCCCGATATGGTGTGAAGCACACACACACCTCTTTTCCTGATATGGTGTGAAGCAAAGACACAGCTCTTTGCCCGATATGGTGTAAAGCACACACACCTCTTTTCCCGATATGGTGTGAAGCACACACACCCCTCAAAAGTGACATGGAAGCAAGCATAAACCTCAAACCCGATATGGCAAGCATACATACACCTCAAGGGTGATAATCTAAGCACATATACACCTCATACCTGATATGGTAAGCATACATACACCTCAAACCCGAGATGGTAAGCACACATACACCTCTAAAGTGTTATGGAAGCACACATACAACTCTTTGCCCGATATGGTGGAAGCACCTCAAAACCCATATGAAGGAAAGCACCTTAAATGCAATGTACTTGATGGAGTAACAGATAAAGTATCTTATACCAAGTCATACATTAAGAGGTATTGAGTTTAATGAATAATGATTAAGTAGGCCAATGTACCTTGAAGGAAAGGTTGAGACAACTTAATAAAGTATGGAGTAATCAACATCCTAGTAAGGATGAGAGAGAAACTCATACTTTTGTGATAATCATGTAATAGGCATACATTAATACTCCTAATATGTGTAGGGTATGAATTAGGATTTGATCCTTGATAATATGATCTTGAAACCCTAAATGGTTAATAATGGGAAACCCAAACCCTAATGAAGGGTGATGATATGTATGTGAAACCCTAATCGATAAGAAAGGGAAACCTTAACCCTAATGATGGAATAGTGGTATTACCCTTGTATTGCATGGTGTTGATATGGTTGTTATCATGTATACTAACCATGAAGCTATCATGAGATGATGAGCATAGCTAGGTATGAGCTATGATGTTTTATATGATAAATATTTAAATGGGCCTTGTGAGCCATGTGAGATGCTTGTGCAACAAGTATCATGTATACCTTGGTCTGAGGACCTAGAGGAAATAGTTTCCTGATAAGTGGTAACAATGTTCAGTGATGAACTAAGGGTTTGAATATCCAGATCTAGTAATTGAAATGACTGCCATCAAAATGACAAACAAATCGTTACTAAATATGCAGAATAATTATAAGCAACGTATTAACAAAAATCACTAAAAATTAAGACTATTTTGAAAAGAGATCCATTTCTAGGAAAACTCTTTAAGGAAGAACCAAAACATGATATTCATCATTGATCATATTTTACATAAACTGTACCATCTCTTCTCAAGGATAACATATAACAGTTGCTTTCTCAAAACATATACTTAAAGAAACAACAAACCTCGAGGCATACAAGCCCAAATCTTAGATTGTTCATAAAACCAACACATACTAAATCCAAGGACCTGAGAGTACAAAGAGGACACATATGACTTCTATCTACAAGACACGACAGACAATACACTCAACCTGAGCTATCACTGCTGTCCCTGCTGCTGATGTTCTCCTTCTATAGTATAGTCTCCACCCCGCTCGTGCACGTCCAACTAAAAAAATGTGGATCCCACGGGGTGAGACAATTGTCCCTGTGAGAGATATAACTCTCCGCCAATAATGTTATTATCACAGTTAAATAGTATTAAATTGAGAAGAGGATAAACAGTTTAGAATATTCTCATCTTTGAAAGCATTGCAACTATCTGTGAAAGAGCAGTAAATCATCTATTCTCTTTATAAGGAATATGAAGAACATGTATAAGATTTACCCATCATACTATATCAACATCTCAATCTTATCCTGCGATACTCATTATCATGGTATGTCATCCATGAATCATTCTCATTCTATCTGTTGGCCTCAACCAATCTGTTAACCAGATATTGAATTGTACCAATCATGTGACTATACATCATCATATTCTGTTTAGGCATTGGATTATGCCAATCCTATGAGGTTATTCCAGGCATTGGACTATGCCAATCTTGTGCAACTATTCTAGGTATTGGACTATGCCAATCCTGTGCAACTATTCTAGGTATTGGATTATGCCAATCTTATGCAACTATTCTAGGTATTGGACAATGCCGATCATGGGCAACTATTCCAGGTATTGGATTATGCCAATCCTGTGCAATTATTCTAGGTATTGGGTTATGACCAATACTGTGCTATTATTCCATGTATTGGGTTATGACCAATATTGTGCAATTCTTCCAGGTATTGGGTTATTACCAATCCTGTACAGTTATTCTAGGTATTGGGTTATTACCAATCCTGTGTAGTTATTCCAGGTATTGGGTTATTACCAATCATGTGCAGTTATTCCAGGTATTGGATTATTACCAATCCTATGCAGTTATTCCAGGTATTGGGTTATTACCAGTCACGTGCAGTTATTCCAGGTATTGGGTTATTACCAATCCTATGTAGTTATTCCAGGTACTGGATTATTACCAATCCTATGCAGTTATTCCAAGTATTGGGTTATTACCAATCCTATGCACTTATTATAGGTATTGGATTATTACCAATCATGTGCAGTTATTCTAGGTATTGGGTTATTACCAATCCTGTACAGTTATTCCACGTAATGTGTTATTACCAATCATGTGTAGTTATTACAGGTATTGGATTATTACCAATCCTGTGCAATTATTCCAGGCATTCGGTTATTACCAATCCTGTATAGTTATTCCAGGTATTGGGTTATTACCAATCCGATGCAGTTATTCCATGTATTGGATTATTACCAATCCTGTGCAGTTATTCCACGTATAGGATTATTACCAATCCTGTATAGTTATTCCAGGTATTAGATTATTACCAATCCTGTGCAGTTATTCCAGGTATTGGGTTATTACCAATCATGTGCAATTATTCCAGGTATTGGATTATTACCAATCATGTGCAATTATTCCAGGTATTGGATTATGCCAATCATGTTAGTGTTGCATCCAGGCATCGGGTTATCCCAATCCTGTAGTTTTATTCTAGGTATTGGACTATGCCAATCTTGTGATAATATCCAGGTGTTGGGTTATTACCAACCCTATGAAACTATTCCAAGTATTGGACTCTACCAATCCTGTGCATCTATTCTAGGCATTGGAGTATGCCAATCCTGTGCAACTCATCACAGAATATCACATCACCTTTACTAGGCATCATACCTTTGCCAAGCCATCAGACTTATTCACATCCTTTATATAATACAAGTATTCCTCTTATCTCCTTTAAGCATATTCAAAACACTATATCCCTTAATTAGTTATAAGAATAGAGCATGTATGATCAAGATTTCATTATTATTATTGTATCCATTTATTATTATTATTATGTTACTAAGTTTCCATTTCTTAGTTTATTTTAAACATTATCATTTCTTACATGAGACTTTTATAAACATCTTGTTACCTCTCACTAGGCAACAACTATTCTCATGGCTCACAAGACCATCAAACATCTTGTCACCTCTCACTAGGCAACAACTATTCTCATGACTCACAAGGCCCATTAAACATCTTGTCACCTCTCACTAGGCAACAACTAACCACATGGCTCACAAGGCCCATTAAACATCTTGTAACCTCTCACTAGGAAAAAACTAACCACATGGCTCACAAGGCCCATAAAGTTGGTATTATATGAAACATCATAGCTCATACTTAGCTATGCTCATTATCCCATGCTATCAACATTATTTCAATATGATTAGGGATTTCCCTTCATTAACCAATTGTAATTTCAAATCATATCATTACCCTTCATTAGGGTTTCCAGATCACATTATCAAGGATCAAACCCTAATTCATACCCTACACATATTATAAGTACTAATGTATGCCCATTTCATATTTATTACCCAAGTATGAGTTTCTCTCTCATCCTCTCTAGGATGTTGATTACTCCATACTTTATTAAATTGGCTCAAGCTTTCCTTCAAGGTACATTAGCCTACTTAATCATTAATCATTAAAACCCATAGCTCTTAATGTAGAACTTGATATAAAACACTTCATGTGTTACTCCATCAAGTACATTGCATTTAAGGTTCTTTCACCATATCGGGCAAAGAGGTGTGTATGTGTATGCTTGTGCCCGATATCACTTTTGAGGTGTTTTCTTGACCTCATATCGTGTAAGAGGTGTATACTACACCACCATATCATGCAAGAAGGTGTACAATCATATCCATATCGTTTTAGTGAAGTAGGCGCATCATCATATCGGGTTAGAGGTGCTTGCTTGTGTTTTTGCACCCGATATCACTTTTATAAAGTGATACCATCATCTTCAAGCTCTAGACCTTTGTTCTCACTGTTATAGTTCATGGAAACCGGTCTAAGAAACTACTAGAACTCATAATTTCATTAACTATTTTAGGAAATTTCGGAATTAAAAGTAGATCATTAAATATAGCAATTTAGGTGATGAATAATAACATGGTTGAGTTCAAGTTATATAACCCGCCTTAAGAACCACTTCAAAGCTCCAAGATCCAAAGATCCATGTTACTAAGATTGAATATGACTTTATCAAAAGTCCAAGGCTCGTTCACAACTCCTTCATATACAAGGAATCACCATGGATAAGAAATTGGTGAAGAAGAAAAGATTGGAAGATCAAAACCCTAAAATCATGCTTCAATCCAAGGTTGAAGATGATCATGGCCTCACCTTAGGGTTAAATATTGAGATCCTTCTTTCTATAGCACCTTTTCATGATAACGCATAACCCATGCATGATATTCCACCACTTGTGGCCGATATCGTCCTCACTTGGGGCTAAAAACACTTCAATATCACCCTTCTTGGCCGATATCACCCTACTTGGGCGATATGATCTTGCCATGGGTGATACCAAAGGACCCATGCATGATACCATTCCACTCCTACACGATACAAGGAGCCTATGCACGATAACTTAGGGAAGGAGGGTGGTAAGGGTCGAAACATTCCACTAAGGGGTGAAACTAGGGGTATATATACCTGTTGTTCATGAAGGAGTGAAAAAATGAGGTGTCATCAATTTGAGCTAGTAGGCCCCACATGTCTATGCATGGATGACATGTGTCCATGCATGCATAAACATTTATCTTGACATGAAAAAACGTTTATGATAATCTAGGGATACAAATTCATCCATTACATATCCCTTTGAATAAGATGTATCAATTAAATCATCACTTTATTCACAACTCGTCACAACTTTACTAAGGAAGTTGCAACCCGACATAACTCACCTCCTTGAGGTGATTTGCATGACATGGAATTTTTTAAGAATCCAAAAAACGATATGATACTCCTCCTATGGCTCCTTGGCCGACAGGCACTCATACATAAGCTTTTCAACTTGATACAACTCAAGTTAAGCTTTCATATTCAACCCTTTTTCTTGGTCATTTCATCACCAAGATTACCATCATTCATAATTGATTCAAACATGGTGTATATTCCTTTCTCTCTCCTCTGAATTATACTAGGAGGGAGTAGGGACACTCTAGAGGTGGTAATTTGCATATCAACCCCACATTTTGGGTAAATTACAAATTGTACCAAAATTGGTACACAAGGTACCAACATTATTCAAACAAGTTCAAACTTGGAATTTAGGCTTTCCACAAGCCACCATTTAGCATCATTCTCTCTCCTATGATGCTAAAACACATGGGGTACATTCAACATGTGACATTTTGCAATATAACCCCTCAACTTGGGAAAATTGCACTTTGTTCCAAGACAATGGAACATTGCTCAAACATCATTCAATCAGGACCAAACTTGGAACATAAGTGTGTCACATGATAACAAAACACCTTAGAGGATTATATTAAAGTTCTAAGAAACTTTATTAGCCAAAACAAATAGGGTTACCTCATAACCCAGGTCAGGGTCATTACAAGTTATAAACCCCTAACAAGGATTTCGTCCCTGAAATCTCTGGTAACAGGTGACATATATTATTCATTCATCATATCATCAAGTCTCCACATAAAATCTTAATGTCATGGAGAAGCCATAGAACTTTGATCAACACAAAGTTCTTCCACACATGGTTATTATAGAATCGGTCACACAAGACACATACTCCACTGTCCTTTTTATTATTGACTGTAGAGTCAATTCTATGTCAGATAACACTTTCTTTGTCAAAGAAACATTATTCATCCCTTATTTGACTCAGGTGTTAAACCTCACTGATTTGTCACCTTTCACAACTTACATCTTTATGTAATAAATCGTTGAGCTTGGGAGTTTTCTATACCCCTCACTTAGTTTGTCATTTCTCTTTCTAGGAAAGACCAGAGTTATGTTCTGTCACCCACTTGGGACTACAAGTCTCTTCATACATTTGGTGTGCCTTCTAATTTGCTGACACAACACTAAACTTTCTTACTACTTGTACCAACTATCTCATTAGTTGTACATTCTCTTGTCATAAGGGGAGGTTAATTATTAAAGAAGAACTATCTCAGTGGTATCTCTAGATGTTATGTATAAGCTGCCTCAACAAATCTAGATAGGATATTCTAGGAAGTTATCGTTAGCTTGATCAACTTTTCCAAAACAATTCTACAATTGTTCCTTCAACTCATACATCTTTGCTGATGTTATGTTTATGTGAAGCATAAACCCCTAACATATGGTGTCCATACTACAATATGTAACTACACTTGTTTCAAAGTTGGCCCTTCTAGGTAACCGAACATTACTTCTTATCAGAAGTCATGTTCCCATTTTTCTCATATCATTGAAAGTTCTTGGATACTAGGATTCTTTACCTTGGTATCCATTGTATGTGCCAAAAACACATCACATTATCATCATGATTACTAGATATGGGTATTCAAACCCTCAGTCCAGCACTGAACATTATTACTTCTCATCAGGTAGTTATTACCTCTAGATCCTCAGACCAAGGTATACATTATACTAAACATCTTCTTTTGTTTATAAATTGATTTATGATTAACTCAGATTCCTTCATATATCAATTAGGATGTGGTAGAAATATCCATGCCACATCTTGTTCCTTATTAATCTCTTTAGATTGTCTCAAAATGACTACTTTATCAGAGTAATCAGAAAGATAGCAATCTAAGAGTTCCATACTTACCTTGCTTTCAATAGATGAATGCCTGGCCAGGGTATTCAAGGACTGAAATTAGGTAGTATGCATTTATTTTATATTATGTTTCATCACTTTAAGTTTTACTACTTAGTACCCCACATTTTTCTCTGGGTTTTTCTTTTACATCTCTTCCCTTCCTTCATGAAGAGAGAAATTTCAAAACATATAAGAGAATATTGAACTGAATATAAGTTCTCGTCCTTCTTATCTCTTTCTCATGTACTCATAGGACTAATTAAAGGAAGCCCAAAAAAAACTACCTTCTTATGATTATCAGATAAAATCAAGAGAAGACATGTCAGATTGAAAAATCTCTATCTGACTATCACCCTTCACAGTCATCTACCACTTTAGGTTGACTCAATCATAGAGTCTAGCTCTTTCATGTTGTTGCTTTTGCCTTTTTACACTATTGGGCTGTAACTTTCATAAGCCCTACCAAGTCTGCCTCAGTTTTTGGGTCATTTCCTCCCTTCTTTTTGAATAAAAGAGTTTAGTATGCTTAACATGTCCATATCTATAACATGTCTTGTCCTCGCACCATAGTCTTATCAGTCTTATTATCGATGTAGAGACTAAGCCATGGGTTCATACATGTGGAAAGTTAGGATCTTTGCCTTTACTTAGTGGCTACTGCCCTGGTACACTAGGCATTTATTACACTGATGGCACCAAAAACTTTGTGTTTTTAGAACAACTATGCAAATGTCTCTAGGATTTTGGTGACATTTCCTTAATTCTCGGCTTATTGCCCCTTCTTGGGCACTGCCATCATAGATATACTATCTATCTAAACTTATGGAAGAGTTTATTTTCTTGCCATATGTTAATCCTTCCCACATTTTCCACTGTTCCAACATGACTATGTCATTCAGGAACCCTTTCAAAACCCAAAGTTTTTGCATTAAGGACTGGTAACCTAGGTTGAAATGCTAGTATCCGGTCTACTATATGCATTATTGTTGTCCTAACCTACCCAATAAGAGCATAAACAAAGGATTCTCTTTCCTGATCGGGTCATGATGGGAATTCTCAGGCACTCATTCTTCTCTTTCCTGATCCCTTACACTCTCTCCTGGTGGAACAACATTGCTCTCAGCAACGTGTTCCTCATATCCTCCAGTCATTTTTAAACTTCACCCTTTCTTTTGCACAAGAAGAAGTCACTATAGGGTATACTAGAGGACACTAACACAGACTCAACACCTTAGTCCTATCTTTGTAGACTCAGCAAACCTTAAGCTCTGATACTAAAACTTGAAATGATTGTCATCAAACTGACAAAAAAATCATTACTAAATATGCAGAATAATTATAAGCAGTGGATTAACAAAAATCACTAAAAATTAAAACCATTTTGAAATGAGATCCATTTCTAGGAAAACTCTTTAAGGAAGAACCAAAACCTGATATTCATCATTGATCATATTGTACACACACTGTACCATCTCTTCTCGAGGATAACATATAACAGTTACTTTCTCAAAACATATACTTAAAGCAACAACAAACCTCGAGGCATACAAGCCCAAATCTTAGATTGTTCATAAAACCAACACGTACTAAATCCAAGGACCTGAGAGTAGAGAGACGACACATATGACGTCTATCTACAAGACACGATAGATAGTACACTCAACCTGAGATGTCACTGCTGTCCCTGCTACTAATGTTCTCCTTCTGCAGAACAGTCTCCACCCCCCTCCTGCACGTCCACCTAAAAAATGTGGATCCCACTGGGTGAGAAAATTGTCCCAACGAGAGATATAACTCTCCACCAATAATGTTATTATCACAGTTAAATAGTATTAAACTGAGCAGAGGATAAGCAGTTTAGAACATTCTCATCTTTTAAAGCATTGCAACTATCTGTGAAAGAGAAATAAATCATCTATTCTTTTTATAAGGAATATGAAGAACATGTATTACATTTACCCAACATACTATATCAACATCTCAATCTTATCATGTAATACTCATTATCATGGTATGTCATCCATGAATCATTCTCATTTCTATCTATTGGACTCAGCCAATCTGTTAACCAGATATTGAATTGTACCAATCATGCGAGTATACATGATCATATTCTGTCCAGGCATTGGATTATGCCAATCCTATGAGGTTATTCCAGGCATTGGACTATGCCAATCCTGTGCAACTATTCTAGGTATTGGACTATGCCAATCATGTGCAACTATTCCAAGTATAGATTATGCCAATCCAATGCAACTATTATAGGTATTGGACTATGCCAATCCTGTGCAACTATTCCAGGTTTTGGATTATGCCAATCCTGTGCAATTATTCCAGGTATTGGGTTATGACCAATCATGTGCAATTATTCCAGTTATTGGGTTATTACCAATCATGTGCAGTTATTCTAGGTATTGTGTTATTACCAATCATGTGCAGTTATTCCAGGTATTGGATTATTACCAATCATGTGTAGTTATTCCAGGTATTGGGTTATTACCAATCCTATGTTGTTATTCTAGGTATTGGGTTATTACCAATCTTGTGCAGTTATTCCAGGTATTGGATTATTACCAATCCTGTGTAGTTATTCCAGGTATTGGGTTATTACCAATCATATGCAGTTATTCCAGGTATTGGATCAATACCAATCCTGTGCAGTTATTCCAGGTATTGGGTTATTACCAATCCTGTGCAGTTATTGTAGGTATTGGGTTATTACCAATCCTGTGTAGTTATTCCAGGTATTGGATTATTACCAATCATGTGTAGTTATATCAGGTATTGGGTTATTACCAATCCTGTGTATTTATTCCAGGTATTGGGGTATTACCAATCTTGTGTAGTTATTACGGGTATTGGATTATTACCAATCCTATGCAATTATTCTAGGTATTGGATTATTACCAATCCTGTGCAGTTATTCTAGGTATTAGATTATTACCAATCATGTGCAGTTATTCTAGGTATTGGGTTATTACCAATCATGTGTAGTTATTCCAGGTATTGGATTATTACCAATCATATACAGTTATTCCAGGTATTGAATTATGCCAAACCTGTGAGTGTTGTATCCAGGCATCGAGTTATCCCAATCCTATAGTTTTATTCCAGGAATTGTACTATGTCAATCCTGTGATAACAACCAGATGTTGGGTTATTACCAACCCTATGAAACTATTCCAGGTATTGGACTATGCCAATCCTATGCCTCTATTCCAGGCATTGGACTATGCCAATCCTGTGCAACTCATCACAGAATACCACATCACATTTACTAGGCATTATACCTTAGCCAAGCTATCATACTTATTCACATCCTTTATATAATACTAGTATTCGTCTTATCTCCTTTAAGCATATTCAAAACACTATAGCCCTTATTTAGCTATAAGCATAGAGCATGTATGATCAAGATTTCATTATTATTATTGTATCCATTTATTATTATTATTATGTTACTAAGATTCCATTTTCTACTTTATTTTAAACATTATCATTTCTTACATGAGACTTTTATAAACATCTTGTTACCTATCACTAGGCAACAACTATTCTCATGGCTCACAAGACCATCAAACATATTGTCACCTCTCACTAGGCAACAACTATTCTCATGCCTCACAAGGCCCATTAAACATCTTGTCACCTCTCACTAGGCAACAACTAACCACATGGCTCACAAGGCCCATTAAACATCTTGTCACCTATCACTAGGAAACAACTAACCACATGGATCACAAGGCCCATAAAATTGGTATTATATGAAACATCATAGCTCATACTTAGCTATGCTCATTATCCCATGCTATCAACATGGTTTCAATATGGTTAAGGATTTCCCTTCATTAACCAATTGTAATTTCAAATCATATCATTACCCTTCATTAGGGTTAGGGTTTTCCTTTCTTATCGATTAGGGTTTTGAGATCACATTATCAAGGATGAAACCCTAATTCATACCCTACACATATTAGAAGTACTAATGTATGCCCATTTCATGTTGATTACCCAAGTATGAGTTTCTCTCTCATCCTCTCTAGGATGTTGATTAATCCATACTTTATTAAGTTGGCTCAACCTTTCCTTCAAGGTACATTTTACTACTTAATCATTAATCATTAAACCCCATAGCTCTTAATGTAGAACTTGATATAAAACACTTCATGTGTTACTCCATCAAGTACATTGCATTTAAGGTTCTTTCACCATATCGAGCAAAGAGGTGTGTATGTGTATGCTTGTGCCCGATATCACTTTTGAGGTGTTTTCTTGACCTCATATCATGCAAGAGTGTATACTACACCACCATATCGTCCAAGAAGGTGTACAATCATATCCATATTGTTTTAGTGAAGTAGGTGCATCATCATATTGGGTTAGAGGTGCTTGCTTGTGTTCTTACACCCGATATCACTTTTATAAAGTGATACCATCATCTTCAAGCTCTAGACCTTTGTTCTAACTGTTATAGTTCATGGAAATAGGTCTCAAAAACTACTAGAACTCATAATTTCATTAACTATTTCAGGAAATTTCGGAATTAAAAGTAGATCATTAAATATAGCAATGTAGGTGATGAATAATAACATGGTTGAGTTCAAGTTATATAACCCACCTTAAGAACCACCTCAAAGCTCCAAGCTCCAAAGATCCATTTTCCTAAGGTTGAATATGACTTTATCAAAAGTCCAAGGCTCATTCACAACTCCTTCATATACAAGGAATCACCTTGAATAAGCAATTGGTGAAGAAGAAAAGAAAGGAAGATCAAAACCCTAAAATCATGCTTCAATCCAAGGTTGAAGATGATCATGGCCATACCTTAGGGTTAAGTATTGATATTCGTCTTTCTCTAGCACCTTTTCACAATACCTCATAACCCTTGTACGATATTCGACCACTTGTGGTCGATATCTCCCTCACTTGGGGACAAAAACACTTCACTATGGCCGATATCACCCTACTTGGGCGATATGATCTTGCCATGGGCGATACCCAAAGACCCATGCACGATACCATTCCACTCCTACACTATAAAAGGATCATATGCATGATACCTTAGGGAAGGAGGGTGGTAAGGGTCAAAAAATTCCACTAAGGGGTGAAACTAGGGGTATATATACTTGTTGTTCATGAAGGAGTGAAAAAATTAGGTGTCATCAATTTGAGCTAGTAGGTGCCACATGTCCATGCATGGATGACATGTGTCCATTCATGCATCAAAGTTTATCTTGACATGCAAAACAATTTAGGATAATCTAGGGATGCTAATTCGTCCATTACATATCCCTTTGAATAAGATATATCAATTAATTATCACTTTATTCACAACTCGTCACAACTTTACTAAGGAAGTTGCAACCCGACACAACTCACCTCCTTCAGGTGATTTGCATGACATGGACTTTTTAAGAGTCCAAAAAACAATATCATACTCCTCCTATGGCTTCTTGTCTGATAGGCACTTATATATAAGCTTTTAAACTTGGTACAACTCAAGTTAAGCTTTCATATTCAACCCTTTTTCTTGGTCATTTCATCACCAAGATTACCATCATTCATAACTGATTCAAACATGGTGTCTGTAACATACTGAATTCTGGTCATTTTGCCTTTTTGGTCCTCTTTTCCATCTTTTCCTTTCATTTCTATCCTCTTTGGCCTTTCTATTTAATTTGTGGACAATATGATGGCCTGATGAACATTTGTTCACCTTTTCTCTCAATATTTGGGTTTATGCACAAATACCTCAGTGAAAGATTAGAAATTGGTTTAATACATAAAATATCCACTTAAGTGATAACAAAAATAAATAAATTCATCCTAGAACTTTCTAGTGCTTTTTAGAATATGAAAAAGAAAGGAAATCCCGAAATATACATAAAGGAGATGATAAATGCAATAATTGGGGATAATATGGAATATTTTGGATAAAAGAAGATAATGAGGAATATATTGTTCCAAAAATCCTAAATAGAAACCCAAGAAGATATTTTGGATAATAAATATATCAATTTCGTTTTCTTGACTTAAAAGTTGCTTAATGGCCGAGTAACATCTAATTTGGATAATAAATAAATACATAATGCCTTTAATACAAGATAATGGGAAATAAGCCAAGAAAGAGAGATAAAATACTTAATGATCTCAAATAAGAAAAATAACTCCAAATTCGCATTATAAACATAAAAATAAGCCTCTGGGCAAATTTGTAACTAATTTGGATAATGTGTGAATAATGAGTAAAATAGGAGAGAGAAAGTGTGTAGAATCTTCTATTTATTTAATAAATAAATAAATAATCTCAACTTGTAAAGATAATTGCAAAATTGTGTTCCAATCCCTTAGGGAGACTTATGGGTGAAGTTACACAAAATTTAGATAATGTTATCACCTCTTTTGAAGGAGGAAAGAGAAAATGACATTTTAATTATTTTACATAACAAACTTTCTCCAAAGGAAAAATTAACTCCATATTTGGATTCTATGCATCAAAATAAGTCAGAATATAAAATTTGGTAATTTTTGGACAACGTTTGAGCCTCCAAATGAAGAGAGAGAACAACATTTGGGAATTAATTGAATTTTGGTCGAATTTTATTAGGAATCAACTCCTTGTCTCATCCGCGAGATCAGACGACCCAGGGTTCTTTGTGGACCCTGGTCCACTGATCCGATGACTCACAATCGTCTTCTACCTCTAGTCGTAAAAGGCAACATGCCTTGTTTCTCTGATTTTTCAAATCAAATTATCTAGAGTTTTACTCGACGGTTTTTGCTAAAACTTGCTTCGTTGGATTCCTTGTGCGTTTCCACACAGGTTTATCTCAAAAACTTTGGGATTTGACAAGTATTGGAGAAATTCTCAACTGGGGCGCCGACCCTCTCTACCTTCCCCTACCTAAACCCTAGTCTAGGGTACCTTGCCTATAAATATAACAACCCCAATGACCGCCATCGCCTTAGCAACTCGCTCGTGCTCTCAATTTGGTGTTTTGTGGATGTTTTGACCCTCAACTGGCCGCCGAGGACTACCTGGCTTGCGGCGCTCATCCTTCTCTCGTTGCTTCATCTCTGTTCAGTCAAGAGGTACCATCATCTTCGGCTCTCCTCCCTCTTTCTTTCGAGTACCTAAGCATAGAATTTGGTCAAGTAACGAGTTTTATCCCAATTGAGCTGAGCAAGCTGCTCGCTGCTCATGGTGCTCGGGCGAGGGGAGGAAGACGACTCCCCGTCGTTTTACCAAAGCACCCCTGGTCGTTTGATTCGTTTGTTTTTCGCGCGAGGGGCGTTCTCGGCCTTTTGCTTTTTGTTTGCTTTGACCGCGCTGACCCCAGCCCGCTCGCCTACTGCGAGCACTTCTGAAACGCGGGCCACCGCTCTCTCTCGCTCCCGATCGCTCTGCTCTATGTGCGGTTGTCACGTGGAAAGTCGTGGTTGGATGATACAAAATAAATCGTAGAAAATTATTCCATTGGTCAAAAATAGAAAATAAATAGTGTTTTGATATCAGGAAGATGAGATCTATCAATTAAAAATAATTTTGAGTTTTGATTTTGATGTTTGCGAAAACGTATTTTTAGAGTCGATTTAATTAACTAAAAATCACTAAAATTAACCCTAACACTCCATATCTTTAAAATATGCAATATTATATGTTATTTTGATTAGAAAACCCTAAATAAGATGATGGTGATGTTTTCGGAGTCTAATTCGATGGTTTGCATAAAAAGTTAGTATTATTATGGTTTTCAACCTTTAATGAGCGTACTTAATTCTGATTCATAGATCTAATGATGATATTAGGGAAAGTGGGTTCTGATTTCATGTGAAGGGTTGGAAAGTGGTTTTATGGCTCTAATGATAAGGTATGTGCATCTACCCTCTTCAGTTGGGAAAAGTTTATACCAATACCTATATTTCCTAATGAGGCTTAATCTGGCCTAATTCTTGATTCTTGAAACCTAAATTGTTTATGTTTCAAAATTTAGTTGTAATATTACCTTGATTGGGTTTTCATACCCCACTTCCATGTTATTTAAATCTTTTGATTAATATTGCCATAACTATTTTTCTAGCATGTTGATTTTATTAGACTAAATAACTAGTGTAGTGGTACTTGTATGTACAACCACCCATAGTTGGGGAATGTGTTATTTCTCCCCTGGGGAATGTGATACTCTCCCCCGCACACAAAATGTGTGTAGGTGACTGGGAATGTGATACTCTCCCCTCACCCTTTTGGTTGAAGGTCCGGTAGGTGCCTCAACCCTACATAGTTAAGATAGTCAATATTAATCATACATGCAAATCATCAGTTATATATTGTTTATGGCAAGCATCTATTGAAATATTCTTTTATATATATGGCCTCATTCTCTTGATTGTATCATCATCTTATGATGACCCCTATCCTACTTTTACATGCTTTTCTTATCTTGCCATCTTAGAATAGTTTTTGTAACACATAATTTTATTTTCTTTCCCTTTTTGCTAGGTGCCTTCCCAACCACCCAGATGCAAAGCAAGGTGTTGGATATGGAATGTAGATCATAGCTTGGCTTGGACTTAGTTGATGGATATGTTGCTAGGAGACAAAATTGGAGTAGTTTAGAGTTCCCTCTACTTAGATCCTCGTTTTGTATAAAGCATGTACACCCACTTTGGGGAAATTTTTATGTACACTTTATGTGAAATTGAATATAGTCAAAATTTTATCTTCCGCTGCTATCTAAATTGAGTTTTGTTTACCATTGTTATTAGTAGAGAGGTGGATTGATTTCACCTCTTTACAACATGGTATCAGAGCCAATGGTAGTCAGATCTTTGACTATTTCAGTTTGTCTCCCTAATTACAACCCTAGACTTGCATAGTTTCCTTTAAGTGAGATGTTTTCCTAGATTTGATCTACCTTGATGATAGGTTGACTTAGGAACCAATAGTTCCACATTAGAACCATGACGAATAAAATCCTAAAATACTTATAATTAAAATATGCATAACTTGATGTTGTTTAGGTTTGCCTTTAGGCAACTATTAGGGCATGCAGTTGAAGCAAGGGTGTCTAGAAAGGATCATGGTTTCGGGGGCTGGAAAATTTTTCCTCTGCACCACTAGCTTGGTATACGAGGACTCCCGTGCCCATATGATACCGGAATGGCCTGCACTAATACGAATTGCCCAAAATAGTTTGCTTTTAGGCAATAGTAACTATAGACATATATGTTGGATATCTTTGAGAACCCTAAGTTTCATATGTATTATGATTTGTTTGAGGATGGATACCTAGATAGTTTCCTTTTGTTCTAGATCCTAGACCTTAGAGTTTGGGTGTTTGGAAAGATATCTGAATGCACAATGGAAGTGTGATGGATCTTGATAATGGTTTAGTTAGACTTATCCTTTAACCCTAGTGTAGTAGGGGTGGAGTATGGTTAGTTGATTATGTTTGAGTGGTTAGATTTTGAGGACGAAATCCTCTTTGGGGGGGGGGTGGAGCCCTATAACATCTTGAGGTATATCTAATCTATCTTTAGAAACCCTAACTCCATAGATATGAGGTTAGTATGCTCAGATCCTTAGTTTTGACCAAACAGGTTAATAGTTGTAACCCTAACGTGCTTGTTTATATATTAATGAACACATAATTATCATCTAAGGAATAAATCATATGCTTGAACCCTAATGAATATTCAATGCACATAATATGAATATCAATGCTAATTGTCAATAAGTAAGATGTTAATAATGTCATAAACCTGTAAACCCTAATGATATGATGAGAATGATAATTGTAACTTAATGCATGCTAAGGACGAATAAGTGAAATAAAATGGTCATGTTGACCTAAACCCTAAGTTGTAATATCTAACCCTAATCTATACATCTTTAATTCCTTTCATGATATATGTATGATGTTAAGTGCCATAATCAGTTAACATACTTTGATACACATAAATGATATATATGATCATCTAATCACATATTAATTAAATCATTAATATGAATGCATGTTACCTTTTTAACTAATATACATGTTATTAGTCACTTAATGTGAATCAAATTATTAATATGACATATGTTCCACCTTGATCATTAAAATACATATAATGGATTCAATATGAATATGAGATGATTGGAATTCACATAAATGTGCAAAATCAATGATATAAATGAATAAATATGAATAATGATTAATGATGACATTAATGTGAGCAATAAAGATAATGTGACCTTGTGACAACGTTAATATGAATATAAGTAACTAATGTGACATTAATTGAAATAATTATATGCTTAACCACGAATTGGATAGAATGTCTTATATTCATGTAAAATAATTTGTTATAATTAATAAAGTGATAATATGAGGATAAGGAAGTATAAATCCAAATTATTAAGGACAATAATGAATGTTGAGATAATTGAGTAACCTCTAATTGTGCATAATAATGAAATATAATTCTTTTTGAAAACTAAGTGAATGTGACATGGCATAATTAATATAATGATGACAATGTGATACCATAATGAATATAATGTTAATAAGTCAAAAATGTAAATAAAGTTAAATCTCTTAAAAAGAATATCTTAATAATGGACCCTAGGTGATCCTTGAGAACCCAACCTATGAGGAGTTGTATGTGAAGTTTCTGAACCCTTAGGTGTAGTTGAAGTATGAGTTGTTTGGTGGAAGCTTTATGGTTGGAGGAACAACCTAAAGTTTTGTGATGTGAGGTTGCACACTCACCCTTCCCTAATTGCTAGTGATTTCGGGGATAAAATCCTCTTTAAGGGGTGGAGTGCTGTAACATACTGAATTCTGGTCATTTTGCCTTTTTGGTCCTCTTTTCCATCTTTTACTTTCATTTCTATCCTCTTTGGCCTTTCTATTTAATTTGTGGACAATATGATGGCCTAATGAACATATGTTCACCTTTTCTCTCAATATTTGGGTTTATGCACAAATACCTCAGTGAAAGATTAGAAATGGGTTTAATATATAAAATATCCACTTAAGTGATAAAAAGAATAAATAAATTCATCCTAGAACTTTCTAGTGCTTTTTAGAATATGAAAAAGAAAGGAAATCCCAAAATATACATAAAGAAGATGATAAATGCAATAATTGGGGATAATATGGAATATTTTGGATAAAAGAAGATAATGAGGAATATATTGTTCCAAAAATCCTAAATAGAAACCCAAGAAGATATTTTGGATAATAAATATATCAATTTCGTTTTCTTGACTTAAATTTTTCTTAATGGCCAAGTATCATCTAATTTGGATAATAAATAAATACATAATGCCTTTAATACAAGATAATGGGAAATAAGCCAAGAAAGAGAGATAAAATACTTAATGTTCTCAAATTAGAAAAATAACTCCAAATTCGTATTCTAAACATAAAAATAAGCCTCTGGGAAAATTTGCAACTAATTTGGATAATGTGTGAAGTAAAATAGGAGAGAGAAAGTGTGTAGAATCTTCTATTTATTTAATAAATAAATATATAATCTCTAATTGTAAAGATAATTGCAAAACCGTGTTCCAATCCCTTAGGGAGACTTATGGGTGAAGTTACACAAAATTTAGATAATGTTATCACCTCTTTTGAAGGAGGAAAGAGAAAATGACATTTTAATTATTTTACATATCAAACTTTCTCAAAAGGCAAAATTAACTCCATATTTGGATTCAACGTGTCAAAATAAGTCAGAATATAAAATTTGGTAATTTTTAGACAACGTTTGAGCCTCCAAATGAAGAGAGAGAAAAACATTTGGGAATTAATTGCATTTTGGTCGAATTTTATTAGGAATCAACTCCTTGTCTCATCCGTGAGATCGGATGGCCCAGGGTTCTTCGTGGACCCTGGTCCACTGATCTGATGACTCACAATCATCTTCTACCTCTAGTTGTAAAAGGCAAAATGCCTTGTTTCTCTAATTTTTCAAATCGAATTATCCAGAGTTTTACTCGACGGTTTTTGCTAAAACTTGCTTCGTTGGATTCCTTGTGCGTTTCTACACAGGTTTATCCCAAAAACTTTGGGATTTGACGAGTATTGGTTAAACGCCCAACTGGGGCGCCGACCCTCTCTACCTTCCCCTACCTAAACCCTAATCTAGGGTACCTTGCCTATAAATATACCAACTCCAATGACCTCCATCGCCTTAGCAACTCGCTCATGCTCTCAATTTGGTGTTTCGTGGACGTTTTGACCCTCAACTGGCCATCGAGGACTACCTGGCTTGCGGCGCTCCTTCTTCTCTCGTTGCTTCATCTCCGTTCAATCGAGAGGTACCATCATCTTCGACTCTCCTCCCTCTTTCTTTCGAGTACCTAAGCATAGAATTTGGTCAAG
Source organism: Alisma plantago-aquatica (assembly GCA_963693085.1). Lineage (NCBI taxonomy): Eukaryota > Viridiplantae > Streptophyta > Magnoliopsida > Alismatales > Alismataceae > Alisma > Alisma plantago-aquatica. The sequence goes on along the minus strand of OY856412.1, from coordinate 701,694,600 downwards.
TAACGATTTTTTGCTCAATTGAGCCGAGCAAGCTGCTCGCTGCTCATGGTGCTCGGGCGAGGGGAGGAAGACGACTCCCCGTCGTTTTACCAAAGCACCCCTGGTCGTTTGATTCATTTGTTTTTCGCGTGAGGGGCATTCTAGTCCTTTTGCTTTTTGTTTTCTTTGACCGCGCTGACCCCGACCCACTCACCTACTGTGAGCACTTCTGAAACGTGGGCCATCACTCTCTCTCACTCCCGATCGCTCTGCTCTGTGTGCGGTTGCCATGTGGCAAGTCGTGGTTGGATGATATAAAATAAATCATAGAAAATTATTCAATTGGTCAAAAATAGAAAATAAATAGTGTTTTGAAATCAGGACGACGAGATCTCTCCATTAAAAATAATTTTGAGTTTTGATTTTGATGTTTGTGAAAACGTATTTTAGAGTTGATTTAATTAACTAAAAATCACTAAAATTAACCCTAAAAGTCCATATCTTTAAAATATACAATAGTATATGTTATTTTGATCAGAAAACCCTAACTAAAACGATGGTGATGTTTTTGGAGTCTAATTCGATGGTTTGCATAAAAAGTTAGTATTATTATGGTTTTCAACCTTTAATGAGCGTACTTAATTCTAATTCATAGATCTAATGATGATATTAGGGAAAGTGGGTTCTGATTTTGTGTGAAGGGTTGGAAAGTGGTTTTATGGCTCTAATGATAAGGTATGTGCATCTACCCTCTTCAGTTGGGAAAACTTTATACCAATACCTATATTCCTAATGAGGCTTAATCTGGCCTAATTCTTGATTCTTGAAACCTAAATTGTTTATGCCTCAAAATTTTGTTGTAATATTACCTTGATTGGGTTTTCATACCCCACTGCCATGTTATTTAAATATTTTGATTAATCTTGCCATAATTCTTTTTCTAGCATGTTGATTTTATTAGACTAAATAACTAGTGTAGTGGTACTTGTATGTACAACCACCCATAGTTGGGGAATGTGTTATTTCTCCCCTGGGGAATGTGATACTCTCCCCCGCACACAAAATTTGTGTAGGTGACTGGGAATGTGATACTCTCCCCTCACCCTTTTGGTTGAAGGTCTGGTAGGTGCCTCAACCCTACATAGTTAAGATAGTCAATATTAATCATACATGCAAATCATTGGTTATATATTGTTTATGGCAAGCATCTATTGAAATATTCTTTTATATATATGGCCTCATTCTCTTGATTGTATCATCATCTTATGATGACCCCTAGCCTACTTTTACATGCTTTTCTTATCTTGCCATCTTAGAACATTTTTTGTAACACATACTTTTATTTTCTTTCCCTTTTTGCTGGGTGCCTTCCCAACCACCCAGATGCGGAGCAAGGTGTTGGATATGGAATGAAGATCATAGCTTGGCTTGGACTTAGTTGATGGATATGTTTCTTGGAGACAAAAGTGGAGTAGTTTAGAGTTCCCTCTACTTAGATCCTCATTTTGTATAAAGCATGTACACCCACTTTGGGGAAATTTTTATGTACACTTTATGTGAAATTGAATATAGTCAAAATTTTATCTTCCGCTGCTATCCAAATTGAGTTTTGTTTACCATTGTTATTAGTAGAGAGATGGATTGATTTCACCTCTTTACCATTGTTATATAAGACTGACCAGAATTTAGTATGTTACAGTGTCTCCTACTTTCTCTCTCCTCTACATGATACTAGGAGGGCGTAGGGACACTCTAGAGGTGGTAATTTGCATATCAACCCACTACAAAAAATTTGGCCTTTATTGAAAAACATTTGTGAGGAACCGAAAATTGTGAATAATGATGTCTATTTGTGAGGGATCATCCTTCAAACATGGGACCAAATCCCTCAACCGTGTTTTTTACATCCTTAGACCTTTTATGTGAACACTAATCTCTCACAAATACATTACTCACTAATCACCCCGTGAAAAATGCCATGCCAAATATTTACCTCCATCTCATAACCCTTCCCTCCATTCTAAAACACAACATTTGCAAATAAAAAATAAATAAAAAAGATAAACCCTCCCCTCTCACGCCATGCTCCCTCCCGTGCCGTGCTCCCTCCCCTCTCACGTCATGCTCCCTCCCGCGCCGTTCCTCTGCCTAGCCGATCGCAGGGTGCTTCTGTTCCTTCCTCGCCCTAGCTGCCGACGCCCCCAACCAAACCTTTAGTGGCGTCGTCCTTCCCTACACGACGAGTATGGGCTCACCCGCGTCGCCGCTGCTGCCGTGTTGGGGCGAGAGGGTGTCCGACGCCGTAATTTCTCTCTACCACTCTCTCCGGAAGAAAGGGAATCTGTAAGGCCGGGAAACTACTGTCCTGGCGGTGTTTCTATTGTACTCCTCTGCTGACGATGGTAACCACTACCTCTCCCTCGCTAATTGCAATGCTTAGCATAACCTTCTCCTCCTCACCTGTATATCTCGCAGTTGCCATGTGACTAAGCAGCGCCCTCTTGTGTTTGCTTTCCTTTTGCAGTATTGGCATGCAAAACACCGGCTTATTCTTCCTGCTCTTTTTGCTTTCTATTTCTATAGGTGGGGCTGCTTCGTCTACATTAGTTCCCAGTTCAGGAAGGACATCTTGCCTCAGCTGTAATAACTCACTTTCTGTAGAAGAAACAAAGGAGAGAGCAGGTTTGTTAAATTTTTATGTTTCTTCGGGGCTTACATTTAGGCTATACTTGTTTGAAAATATCATGACTTCTGATTTGTGGCAAGCATAGATCATTCCCTACTCCTGCAATTCTCTTACTAAAAACTAGAAATAGAAGATGGTTCTACCTTAAAAGTCTTAGAATACTCAAATTTTCAATTTAACAATTGACACCTAAATGTTTTTTTTCTTCATTGATTATCCCTGATTCTCATCGTTATCCCAATTCTTGGTCAATTTACTTTCCCCTCCCAGATGACAGACATATTCATCTAGGTCACTCTTGATCAGAATCCTATTTTCATTAAGTATTAGTTTTACGTCTTCATGAGGACTCAACTAGAGTCCATGCTCAATATCCATTTTTCTTATATTGGGAAATAGTTTTTTACTTACATGGATTCTTAAGGACGAATATCATGGTTCCTAATTTAGAAGTCATTTGTACAAGAATTATAGTCACCCTATCATGGCGGGTATCATGGATATGCTTGTCAAGCTTTCACAACTCAGTTCTCACTTCATATAATCATTGTGTGTGGCATAACTGAAGAGCATTGATTTTGATATCTGGTTTTGCTGGTTTCTTTTACTGATAGTTCTGAAACCTATCTTTTTATTGGTTAAAATTATGACTCAACTTCTAGTAGTTGACTTGTAACAACATGGTTTTGCAATATATATGCATGCAACAATCTATGCTCAAGGAGGATCCACTCTAACTTATATATCGTCTCATATCAATTTAATGTATTGAAGCTAACATGGTTAGCAATATTTGTTATTTAATCAGGAATAATCAAGATGATGAAGAGCACGTAACTTTACTTAAATTGAATATTCTTTGTATTCTTATTTTTTGAGGAGTACTTGTATCCATGAATAGCCTATATGGCTAAATAAAAGCCCTATGATTTTTTAATATCAATTTATAGGTTCATGTGTGTTTCTTTTCTAATTATTGTAAGATATGATGGAACCTCATATGTCACAACTTTGCAGGTCTACATTCAATTCAGATATAGGTTTTTCTTTTTTAGAAAATAATGATTTGAGACATGTTAATTGCATCTATGATTCTTAGGCCAAATAAGTAATGGTACTACATTAATGACAATTCAGCCTTAATATATGTATGATTATTGTGAAGTTAATATTTAATTTAGGATCCTACAGAAGTTGAATAGTAGGATGTAGCTAAGAGAACAACTACAATGCAGACTCTGGTGATTGGTTTTCCTTATCAGTCTCTGTCTGTAGGGTGACTCTAATCACAGAAGCAATAAGCCTTGTTTCCTTTGTAATTATCATATTTTTGAGATCTCTAACAAAAAATGCTTTGTTGTTTAGGTGGTTTTGAATTTTGAATCTATCAGTCAATGCTCTTGCCCATATAAATCCATAAATGAGCTTGTTGATCATTTTTTCCCCAACCATCAACATCACTATCTTACTCATTAGCTAGATCCTATTATTTTGTCATGTAGAATATAGTATTTCCTGAGTTTCTCTAGGAATTCCTTAGCATTTATCTTTGAAAGAAAATCCTCTTGACCTATTTAAGGATATTATATGCTTGTAACTACATCACATATTACTTTCTCTACAGAATACACTTTGGACATCACATTTTTACCATTGTATCCTCATTGTTATTTTTATGCATGTGATGTTTACCATTGTATCCTCATTGTTATTTTTATGCATGTGATGCTTATTACTCTACTTTTTGCAAATAACTCTGGGCACATTTTTTTATTAATCCAAAGAGTATCTTAATGTCTTTTGTGGTTTTTGTTTAGAGTATGTCCACTTCACAATTAGTTATCATACGATCATTCTTATTCTTTCTTCTCAATAGAATTGAAATTGTTTTAGTTTTTTGATGATGTGAAAATCAACTATCATAAAAGTTGTCCTGGTGCTTTAGGGAAAAGTCAGTGATGAGCATGAGGAAAAGTAAATATGAGACTTCTTGTTCATTCAAACGTCATTTGTTGTCATCTCCATGCATCAGGTCTTCTTTCTACTTGGTACTTGTTTCTCTCACAAATGAAGGATTACACATAAGCACACTTGATGATAATTCACTAACCATAAATTCTTCAGAAAATGTGGCCATGGAACTTCCAATGAGATGGAAACAAGTCAAGGGTGTTAAGTAGACATCATTGCCCTTAAATAAAATGTCTCGAGCTCTATTTGATCTTCATTATGATGCCAATGATAACCAGTCACCTCTACTTTCTTCTTCAAAATAGGTAGCACTAAAGTCATCAGCCAAGTTATGGAAGCATCAATAGCTTCTTCCTATTGATTGAGCCCTTGACCTTCTCCTTAGTCCTTAGATAGTTGATTTCAGCATTAATTCTTCTGAATTTGTGCCTGCTTCAGATACCAACTTTTTGGGAAGGTGTGTTATCCTCAGTGATGGTATTCCAATGTGTCTATCAAATTCTTGTTCTCTAAAGGTGTCTACATCCAATGGGAAACAATTTTCTTGCCTACATTCTTGACTTGGGGTAAAAGTTGAGCAAGCACAATAACAAACCATTTGTTAATAATTGTTGAAGAGCCGACTAGCATGACAATGCTTGGAGGCAAGCATTCCCACTTGTAACCATGGTGTTGATACCTCGTGAATATTCCTCAAAAAGGAGATTTTATAGAGATCTTTTCCTTAAAATCATTTCCCATAATATCTCTTTGTTGGTAGCAACAGGACGACATATGTGGTTATATTTCTTTTAGAGGAGATTGATAGTAAACTGCGAAGTTTCTGTGGCATGGAAAATGGTACTTCTTTACCTCAATGAACTAATATATACTAAACTTATGTATAATGATTCAACCTTATTTCAATCAGGTAGTTGTTCTTACAATATTTTAGCAAATCTCTAGGTACGCGAAACACCACATATTGAAATATATGTAACAGGTTCATGGAATGTGTTCTACTGAAATTTACTCCATTTTAATCAAGAAAGAAATATACACATTGCAGAATGCTAAAGGTTAATATTTGTAATTTTTTTAACATACCCATGTTTCCCGAAGCGACACTTTGTTTCACTCCTTTCATTTATAAAAAAAATGGCATGGTCAGATATCTATATAAGAATAATGGAAGTGGATTTTCTACTACTATTACTACCAACAAGTGTTGCAATCTTTCTATCCATATGCACACATCAGGATCTCATAAGATAGTTCATTCTGGTCTAGAAGGGTAGGAATACAATATCCCTTTTAACTGTAAGACAATACTAGAAGAAATTTGAATAGGAACAATTACCACTACTGTAGTAGATACTTTAAATTTATAAATTGTGAAAAGCTTCTATAGTAATAAAGTGAGGTGTTTTACATTTGTATAGATAAGACTTCACGACATGGAGTTAACCATAGACACATAATAAATCTAGCTATGTACCCATGGATCTCACCAAAAAGGTTTCTTACTCATCAGGTTCAGACTAATTTATATCACATGTATAGTTTACTCCAATTTCCCTACCACAATTTCGTAGAAGGAAACGAGCACTTGAGTTTAACATTTAGCTTGTGTTGGATCAAGTAAATACGTAGATAGTCAACCTATTATAGAGTACAAACTAATATACTTTCTGATGACAACCTTGTTCTAGTCTCATTTCACAATGCTCTGTTGTGAAATAGGCTTGTTCGTAACAATAGTACAAAAATTTTGGACAATCGTGTTGATCTATTTCTTGTATAAGGAATTTATTGTTTGTCTCTCAAGCTTGACACTAACTGCATGCAGATGTGATGATGAAAACAACTGGAACTAAGCTTTATGGTTTAAACACACATTATTGTACACAAGGTTGTAAATCGACCATCTGTTGACTTGATGTTAAAGTCCAGTTCTTATAAACGAAATTCTTGACACTAAGGCATAAAACTGCCTTAAAGAAAAATGTATCTTGCCTTTTTCTGGGGAATTTTTTGTCTACTTTATAATAGCTTTAAAGCATTTCATCAATGACTATATATCAAAATATTACATGTCTAACATCTCCTGACAATAAAGTTGCAAGGATATCTGTAATATGATACTTATGATAACTAAATGAGCTACAAAGAACATATTTTATGTAACTATGATATCAGACGTTATGGGATAAAAACTATCTAACATTTCCTTTCTCTCATGGTTTGGAATTCATCAGAGAAAATGAGGGAGAGATGTTAAGAAACTAAAATACTATTTCATTCTCCCATTTGTCATGCCACATCATTTATTTCTACAAAACATGTGTTTGGTAGGAGTGTAGGACTGAATACATAGGTTTGACTTTCATTAGTAAGACTTTTGAGATCTGAAGATTTAATTGCTAATATAAGGCATGCCCACCAAGGGGTATGCTCAAACTGTAGTCGGTATGTGTCTTGTAGCACTAAATGGTAACCAAGTTTCTTCTGTAGTCATAATTAGTATGTGACTTCCACTTCATAATTGATGGAAACTAGTTGACATTGTTGTAGTCTTTGGGTGTATTGTGGTAAAGTAAAAAAAGTTATACCACATTAAACATAAAACATGTCATTCTATTTACTGACTCACAACCATGTGAAGCTGTATGCTCAAACAAAATAGATTTGGTTAGACTAGTTCCATTACTGACTTTAATACTTAAAACTTATTAATTGCACTTGCAAGAACTTGAAAATTTTAAGGTCTACTTATATAAGTTTATGTTGTCAAATGATATAAGTATGTAGCCAAGTATAATTCAGCCATCCTATCATTGCATGTATTCAAGACACCACATTTTCTACCTATTGTTACAATGGGACTTTTCTCCCATAACTTTACAATATCTTGAAATTAGTATGGATGAACGTGGATGAAGGCTATAAGTATAATGGTATAGAGGTAAAACTATACAAATTTATTGTAAATATTACCATGTGACTTGACTACCCTGCTACAATTTTGCAAAATTTGCATTCAATTCCACCCGGGCAATCACAGCCATTTGAGAAAAGGATATTGGAATCCATATCAATAATTAAGTAGCATACATGTATGGTAGGTACTAGGTATAAAGCTCCATTCACATTCATGTTATAGATTACATCAAATTGCATAATATACTAGAAGGGAAACAATTGTTCTTTTCATTATATACACAAGGTTTGGAACATGGCAAGAGGTTTACTTTAGGATAAAAAGTTGTCATTATTACAAACATTGTTAACACACAAATTAAAGATTACAATATGGCTTGATATACTTACTAGAGACAAATGGTAGGAAGTGACTACAACAAAGTTTCCTATTCCTAAATACAGATACACATGTCGAATTATATTACTTATACTACACTGTAAAGAATCTAGAAACTCTAGAATGGACAATAAGAACCTATCAACTATGCATGAATGGTTCTTAGAGCTCCATAACTCTATCAAGCTATGCTTATATAGACTATTTTAAGAAGGTCATGCAAAAAAATGCAAATATCATTTGGGTAGTGTGGATGGGCATCTACAGACGACAACCAATACATGTCTGAATTGGAGCTTTCATAATGAGGATGGAACTGTGACGCGTGAGGAGCCTGATTGTAGTAGACAGGCTGCATTTTCGGGAGATTTGGATATTTGTAGACATTATTAGGTGTTTCCTTAACCCGAGATGGATAATGATGCACCGATTGATGGTTTGTAAGCCATTTATTGGTGATGTGCCTAATCTCTTAGTAGATAAGATGTAGGGTAAGGGTTTGCTGAACTGTTAGATCAAAGGCTATAAACTAAGAAGGTTCTGAAAACATAACATAGCATTCTTATTTTTTTTTTGAAAGGGGGACGGGAAACCCTATGATTGGGGTTCCCCGTTTCTATTACTAGCTAATCAAATCAATGTTTACAAGAGACACCAAGTTCAAAGGAAAATGACTCGACAGAGAAAACCTAGCTACATGGCCCCGACGAGCCAAGTTGGCCACCTCGTGGGCTACTCTGTTACATCTATGATTAGCATAAAGCAAACTACAATAAGAAAATAGCTTAGTTAATTCTATGACATCTTCAGCAATAGTTCCAACATAGTCCCGGTGCACCTTCTTACTTGTGCATGCATGGATGGCCTTCAAGGAATCCGTCTCTACTTCTATGTTGTTGTGTCCTTTCTCCCTTGCCCACAGCAGCGCAGTTCGTACATCAAGCAGCTCTGATATAACAACGCCCGTCCCTGTTGTAACCTTCTCCCCTACAATCTCCATCAACCTACCCATGTCGTCCCTCACAGCCAGCCCGATCCCCGCTCCCCCGTCTTCTCCAACAGATCCGTCGACGTTTATCTTCCGTCTGCCCTGCAAAGGTTTCATCCATCCCCCTCGCCTCATACCAACTCTCCCTGCACCTCCACCCCCCTCACCTCCTTGTTGTGCGTTGCCGACCCCCCCTTCGCGATCCGTCACAGCTTGACGCTCGCCCCGCAACGCAACATCATTGCTGCTGTCTCCCGACGTTGCTTGGACGCCCGCCCCGGTCCCCCTCCCCGTTGTGATAACACCACTCCTCCGCACAGCTGTGTTAGTGCTCTTATTCAACGCACCGTTATCCCCATTGTCCATCTCACTCCCTGTCTCCCCGTCACCCATCCATCCATGCAACATCTCCCGTCCCAACCCCTCTCCATTTGGTATGACGCTTGCCCCTGTCCAGCGCTGTTGTCCCATTAAGCCGATTCCACCCCCTCCCCTCATCTCGTTTTGGCATTGTCCTCCCCTTCTCATCATCGCCAATGCACCTCTTAGCATGTATCCGCTATTGACGTCACTGTCTTGAAACGTCCTTATGCATCTCGACCTCCACGCCATCCACATCCCCGCCACCATGTACACCTTTTCTTCCATGGGACTCCTGTCCAGCGCAGTGCCCACCGCTGAGATTATTTCCTCATCTCTAACTGCATCCACCCATGCTTGCACTTCCCTTGGCGTTTGCTCCCACACTTCCACAATGTTTGGGCAACGGAATAACATGTGCTGGATTGTCTCCTTCTCAGCACCACACAACATGCACTTACCATCCTCTAAGCAATGTCGATCGTAAAGCGGTCCTCTTGTTGCTAAGCATCTCGTGCACATCCTCCACAGAAAATGGGCTGTTTTCGGACTCCATCCCGCGTGCCAAATTCTCTTCCATATGTCATCCCCTTGTCGCTGCACAAAGCTTCTGTTTCCTCTTTCCCAAGTAAACCCAACCAGTACGCTGATCGTACCGAGAACTCGGCATCCTTTGATGGCCACCACATAAGGCTGTCCTGGGGTCGCCGCAAGCTAAGTTGGATAGCACAAATTCTTTTAACATAGTGCTCCGGAAAGCACTCTCTGACTTTATCTACTTCCCATTGAGTTCCATCTTCTGTCATCAGTTCCCTCACTGTGCGGTAATCTGGTCCATCCTCTCTTTTGAAACGTGCAAGGTTATCATCTTCTTTCGGAAGCCATTTGTCCTCCCAAATATCCACCTCCGTTCTGCCACCAACCCTCCATTGTGTCCCTTCCTTTAAGAGTGCCTTTGCTCCCCATAGACTCCGCCAAGTGTAAATAGGATTTTATCCCCTTCTCGCTTCGCAAATGGATGTCGTAGGATAATATTTGGCTTTGAGAACTCTTATCACGAGTGATTCCGGGCTGTTTTCTATTCGCCACAGTTACCTAGCCAGGAGGGCTTGGTTAAAGGTTTGAAAATCTCTGAACCCAAGACCCCCTGTCTCTTAGGCCTGCACATTCTTTCCCTACTTAGCCACGATATCTTCCATTTTTTATCTTTTGCTCCCCACCAAAATCTAGCCACCATTCGCTGCAATTCCATTATGGTTCCCATGGGTAGCTGGAAAATACTCATAATGTATGTGGGTATTTCCTGAGCGACTGCCTTGATAAGGACTTCTCACCCCGCCTTTGACAACAGTTTTGCGGACCATCCTTGCAGTTTCCTCCAAATCCTATCACGGATGAAGCTGAACACCTGCTTCTTGGATCTTCCCATGGCTGTCGGGAGACCCAGATAACTGGCGTGTCTGTCCACCACTCTCACCCCTAGTAGCTGTCTCAATTCCTCCTTCTTGTCCGCCTTCACCCCTTTGCTGAACACAACCTCCGTCTTAGAGAAATTTATCATTTGTCCCGATGCCTGTTCATATTGGCTGATAATCTCAGCTATCTTCAGACATTCAGCGGTGGTTGCTCTAGCAAATAGGATGCTATCATCTGCAAAGAAAAGATGTGAGATACAGGGCGCGCCTCTACATGGTTTGATGCCATGTAAAAGGCCTTCATTGGTAGAGGTAGAAATCAAGGTTGAGAAAGCTTCAACACATAAAATAAAAAGGTAGGGGGAAAGCGGGTCACCCTGACGAAGTCCCCGTGCAGGCTTTGAGCTTTGGGTCCTGTCTCCATTAATGGAAAAGGCGTGTTGGACAGATGTTATGCACTCTTGGACTTTAGATCTCCACTTCCGCCCAAACCCCATCTTCTCCATTGTGACGTCTAGAAAACTCCACTCCACTCTATCATACGCTTTGGACATGTCCAGTTTCAGTGCAAGGCTGCCCTTTTTCCTTCCTTTATCATTCTTCATGGAATGGAACACTTCATATGCAATGAGGGCATTGTCTGTTATCATTCTTCCTTGTACAAAGGCGCTTTGATTCTCGGACACAATAGAATTCATGAGAGGTTTAAGGCGATTTGTCAGGACTTTGGATGCTATCTTGTACACCACGTTGCATAGGCTAATCGGTCTGAATTCCCCTATGGTCTTTGGCTTGTCGGTCTTCAGGATGAGCACTACTAGAGTATCATTTACCTCCCCAATGCTTTCCTCTCCTTTCCACCACCCCTTGATGTAGCTTGCCACATCCTTTCCAACAATTCCCCAATAGTTTTGATAAAACATCACCTTCATACCGTCCGGTCCAGGAGCTTTATTGGGATGCATCTGTTTCAGGGTTGTCCATATCTCCTCATCCTCTATGTCCTTCTCCAGTTCCTCACTTTGTGCCTCCGTCATCATCTTTCGCAGCCCCTTAGTAGCCACATCAAAACCCGAAGGATTGCAAGTTTGGAACAGATTTGTGAAATGTTTCATAATGATTGCAGCAATATCCCATTCTTTTGTTTTCATAACCCCTTGCTCATCCTCTAAGCCTTCAATCCAATTCCTCCTCCTCCTGTTAGATGCCTTTTGATGGAAATATGTGGTGTTGCGATCTCCTTCTTTTAATTCTTTAACTCTTGCCCGGGCATCCCAATATTCCTCATTCTTCTGTAGCCAATATTGTAATTCTTTTGATTTTTCCTCCGTCCTGTCCAGGTTCCTTTGATCCGGTGGAAGTGCTTGTAACTCCTTGAGTTCATGCTCCAGATCCTTCACCTTCCTTCTCCTTTCACCAAACTTCACGGTTGCCCAAGCTTTAAGGCCCTCCTTACATTTCATCAACTTAGTTCCCAACTCCCTCCCTGCAGCAGCTTCCCATGCCTCCCTAATAATAGAAGAACACTTTTCCTCCCCCACCCACATAGGTTCGAACATGAAGTGTCCTTTCCTCCTTTTGTTGTTGTTCCTCATATCCGCCTTTAGAATGATTGGTGCATGGTCCGACTCATATATGGGCAGGTTAATGGACTTGCAATATGTGAAAAGGTTCCTCCACCCAAGGTCAGGAAGAAATCTGTCAAGTCTCTCCTTTACCAGAGTTCTCTCACTAAGACCTCTTTTCCACGTGAAAACATTTCCTTCAAAGCCAATATCCAGTAACTCACAGTCATCTATAGCATCCCTGAAGTCCTGCATGAACCTTTCCTCTTTTGGTGGGCCCCCTTGCTTTTCAGCATTTGACACAATCTCATTGAAATCCCCAAAGAAAATAATTGGCTCCTCGGTCTCACCCTTTATCCTTCTCATCAACTCCCAAGTCTTGAACTTTTCTGCCTACTGTGCCCAACCATAAATACCCACCGCTCTCCATGTTGTTCCCGTGATGTTATTCTTGACCACTGCCGTCACGTGCCTGTGAGAGTAGTTGATCACCTCCACTTCCACATCTTTCCACCAAAACCCCATGCCACCTGCCCGTCCCACACTTGAAATGCACAAACCATCGGTAAAACCACAGCTACACTTTACATCCTCCAGTTTCCTGTCGGCGATCATAGTTTCCATGACAAAAACTATGTTGGGGCACTCTCTCCAAACCCAAGCTCGGATATCTTTACACGTGTCAGGGTTGCCCATTCCCTAACAGTTCCAGCTGAAGATTTTCATTGTCCTTCACGGGATTGGGCTCCGCCAATCTCCGCTACTTGAGTCGTGATGACCCCAACTCTGTCCGGTATGTTCTCACATAGCATCCTGTGCCTTTTCCCCCGTACTCCTTTGTAGGAAGCACATCAAGTTCCATGTCGCAGACCTCTTCATTCCTCCCCCTCTTTCCTGTAGCCTGTTCCCACACCACTTCCTCTTCCGGAATTCCCAAGCGCGCTCCTCTGCTCATTTTGTAGACCCATGGTTGGTGACGTTTTTTCCCTTTGGGCTGTTTGCTTCCTCTTTTCCCTTTAGAGCCGATTTCTTTCTTCCTCTGTGCCCTAGTTATGATTCTTTTCGTTGTGTTGAATGGGCCTACATTTTGATCATCCCCGTGCAGATTTCTAAACTCGTTCACTCCCTCTTACACCTCTGACGCCTCCTTGTAGTTGGATTTGGTTAATCCCTTATCAGTGCAATCATCCTCGGTCTTCTCCACATCCTTCTTGTGCTGTTCGGTAACCTGCAATGCCTCACTGACCCTTTTCGTTTGCTGTCCAGTTCCGTCTGTTTCTTTGGCGCACCCAAACGTTTCTTCCTCTGATTCCCCCAACGCCGTTTCCGGTGCTACCTCGGACAAATAGCATCTGCCCTGCAAGTCCAGTAGCTCTTCTCTGTTATATCAGCACGTCACCCTGCATTGTGGCTGTCTCCCGTTGGAGTTTCCTCCTTCCTGCTGTTGACGCATCCATGCATCGTCGGCCCTCCTGTCAACGACCTTCTTCATCCCTAATCCCCAAGCACCCCTTCCCAGTCCCTCTCTTCCCTGTGTACCCCTTACCGTCTCTCTGCCCGTGCGTCCCTCTCCTCGTCCTTCTACTGCAACGTCTGTTGCCATCACGCGCTCCACACCCTCCAGTCATCCATCGACACCCCCTCCAGATTTGCAACGTCCCCCGCTGTCGATGTTCCCCTGAATGGCTTGCTGTTCACTCGCACCCTACCATCCCGTTCCCTCTTTCCTATTAGTACCCCCCGTCTCCAACGTTCCTACACCCTCCGTCGCACCCCCGACAATGCTTCCTTCTCCTTCATCTTCCGCTCGGCTTGCCATCACCGACTCCTCCTTCTTCTTGAAAGTGAGCTTTCTCGGTGCCCCGCTCCCCCCTACCTCCCTATCCCCCTCTGGTCGGTGTTGCTTCCACGGCGACGCTCGCAGCCACCGTCCCTAGCGCTGCTGCTGAGCGCCTTCCTCCACATAGCTATCGCAGTCCTTGTCGACATGCCCTAGCATGCCGCAGTTGAAGCATAACATCCCTAGCCGTTCGTACTTAATTTCCACATCCACGATGCGCCCACTCTTCACCTTTAATTTTATAGTTCTTCTTAGAGGCCGTGTAACATCGAGCACCACACGGACTCGGACTGAAGAGTCCCAGCCTGATCCGTCTCTGTCAGTTTTTACCACCACGCCGACGCGTCCAGCGACTTCCCTCACCGTCGCCTCCCCTCTGTACCCTAGCGGCAGGCCGTAGATACGTATCCAGAACGGAGTTTTATTGATCTGCAGGTGCCCCGGCTGCTCCTCCTTGTCAATTTCTTTGAACAACAACAATCTTCCGTCGAAATTCCATGGGGCGCCATCTAGCACCCGCTGTTTATCCCGCCAATGTGAGAATTGCATGACAAAGGCTTCCCCTTCCAGTTTCTTAAAAACCACCTCCTCATGCAAGCTCCACGCCTGCGCCAATGTCCTTTCCATCGCCTTTAGATTGAAGGACCGGTCTGTGAGCAGACGCCCTACGAACGCCAGCTCCGTTAGGTCTTCACCCTCGTCTCCGCTGCACAAAGGACTGCCCTCAATAGGTGCCTCCTCGTCGTCTGACAGTCTCAGTCCCGCGCACTGATCCACCAACGCCGTTGCCATGGACCCAAGACCCAAAGCTCGCCAACACTTGAACCTGCAAGGGAAAACCCTAACCTAAAGGGGGTGGATGTTCACTTCTTGCGTAACCCTAGTCGCCAGAGCGAGAGGGCACAAGGGAACGGGAGATGTCGTTATATTAGGTTTTCATAACATAGCATTCTTAAAAACTACATTAGTTGTCCATTTCTTCGTATCTCACATCCCTTCCTCTACACTACATGCAATCTATAGGAAATGCACCTGTTTCAGTATATCAAGGTTCAAAGTTCGTGCTGGTTGCTTTAGTTTCATTACAATACATCTTCCATACTCCATAGAAAGAACTTCCAAACATGTTTGGGTGAAACCAAGCATGGAGGATCTGTTTACATACTTGGACATCTCTTGCATTAGTTTCATTTAAATCATGTAGCCATTTTTTGTATGGATTTGGCATCTAAAGTTGGGTGTTCAACCCCATTATTCGAGCCATTTTTCTACAATCAGTTGGTGTTGTTCTCTTCTAGTTTTTTAGTTTTATGAAAACTTAGCACTTATACATAGTTGTTCTCTTTCTTCTGAACTCTCATTATGATGACTGGCTACAAAGTTCTATTCTACAACATTTTCTCATCTATGATTAGTAAACATCTTCATATTTTTGTTGATTTTTGCACTTACTTTCTAAGTTGATCCCAGGTGGCATGATGCTGTTTTGAAGATCAATCTGAGTGAATATCTAGTTCTGATTTAGAAAAGGTTTAATTTTGATCCCATGGGTGGGTTAGTTTTGAATTTTTTGAAAAGGTTTAGAAATCTGATGTTGTTTTGATTACATGAGCATGTGTGACACTCTTGGGTTCTATTTATGCATTTGTCTTTATGACAATGCTGATTTTATTGTGCTACAATTTTGCAGTCTCCTATTTTCTATGATACAGTGACCGAATAGTGAAGCTACTAAGACATGTAAGTTCCAACTAATAAATGTTAACGAAGCCCATGACATTTTCTTTAAATTTGTGATCATTCTTGTCATTGTGTTGCTTAGGTAAGAGTAATTAATTATGATACAAAAATGCAGACTAAATTTCCATATTCAAGTTTGACTTCAAATCTAATTTCCACAAGGACCATGATAATTACTTTTAGGATAACTATACAAGATCTAATCATATTGTAATTCCTTAGTACACTGCCACAATGTTACATCACCTTATTACGATATAGTTTCCCATCCACTTCAAATATTCTCTACATATTACACCTTATACTTAAATGGAATGTTCTTAAAACTATAATTATGAATAGCTTTAGAAATAAAATTTAAGTGATGAGGTGAGTTTAAAACTATAGCTTTAAAACTATAGATTAGGTCAGTAGCACGGCCGTGGTGAGACACCACGACCATGGTGGGTAGGGGTGAGCACGGTCGTGGTGGAAGAGAACGGTCGTGTTGGTTAAAATGGCTAAATGTCAGGTTGGTGGTAAAAAATGGGCCAAAATGGCCACGGCCGTGGTAGTCACCATGACCGTGGTGGGTAGGGGTGAGCACGGTCGTGGTGGAAGAGAACGGCCGTGTTGGTTAAAATGGCTAAATGTCAGGTTGGTGGTAAAAAATGGGCCAAAATGGCCACGGCCGTGGTGGGTTGAGGGTAGCACAGCCGTGCTGCGTAGCACAGCCGTGGTGGGAGTTGGTAGCATGGCCGTGCTGCGCAGCACGACTGTGGTGGGATCTGGTATCACGGCCGTGCTGCGTGGCACGGTCGTGGTGGGTGGTCGCAGCACGGCCGTGGTAGAGTATGCTCTGCAGCTGCTTCAAAACTGAGATTTTTCATGTGATTTCTTCATTTGCAGCATGACCGTTCTGTGTTACCACGGCCGTGTTGGGGGCTTAGCTTGCACTTTGAGCTTAAAATTTCATTATCCATGGAATTCTTTACTTAAGCTTAACTCTTGCCCACTAGGGGTAGGTTGGGGGATCTCTGGAGCCTTCTTTGGGCCCCTCCATCTCTCTCGTCCATCCAAGTGTGGTCCAAGTACCTGAAAAACATGCAAATAATGTCCATAAGTGCATTTTATACAAATAAGCATATTAGGGGGAATGACATCCAATCTAACAGGTATAGATGTGACTGAAAAACAAAAAGACACAAGATTAAGCCCTAAAATAGGGCTGAATCAATCATCACCCATCATGCAGCTTTTATACACATCCTTGTACTAAGTTCAATCATAATTTTAGTTTACGGGTGCATGTTGCTGCTATGTTGGTTCACTTACATTTATCTCTATTTCGCACTCACTCTGATTCCTTTTTGTATTTATATTGATAGGGTAGAATTACTTTTAATGATGGATTTTGACGGACAATGCACCTTGGAGTAGACCAAAACCGAAATATAAGGGTAAGTTGTTTGTTGTACTATGATTTATGTATTAACTTTAAATTCTATTAATATAATGATTTTTCACTTTTAGGAGAAGAATATTCAAGTACCTAACCGTATGAGGCCTGACATTGATGAAGAGCACCACACCATTTGAAGGAATATGGAGACATTATAGATCTTAAGAGTTTCTAGCATGATATGTTGATTGTCATCAATCTCAAATTTTAGAACCATATGTACTCTTTATTTATATCAATGTTGAGCACACAATGTATGGATAATATTTTGCTTCAATAAAAAAAATTGGTTTGAGGTGATTTAACATTTTTATGTGTCATTTTGGTGTTGAATCTTCTTATGATGTCATGTGAATTAGTATAAAAATATTGTTTGAGGTTATGTATACAAAGTTTTCATTTAAAATTTGATATTCACTATAGTAACAATTAATTAACATTTAATAAATCATTCAATAATCAATAACCAAATCATTTACAGTAGTCCCTCATAAATATATTGATGAAGGTCCAGATTGACCATCAAAATTGCATTGATGACGACCACATAGCCCCTCAAAAATAATATTAATGAAGGCATTATCCCTTCAAAAATATATTCTCCAGGACCATCAAGTCCCTCAAAAATGTATTTATGAAGGCTAAATAGTCCCTCAAAAATGTATTTATGAAGGCTAAATAGTCCCTCAATATAATATTCTTGAGGGTCATTTGGTCTGTGACAATTGTATTCGTGAGGGCCACTGATATTTGTCACGTGAGTTCTCTTCACAGACCATTTGTGAGGGCCAGACTCACAACCATGCCTATTTGTGAGGGCCTGTAGAGAGGGGTTTGTGACAGGACTCACTCGTGCATAATGGCCCAATTTTTACTAGTGACCCCACATTTTGGGTAAATTACAAATTGTACCAAAATTGGTGCACAAGGTACCAACATTATTCAAACAAGTTCAAACTTGGAATTTAGGCTTTCCACAAGCCACCACTTAGCATAATTCTCTCTCTTATGATGTTAAAACACATGGGGTACATTCAACGTGTGACATTTTGCAATATAACCCCTCAACTTGGGTAAATTGCACTTTGTTCCAAAACAAAGGAACATTGCTCAAACATCATTCAATCAGGACCAAACTTGGAACATAAGTGTGTTACATGATAACAAAACACCTTAGAGGATTATTTAAAGTTCTAAGAAACTTTATTAGCCAAAAAAAATTGGGTTACCTAATAGCCCAGGTCAGGGTCATTACAGTAATCATGATGATGATAATGTTGAGGGATGAGAATTCCCAGTAATGAGATAAGGGATTGAGTCCTAAATGTTATATGTGTTCTAAAGTTTTGAAAAGTACTTGATAGATGTGTTACACCTTTCTTTGTAGCATCTGTTATAATAATTCATGTTTGAAACTTTACTGATGATAAAAGATAGGGTAATGCACTTAATAAATCAAGTAATATCTTATCATGTAGTGCCCTGACCATAGATCCATTAGTGTATGTAGCTGCTGAATGGTGAAACAGGTTTTCCCATGGGATCTCTTAGAGGGAACATTTTTGAATATGTGGGGGCGATGGGAACAAATATCCTTATGCCCTAATGAGGGATTGATGTGTAGATAATTGAAATATTTAAATCCTTCATTATAAATGTCGGGATGGATGTATCATGAATCTCCCGATGATGAGAATGTCAGGATTGATGTGTTGATAACTGAAATCTCTTGATCCTAAAGAGAGTGCATGCTACAGCTGTATCTCGATAGCAAAGTTGCCAATATACCCTGGAAAGCTATTTTGCAGTTGACACGAGATGTCCTACTTGTGGTCTCACACCGACCAAGATGGGTGAGGTTATGGCAGCCGACTCTTCCATTGACCTTGTATGGTATCGATTTTGACTTCACAGTGGTTGGTTGGAGTATGAGAGGTATACCTCATCTCCCCAGGGTATAAGTGCGATTGTAAAATGTAATCAACCATGTAGCGTATTTGCTTAAGGATTGAATATGGAAAACATTAGTTGATGTTACATTTCTTAAAGCATCTTAAATGGATAGATGTTATACATGTTCTTCATATTCCTTATAAAATGAATAGATGAATTACTGCTTTATCATATATAACTGTAATTCTTCAGAAGATGGTATTTCTCTATTCTGCTTAAATAGTGATTAAATCCTGCTTATTAATGTAAAAGAATCATATGCCCAATTTTATATTGTTTATCTACAATAATAATATTGTTGGTGGAGAGTTATATCTCTCGTTGGGACATGGGTATCACTCTGTTGGTCACCAACACTTTTTTTAGGTGGACATGGACAAGGAGGTAGGGACCATACAATAGAGGGAGGACAACAACATCAGGGGCAATAGTAACATCTCAGGTTGAGTGTACTATCTATCGTGTCTTGTAGATATAAGTCCTATGTGTCGTCTCTGTACTCTCAGGTCCTTGGAGTCAGTACTTAATAGTTTCATGAATGATCTTAGATTTTGGCTTGTATGCCTTGAGGTTTTATGTTTCTTATGTATAGTTTGGCAAGGCAACTGTTATATGTTATCCTTGAGATGAGATGGTATAGGGTATGTACAATGTGAACCATGATGTATGTAGTAATTTGGTTCTTTTCTTAAGAGTTTCCTGGAAATGGATCTCTTTGCAAAATGGTTTTAAATTTTTAGAGATTTTTGTTAATCTGCTGCTTATGGTTATTCCACACTTATTTACTGGCGACGGTTTGATTTGCTGTTGAATTGTCACAAAGTTTTGGTATCAAAGCCTAAGGTTTGCTGAGTCTACAGAGACATTGGATTAATTTGTTGAGTCTATTCTAGTGTTCTCCAGTTTATCTGATAGTGACTTCTTCTCATATAGGAGAAGAAGTAAAGCTTAAAGATGGCTGGATCACACAAAGAAAATGCTACTGAAAGTAGTGTTGTGGCACCAGGAGGAGGTGTAAGGGATCAGGCTAGAGAGGAATTAGTACTTGAGAATCCTCAACTTGACCAAGCTACATTAGAGAATGCAACTTTTTGTGCTCTGTTTGGACAGTTCATGAACACGATGACACATATGGTAGATCGAATGCCAACACCAACACCTAGGGCACCAACTCCCAATGAGGGGTATGGATGTGGTAAGACCTTTAAGCAGTTATGTTGAGTAGGAGCTATTGAATATGCCAGTATAGATAACCCAAAAGACACAGATTCATGGCTCATTGAGTTGGAGAAAGCCTTTAGAATCCTCAACATTCAAAAAATTGAGAAAGTTAGGCATGGTGTGTACCCGTTAAAAGTAAGCACTGGCCATTGGTAGGCCATTGAGGAAGAGAAATGACTAGGTGTTGAGCTTGAATGGAGAGAGTTATGAAGTGAGTTTGTCAATTGTGACAACCTCGATTTTCTCCATCTCCTTGATTGTACTCCTCTCTCATCAATTATCTCTTACTCAATTTGACAATATTTTCATAAATGGGATAGTTGTGATGTTCCAATTTGGCGACTACAATGGTCAATTTCGCAATGTGTGACTTAAATTTGTACTTTTAAACTAAATATCTTGCTATATCATGTCACCTTCTTGCATCTAATTTTGAACCTAGACACCATGATCTTTTATCTTTCTAATATGTACAACATTGTATTGGACTCAATTACAAATTCAATGGCACAAAAATCACCTCAGTCGAAGGCTCCTAGCCCAAGATATGATCATTTGAAATTAGCTCGATTTGCACATGTTTTGATAAATTTTATTTGGATTTTGATCTTATTGGGCCCTTTTGCACACGGCCCATCTTCCCAATATATCTGGGGTAAATGGGCATGGATCTTCACCACCCTCAGATCTTGAGAAGACCACCATGGCCTTTTAATCTGATGGCCCAACTTCTTTTTCACTCTTTCCCTTCCCCTTCAGGAAACGAGTATGCGGCTGGGGGAAATTTCTTCCGTTTCAAGCCAGATCTGGCAATGGGGTTGTTGAGAACCCTAACACTACTTCTTTATAACCCCACCTCTCTCACCTCATCTTCCTTGTGATCTTAGTTTCCCCTGTCCCCATCCATCTTTTGCTTCCTCGTTTTTCCTCTTACGCCGGCGTCCCTCCTTCCTTCTTGATGCTTCTGCCCAAAACCACCTTGGGGAGATGCCAACAACCAACCATGAGCCCTCAGCATGAAAGTCACATCCAACAAGCACTAAGCCCCCACACCAATCTCTGACCTGTTTCTTCATGGTTTGCCATGGGTGCAGCGGACCATCGGGGAGGCTGGGGCGCCGTCCCCTGTCTCTCCCCTGTTCTCGCACAGAGAAACAGAGGCGCTCGACTAGAGTGTCGGGGGAGAGGGATAAATAGAGGGCTCTTGGATCAGAGGCCCAACAAGAAGCCTAGCCTAAGGATGTGAGCAATTACAACCACCAGATCGAGAGCATGATCAACTCTGGACCCTGATCGGATGGATGTACGCATGCCACGCTACTGGCCATCACCACCCCCTCTCTTTTTGCTGTGAGTGGGTGCACCCCATCTTAGCCACTCAATCGTAGGTGGTCCCTGAAGGACATGCCATCGATGGTCCTGAACATCGCATAAATAAAGGTGACATTCCCTCTTCCAGCCAATATATTTTTAATAAATAATCTTCTAAAATCAATATCTCCCAATTACCTTGGCCAAAATATATGAAATTATATATCAAACTGATCCTCTCGAAAAGACCTACAACATGAGCTTATTTCCAAACCCTGAATCTTCTTTTAGTTACACTATATTGCTAAAGATGTAATCTTTGAGTACTTTGAATATGTTTAACACATGATTATGATTAATGCTTGGATCTTGATTACGCAACCCACCCTATGATCCTTATATTAGTACTTGATGTGTACTTAAAATAAATGAAGGTCCTACTCTCCCTATTGTTCATAAATGACTCATTTTTGGACATATGTTCCTAGTGTGGACTTTAATGATGAACTTTGTCCTAGACTGCTAATCTTGCTGCTAATCGATACCCACCTAATCTTGTTATATGTTTCTTATGACCTAATGTTACTGATCTAAACCATCCCTTATGATCCTCTCTTATTCATTGATGATCTTGACCTTGATTACTCTATTATGAGTCTCATGACCTTATTTGAGCATAAGTGTCCTAAATTTTGTCATCTCCAAATGAAATCTAGAAAGGATATGTCACTTAAACCACCCACACATGATGGACTCTAAATCAGTACAAGATCATATAATGAACCAATAAGCAACTTGGAACCCATCTTGGACAAAGCCCTAAAATGCATCTAATTAGGGTTAATGATGAGAATCTAATACATGTATAAAATCATATTGTTAATCAAGTTTGGCATGTGGCTAGATGATGAAGGATAAGTTAGGTTATGAATCTCTGAATCAGGTATGGGCCTTATCTAGTTATATGACTATCACTTTCTTGCTTGAAAAGACATATATTGTATGCTTGTTTGTTTACTTTCTCAAATATTGCCATGTAGTATTGTTATGTCATATTCGATGTTTGCCTTGTCAGTTTTATAACTTGAACACACACATATATATAACTCCATTATAATATTGTTGATAAAGGGTTAACTCTTGGTGATGTCCTTGAGGTCCCACTTGATTAAAAGGGTTAGCTAATCTTGAGCACCCTTACGGACCCTTCTGATGGGAAGATGGTCAAAGACCTTAAACATGCTTGATATTATTGGTATAATGGAGTGAAATGACCTAAAATATGGTTTTTCTTTTGTTAAACAATTGACATATTTATTCTTGTTCATTTAGTCTTGAAATATTTTCAAATTATGCAAAGCTTATACATATATGTATCTTTCTACCCCATACTCAACACCTCGTGTGTTGACCCATTTCTCATATTTTGTTTTTAGGTTCAGAGATGGATAGAAGGTTGATGGGCTTGGTGAGCTATGCTAGGTGTACTTGTTGTAAGATCTGAATTTAGTGCACATGAATGACTTGTACCCTGACTCTAGAAATATGTATTTGAATTCATGAATATAATGCATTTTGTATAATATATACTTGTTGAATGTTGAGACTATGTTGGTGCCTTCATCTTGTTATATGTTCATGTGTGCTAAGCTTTAAGCTTCCGCATGTCACCTTTGGTATACATTTGGTTCATGGGACTGAGATTCCAGTTCTGTGACATCAATAGATATTTTCTCAAGACTTATCTAGATGATAAATATCACAGTTTGAGTAGATTAGGTAGGCACCAATGAACATTAGTGAGTATGAAGCTAAGCTTATGGAACTTCTACAGTTTTGTCCACACATGGCTACTACAGATGAGAAGAAAATTTGGTATTTTGAGAAGGGTTTGAATGCTGAGTTAACCACACCTGTATCTACTCTAGAGAATAGAGAGAGGATTGTCACCTTTGTGGAGACAGTTAGGTGTATGGAAAGGTCGGTGATTGAAAAACATGAAGCCAATAGTAGGAAAGTGTCTGCACAGTTCCAAGGATAGAGGTTCAAAAGTTTTAAGAAACTAAGGTTTACTACACCAATAGCACCACAGAGGTTCAGTGGTCAGACGCAGTGGACATCCAACAAGGGTAGAGGCCATAGTTTACCTCCAAGTTGAGCCCATAGTTTGATATCAATGTCAGTAATAGGACCATCTAGGCCGCAATGGGAAAATAGATGATGTTACAAGTGTGGGTTGCCAAGACTATGATGATGGATTGTCCATTTAGAGATAGGAGTGTAACCCAACCACCAAGGCAGAGTCAACAAGGCTCTCAGAGGCAACAGTTTAGCAGTGGCACATGAGGACGTGGACATGCGTCCCAAACAGGTTCATCTGCACCCAATAACAAGATGTGTAATCGGAAACCAACAATGGTGAGATTCTATGCTATGAATCAGTCGGAAGCAGTGGTCAACCCACGAGCTATGACATGTCAGTTGGAATTATTTCATTCTGATATGTCTTCATCCCGCGTCATATCTGTTT
The DNA here is from genome assembly GCA_963693085.1 of Alisma plantago-aquatica. NCBI lineage: Eukaryota > Viridiplantae > Streptophyta > Magnoliopsida > Alismatales > Alismataceae > Alisma > Alisma plantago-aquatica. The sequence goes on along the minus strand of OY856412.1, from coordinate 701,670,302 downwards.
TGATTGATTCGGGTGTGACACATTCATTTATCACTCAAAAAGTGATTCATGACTCCAATATCACTATTAGTCGTAGAGCAGATAATCTGTTACTAGAAACTCTATTATTCAGATCTGTGGTGTTGCAGGAGGTATGTTCTCCCTGTATTTTTCCTTTTCATAACACAACATTCATGTGGATCTTATACCACTTGAGATGCATGGGTTTGACATAATTCTTGGGATGGACACCCTAGAAAAGTATAAGGTTGTCTTCGATTGATGTGTAGATAATTGAAATATCTTCCTTCATTATAAAGGCCGGGATGGATGTATCATGAATCTCCCAACAATGATGAATGCCAAGATTGATGTGTAGATAACTGAAATCTCTTGATCCTGAAGAGAGTACATGTTGTGGATGTAGTTCTATAGCAAAGTTGCCAGTATACCCTGGAAAGCTATTTTGTAGTTTACATGAGATGTCCTTCTTGTGCTCTCGCACTAACCGAGACGGGTGAGGTCATGGCATCTGGCTCTTCCATTGACCTTGTATGGTACCGATTTTGACTTTGTAGTGGTTGGTTGGAGTATGAGCGGTATACCTCATCTCCTCAGGGAATAAGTGTGATTGTAAAATGTAACCAACTGTGTAGCGTATTTTCTTAAGGATTGAATACAGAAAACATTGGTTGATGTTACATTTCTTAATGCATCTTAGATGGATAGATGTTATACATGTTCTTTAGATTCCTTATAAAATTAATAGATGAATTACTGCTTTATCATATATAGATGCAATGCTTCAGAAGATGATATTGCTCTACTATGCTTAAACAATGATTAAGTCCTACTTATTAATGTAAAAGAATCATCAGCCCAGTTTTATACTATTTAACAGTGATAATAATATTATTGGCAGAGAGTTATATCTCTCGCTGGGACATGGCTCTCACCCCGTTGGTCACCAACATTTTTAGGTGGACGCAGACAAAGAGGTAGAGACCATACTATAGAGGTGCATCAACAACAGTAGGGACGACAGTAATAGCTCAGGTTGAGTATACTATCTGTCATGTCTTGTAGATAGAAGTCCTATGTGTTGTCTCTGTACTCTCAGGTCCTTGGAGTCAGTACGTAAAGATTTTATAAACAATATGAGATTTTGGCTTGTATGCCTCAAGATTTTATGATGCTTTAGTATATTTGTTGACAAAGCAACTATTATATATTATCCTCAAGATGATATGGTACAATGTTTGTACAATGTGACCCTGATATATATAAATTTTTGGTTCTTTCAGTAAGAGTTTCTTGGAAGAAGATCATTTTGTAAAATAGCTTTAAATTTTTAAAGATTTTTGTTAATCCGCTGCATATGATTATTCTGTATAATTAGTAACAATTTAACTGTCAGTTTGGTGACGGTCATTACAACTTCCTCATACACACATATTGATCTGAGATCATCTCAGTTTCCATGTTATTGCACATAGGATGTGATAAAAATATCCATACCATATTTCCAATTTTGTTATGCTCACTAGATTGTCTCAAAATGACTACTTGATCAAAGTAATAAAAAAGATAACAATCTAAGAGTTTCATACTTACCTTATCATCAATAGTTGAATACCTGGCCAGGGTATACAAATGTTGAGATTAGGTAGTATGCACTTTGTTACTATCATATTCCTTACTTTTCATATCATCAAAACATAGGACTTTGCATCCCTAGATTTTCTCCAGGCATCACCTTTACACCTCATCCTCTTTCACATAGATAAGAGCAATTATAAAGCATTTAAAAGAATACCGATCATAATATAAATTCTAGTCCTCATCATTTCTTCCCTATGTTCCCATATGGCAATCAATAGGGAAGTCAATAACAACAATCCTTCTTATGATTATCAAATAAAATCAAGAGAAGGAATATAAAATTGAAAAAGCTCTATCTGACTATTACCCCTCACAGTCATCTACCGCTTCAGGTTGACTCAATACATAGAGTCTAGCTATTTCATGTTGTTACTTTTGCCATTTTACACTCTTGGGATGTAACTTTCGTTAGCCCTTCCTAGTCTTCCTCAGTTGTTGGGTCATTTCCTCCCTTACTATTAAACAAAAGAGTTTAGTTTGCTCAACATGTCCATATCTATAACATGTCTTGTCCTCGTACCATGGTCTTATCGGTCTTATTATTGATGTAGGAGCTAAGTCATGAGTTATTACTGGTGGAAAGTTAGGATCTTTGCCTTTACTTAGTGACTACTTCCCTGGTACACTAGGCATTTATTGCACTGGTGGCACCAAAAACTTTGTTGTTTTAGAACAACTAGGAAAATGTCTCTAGAATTTTAGAGACCTTTCCTTAATTCTTAGCTTATTGCCCCTCCTTGGCCATTACCATCACAGATGTACTATCTGTCTATACTTATGGCAGAGTCTATTTTCTTGCCATATGTTAATCCTTCCCACATTTTCCACTGTTCCAACATGACTATGTCATTCAAGAACCCTTTCTGAACCTAAAGTTTCTACATTAAGGACTGGTAACCTAGGTTGTAATGTTATTTTCTAGTCTACTATATGCATCACTATTTTCCTAACTTGCCCATCAAGAGCATAAAAATAGGTTTCTCTATCCTGATTGGGTCAAGATGGAAATTCTTAGGCACTCATTCTTCTCTTACCTGATCCCTTGCACCTTCTTCTAGTGCAACAACATTGCTCTCAGCAACATGTTCCTCATATTTTCAAGTAATTTTCAAACTTCACCCTTTATTCCGCATAAGCAGAAGTCGCTATAGGGTATATTGGAGGATACTAAAATAGACTCAACACCTTAGTCCTATGTCTCTGTAGACTCACCGAACCTTAAGCTCTAATACCAAAACTTGAAACGACCGCCACCAAACCGACTTCCAAATCGCTACTAATTATGCTGAATAATCATAAGAAACGGATTAACAAAAATCACTAAAAATTAAAACCATTTTCAAAAGAGATCCATTTCTAGGAAAACTCTTTAAGGAAGAACCAAAACCTTATATACATCATTGTTCACATTGTACATACATTGTACCATATCTTTTAGAGGATAACATATAACAATTGCTTTGTCAAAACATATACTGAAGCAACATAAAACTTTGAGGCATACTAGTCAAAACCTCATATTGTTTATAAAACCTTTATGTATTGACTCCAAGGACCTAAGAGTACAGAGAAGATACATAGGACTTCTATCTACAAGACACAATATACAATATACTCAACCTGAGCTATTATTGATGTCCCTGTTGTTGTTGTTTTACCTCTGTAGTATAGTCTCTACCCCCTCATCTGCGTCCACATAAAAAAATGTTGGTGACCAACGAGGGGAGACCCCATCTCGGTGACCCGGCGAGAGATATAACTCTCTGCCAACAATATTATTATCATAGTTAAACAGTATAAAATTGGGAAGAGGATTCTTTTGCATTAATAAGCAGGATTTAATCATTATTTAAGCAGAGTAGAGAAATATCATCTTCTAAAGCATTGCAGCTATATTATGATAAAATAGTAAATCATCTATTCATTTTATACGAAATATGAAGAATATGTATAACATATATCCATTTAAGATGTATAGCAGAAATATAACATCAACCAATTTTTTCGTATTCAATCCTTAAGCAAATACATTACATGACTGATTACATATTTACAATCACACTTATGCCCTGAGGAGATGAGGTATACCACTCATTCTCCAACTGACCACATGCTACGTAAAGCATCGGTACCATACAAGGTCAATGGAAGAGCTGAGTGCCATGACCTCTGCCATCTCAGTCAGTGTGAGACCACTAGCAGGACATCTTGTGTCAATTGCAAACTAGCTTACTAGGGTATACTTGT